>JASVEL010004226.1:0-377591 GCA_032618575.1 Nicotiana noctiflora
CACAAGATATAACTATTGATATATTTGGGAGCGGGTGGTACGCCTACCACAAGATATAACTATTGATATATTTGGGAGCGGGTGGTACGCCTACCACAAGATATAACTATTGATATATTTGGGAGCGGGTGGTACGCCTACCACAAGATATAACTATTGATATATTTGGGAGCGGGTGGTACGCCTACCACAAGATATAATTACTGTGATAGTTGGGAGCGGGTGGTACGCCTACCACGAGACATGAAATGAAAGAGGAAATTGAGACATGAAAGTAAGATTTATTTTGTTGATTAGATTATTCTGGATATCTTGAGTTATTGACTGTTATTTCAGAGCAGAGTATTTCCTTATAAATGTATTGTATATATATATCTATATTGCAACTGTACAGGTTTATATGGGTGACTGGCCTTAGTCTCGTCACTACTTCGCCGGGATAGGCCAGACACTTACCAACACATGGGGTCGGTTGTGCCGATACTACACTCTGCGCTCTTTTTGCGCAGATACAGGTTACGGACAGCAGCATCGGCAGTAGCATAATTGTGGATTTTTCGACTACTGAGACTACGAGGTAGCCTTGCAGGCGTCCGCAGGACCCGTCGTCTCTTCTATCTATGCTTTTCATTCTGTTATCTCATGTAATCGAGATAAACAGCTTGTATTTTCTTTCAGACAATTATGTGTATTATTCTTAGAAGTTCGTGAGTATTGTGACACCAATCTTGGGTAGTGTATCATGTTTGGGTTTTCTTTATCATAATTGACTAAGTCTTCCACTAATTTTTGATTATTCCGTTGTAATTTACATGTTTTAAATAAGAAATTGGTAATTAATGGAGATATAATTAATATTTGGCTTGCCTAGCTTCCATTTAGTAGGCGCCATCATGACCCCGATGGTGGGAAATCCGGGTCGTGACAAGTTGGTATCGGAGCACTAGGTTGCACAGGTCTCACAACTCACGAACAACCTTAGTAGAATCTGAAGGATCGGTACGGAGACGTCTGTATTTATCCTCCAGAGGCTACAGAGTTAGGAAAATATTCTCTTTATTCTTTCCAGTCGTGCGACCTGATCCTATAAATATTAATTGAACTTCTACTCTGTTCTTCCACAGATGGTAAGGACACGTGCATCCTCATCTACTGACCAGCAGCCCGAGGTCCCAGGCAGCGGCAGCTCTCGCTAGGGGTAGAGGCCGAGGTCGAGGTCGTCCTAGAGGACAAGCTAGGGGCAGAGCTCAGCCCCGAGCAGCAGCACGAGTGGCATAACCTCATGTTCATATCGAGGAGGAAGTTCCAACCCCGGCAGCTCCAGTAGGCCCAGCTCAGGTCCCAGGAGGAGCCGTGTTTTCACCGGATCTACAGGATGCTTTGGTCCGTATAGCAGGTCTTATGGATCATATCACCAGAGCAGGTTTATTACTAGTAGTACCAGCCACTTCTCAGGGCCGGAGGAGGTAATCGGACTCCTGCTACGTGCACTCCGAGCCAGTAATTCCCTCGTGCTCGGGATCCCGTGATTCACCCGACCGAGGTAGTTCGGCTCATTATCGCGACTCCGTTCTAACGATGGTGCAGCCATGTCCGCCGATGCGTTGTGGAGATTGGACAGAGTTTACCAAACCGTTCACTACCACATTCAGTGCCACTCCTTCACAGGATCCACAGGATTTCCTATACAACCGCCACGAAGTTCTCCGTACTATGGGTATCGTGGAGACTAATGGTGTGGATTTTGCTACTTTTCGGTTATCCGGTTCCGCCAAGACTTGGTGGAGAGATTATTGTCTAACCAGAGCCAGCGGATCGTCATCTTTGACTTGGGAACAATTTTGCGGAATTATTCTTGGAGAAGTTCCTTCCAAGAACTCAGCGGGAGGTTATGCGCAGTACAATTTGAGCGTCTTCATCGGGGTTCTATGTTCTGTCACACAGCACGAGACTAGGTTCGTGGACCCGGCTCGTCATGCTATTATCATACTTCCCACAGGAGCGGGAGAGAGTGAGGAGGTTTATCGATGGCTTGAATCAGCCAATTCGGCTACAGGATGGCTATGGGAGCAGGAACCGAAATCACTTTTCAGGAGGCGGCTAATGCAGCCCGCCGGATCGAGATGGCTCTGTCACAGGGAGGAGACATGGATCAGATAAGAGATCTCGTAATTCGGGTAGATTCAGTGGTACCTCGTCCGGAGATAGAGATTTTTATGATAGAGGCCATCCTCCTAGGCCTTATCAGTCAGCTCTTCAGGTTTCTCATGATGCTTCAAGTGATCGTAATTCTCAGCCACGCTACTCTGATCAGCAGCCTATCAGTGCACCACCACTTCGCCATTTTCAGCAGTCGAGGGCTTGTTTTACGTGCGGTGATCTTAGGCACATTGCAAGGTATTGCCCTCGAGCTTCTGACAGATCTCACCAGCAGGGTTCTCGTGCCATGATTCAGGCCCCAGTTCCCTCACAGCCTGCCCGGCCAGCTAGAGGCGGAGGTAGAGGACATAGAGGTGGAGGTAGAGGTCATAGAGGTGGAGCTCAGACCGATAGAGGTAGAGACCAGCCAGCAGCTGATCGTCCTAGAGATACTGCTCAGGGTGGCGGGGCACAGCCCCGATGTTATGCACTTCCCGCCAGACCAGAGGCTGAGTCTTCTGATGCCGTCATTACAGGTATTATCTTGGTTTGTGATAGAAAGGCATCAGCATTATTTGACCCTGGGTCTACATATTCGTAGGTGTCTTCCTATTTTGCACCATACTTGATTCAGCCCAATGATCCACTGAGTGTTCCTGTTCATGTGTCTACACCAGTAGGCGACTCTATTGTGGTTGATCGAGTCCATCGGTCATGTATTATAGTAATTGAGGGTCTCGAGACCCGTGCTGATTTATTACTCCTAAATATGGTGGACTTTGATATTATACTAGGCATGGACTGGCTATCTCCGTATCATGCTATTTTAGATTGCCATGCCAAGACTGTGACTTTAGCCCTGCCGAATTCGCCTCGTATAGAGTGGAAAGGAATTTCATGTCATACTAGCCGTAATGTTATTTCTTATGTTAAAGCTCAACGTATGGTTGGAAAGGGATGCTTGGCTTATTTGGCCTATGTCCGTGATTCTAGTGCTGAGGTTCCTTCTATTGACTCTGTGCCTGTGGTTCGCGAATTTCCCGAAGTATTTCCTTCAGACTTGCTAGGTATGCCGCCCGATAGGGACATTGATTTTTGCATTGACTTGGCTCCAGGCACTCAGCCCATTTCCATTCCCCCATACCGTATGGCTCCGCCAGAGTTAAAAGAATTGAAGGAACAGTTGCAGGATTTACTTGAAAAGTGTTTCATTAGGCCCAGTGTTTCGCCGTGGGGTGCACCTGTATTATTTGTCAAGAAGAAAGATGGTTCGATGAGAATGTGCATTGACTATCGACAGTTAAACAAGGTGACTATCAAAAATAAATATCCACTTCCGCGAATTGATGACTTATTTGACCAGCTTCAGGGTGCCAAGGTATTTTCAAAGATAGATTTGAGATTTGGCTATCATCAGCTGAAGATTAGGGCATCTGATGTCCCTAAGACAGCGTTCCGCACTCGGTATGGACATTATGAATTTCCGGTCATGTCTTTTGGGTTGACAAATGCTCCAGCAGCTTTTATGGAATTAATGAATCGGGTGTTCCGGCCTTATTTAGACTTGTTTGTAATAGTCTTCATTGATGACATATTAATATATTCCCGCAGTCAGGAGGAGCATGCGCAACATCTCAGAGTGGCCTTACAGACTCTGAGAGATAGCCAGTTATATGCAAAATTTTCAAAGTGTGAATTTTGGCTAAGTTCAGTTGCATTCCTGGGTCATATTGTGACGGCAGCAGGTATTCAGGTTGATCCGAAGAAAATTGAGGCAGTCAAGAGCTGGCCTAGACCGACATCAGCCACAGATATTCGGAGTTTCTTGGGGTTAGCGGGCTATTATCGCCGATTCGTAGAAGGATTTTCGTCTATTGCAACCCCATTGACCAGATTGACCCAGAAGGGTGTTCAATTTGAATGGTCCGATGAATGTGAGGCGAGCTTTCAAAAGCTCAAGACAACCTTGACCACAACACCGGTATTGGTTTTACCCACATGTACGGGACCTTATACTATTTATTGTGATTCTTCCCGTATTGGGCTTGGTGCAGTGTTAATGCAGGATGGCAAGGTTATTGCCTATGCTTCGAGGCAGTTGAAGATTCATGAGAAGAACTATCCAGTGCATGATCTAGAATTGGCGGCGATTATTCACGCATTGAAGATCTGGAGACATTATTTGTATGGTGTAGCATGTGAAGTATACACCGATCATAAGAGTCTTCAGTACTTGTTTAAGCAGAAAGAGTTGAATATGAGGCAGAGAAGGTGGCTAGAGTTGCTAAAAGACTATGATGTTACTATTTTATATCACCCGGGTAAGGCCAATGTGGTGGCCGATGCATTGAGTAGAAAGTCTGCCAGCATGGGTAGTCTTGCATATATTCCGGTCAATCAGAGACCATTAGCTCTAGACGTCCAGGCATTAGCCAACCGGTTCGTGAGATTGGACATTTCTGAGCCTAGCAGGGTGTTAGCCTGCACGGTCGCTCGTTCTTCCTTATTTGAGCGTATCCGTGAGAGGCAATTTGATGATCCTCATTTGCGTGAGTTGAGAGATACAATACAGCGGGGAGGTGCCACACAGGTAAACCTAGATGATGATGGGGTATTGAAATTGCAGGGTCGAGTTTGTGTGCCCAATGTCGAAGGGATTCGAGAGTTAATCTTAGCGGAGGCCCACGGTTCGCGGTATTCTATTCACCCATGCGCCGCGAAGATGTACCAGGACTTACGTTAGCACTATTGGTGGCGCAGAATGAAGAAAGATATCGTTGCGTATGTCGCTCGGTGTCTAAATTGTCAGCAGGTGAAATATGAGCACCAGAGACCTGGTGGTGTGTTCCGGAGGATTGAAATTCCCGAGTGGAAATGGGAGCGGATCACTATGGACTTCGTTACTGGACTTCCTTTGACTCGGAGAAAATTTGATGCTATTTGGGTCATTGTTGATAGGCTGACCAAGTCAGCACACTTTATTCCAGTATCTGTCTCCTACTCGTCGGAGAGGTTAGCGGAGGTTTACATTAGGGAGATTGTTCGTCTCCGTGGAGTGCCAGTATCTATTATCTCTGATCGGGGTACGCAGTTTACCTCGCGGTTCTGGAGAGCGGTCCAGCAGGAGTTAGGCACCCAGGTTCAGTTGAGTACAGCATTTCATCCTCGGACGGATGGCCAGTCCGAGAGGACTATTCAGATTCTAGAGGACATGCTTCGAGCCTGTATTATTGATTTCGGAGGCTCGTGGGACCAGTTTCTGCCATTAGCAGAGTTCGCCTACAATAACAGTTACCAGTCTAGCATCCAGATGGCTCCGTACGAGGCGTTGTATGGTAGGCGATGTCGATCACCGGTTGGATGGTTTGAACCGGGAGAGGCTCGGTTGTTGGGTACAGACTTAGTTCAGGAGGCCTTGGATAAGGTCAAGACTATTCAGAGAGATTGCGTTCAGCTCAGTCCAGACATAAGACTTATGCGGATCGTAAGGTTCGAGATATAGATTTCATGGTTGGCGAACTAGTATTACTCCGAGTGTCGCCTATGAAGGGGCGTGATGAGGTTCGGGAAGAAGGGCAAGCTCGGCCCTCAGGTATATTGGTCCATTTGAGATTCTAGACAGAGTGGGAGGAGTGGCTTACGATTAGCTTTGCCGCCTAGCTTATCAGCCGTGCATCCAGCTTTTTCATGTATCTATGCTTCGGAGATACCACGGCGATCCCACACATGTGTTAGACTTCGGTACCTGTCCAATTGGACAATGATCTATCTTACGAGGAGGAGCCGATAGCCATTCTAGACCGGCAGGTTCGACAGTTGAGGTCGAAGAGTTATCCTTCCGTGCGTGTTCAGTGGAGAAGTCAGCCTCCCGAGGCATCGACCCGGGAGTCCGAGTCCGATATGCGGAGCCGCTACCCATATTTGTTTCCCGACTCAGGTACTTCTTTTTTTGTCCGTTCGAGGACGAACGCGTTGTTTTAGAGGTGGAGATTGTGACGACCCAAAGGGTCATCACATGTTTTATTAATCATTCCGAGCTTTTGAGGTCTTGAAAACCTCATTTATAGTTGCCTCGATTTGCGTGCACCAGTCCGAGCACAAAGCTGGAAAAGATTTATGTTGAAATATGTGAAATATGTGAAAAAGTTGAAGAATTTTGATATTTATATTGATATGGTTGACTTTGGTCAACATTTTTGGTAAACGGACCCGGATCCGTGATTTGACTATTTCATAAAATCCGTAGAAAAATATGGAACTTGGGCATATGTCCGGAATTGAAATCCGAGGTCTAGAACCCCGGTAAAAGAATTTTTCTGTTAAATTGTTTTCTGAAAATGTTTAAGGAAAATGAAACTGAATTTTTATTAAAAAGTACTGGTATCGGGCTCGTATTTTGGTTCCGACGCCCGGTACAAGTCATATATATTGGTTAAGCGCTTCCTGTAAAGTTTGGTTGAAAACGGACGTCGTTTGACGTGTTTTGGCTTTAAATTGGAAATTTTGGAAATTATGAAATTTGAAAGAATTCTTGAGTTTTAAGGCTCAATCCATTGATTTTGATGTTATTTTAGCGATTTGATCGCGCGAGCAAGTTCGTATGATGTTTTTGAGTTAGTGTGCATATTTGGTTTGGAGCCCCGAGGGCTCGGGAGTGTTTCGGAGGTGGTTCGGGGTGTTTTTGGATTTGTAAACACAGCACAAATTCTGCTGTTTCTGCAGAGGGATTTTGTTCTACGCGATCGCGGCCTCATCCACGCGATCGCACAGCATTGGCCAGTTCTTCTACGCGATCGCAGCATCCCTCACGCGATCGCGTAGCTTCCAGTTCTTCCCCCACGCGATCGCATAGGCCAAATAGGATGCCCGGTGAGTTTCCTCTACGCGATCGCAGCTCCTCTACGCGATCGCGTAGCTTCCAGTCCTTTCTCTACGCGATCGCAACCATTTGCACGCGATTGCATAAGAGGCCAGTCTTTCTTCTACGCGATCGTAGCCCAATTCACGCGATCGCGTAGGGTAATTTCGCCCAGTGAATTCTTCAGCTCAAAAACAGAACACTTACGGGATTTTATCCCATTTTCACAAACCTCTCTCTTCTCCACAGCTTCTTGGGCGATTCTTGAGCAATCCTTCTTCATACTTCTTGGGTAAGTGATTCTTGACTCGTTTTGTTTGTTTCTCATCAATATTATTTGAATTCCTAGGCCTAAATATGTGTAAATTGGTAGAAAAATTAGAGAAATGGGTATAGTTAGGGTTTTCAAAGAAATTGCGATCTAGACCTCGTTTTGGTGTCAAACTTAAGAACAAATTGTATATTTGAACTCATGGAAGATTGGGTGAACTTATTTTGGTTCGAAACTTGAGTTTCGATTATGTGGGCCCGGGGTCAATTTTCACTATTCCGGGCAGAATATTGTAAAAATCATATTTAGCAATATGAACTAGTTTGATAAGTAGAATTGATGATATTAAATCAATTGTGTATAGATACGATTGGATTGGAGTCAAATTCAAAAGGAAAAGGCATTGCTACGGATTGAATCGTTCGTAGACTTTCGAGGTAAGTGTTTGTTCTATCCTAGTTTGTAGGAATATGAATTTAGTTATGAATAAATTGTTGAATAAGAGTTATTGGCGTTATACCGGTAATGAAAGTAAATTGTTGAAATTATTATAAATTATTGGTTTAAAACCGGTAATTATAAATATTGTTGATATAGAGATTATTGGCTAAATGCCGGTGATATATATATATTTTATGAATTGGGATCGTGTGGCGCGCCGACCACTTATAAAATTTATGAATTTGGGATCGTGTGGTACGCCGACCACAAAGTGACTTAAATCTTGGCATTGGCCATAGTTGCCGGTAGCCTATTGATATATTTGGGAGCGGGTGGTACGCCTACCACAAGATATAACTATTGATATATTTGGGAGCGGGTGGTACGCCTACCACAAGATATAACTATTGATATATTTGGGAGCGGGTGGTACGCCTACCACAAGATATAACTATTGATATATTTGGGAGCGGGTGGTACGCCTACCACAAGATATAATTACTATGTGATAGTTGGGAGCGGGTGGTACGCCTACCACGAGACATGAAATGAAAGAGGAAATTGAGACATGAAAGTAAGATTTATTTTGTTGATTAGATTATTCTGGATATCTTGAGTTATTGAATATTATTTCAGAGCAGAGTATTTCTTTATGAATGTATTGTATATATATATCTATATTGCAACCGTACAGGTTTAGGTGGGTGACTGGCCTTAGCCTTGTCACTAGTTCGCTGGGATAGGCCAGGCACATACTAGCACATGGGGTCGGTTGTGCTGATACTACACTCTACGCTCTTTTTGCGCAGATACAGGTTACGGACAGCAGTAGCGGCGGTAGCGACTTGTGGATTTTTCGACTACTGAGACTACGAGGTAGCCTTGCAGGCGTCCGCAGGACCCGTCGTCTCTTCTATCTATGCTTTTCATTCTGTTATCTCATGTAATCGAGATAAACAACTTGTATTTTCTTTTAGACAATTATGTGTATTATTCTTAGAAGTTCGTGAGTATTGTGACACCAGTCTTGGGTAGTGTATCATGTTTGGGTTTTCTTTATCATAATTGACTAAGTCTTCCGCTAATTCTTTATTATTCCGCTGTAATTTACATGTTTTAAATAAGAAATTGGTAATTAATGGAGATATAATTAATATTTGGCTTGCCTAGCTTCCATTTAGTAGGCGCCATCATGACCCCGATGGTGGGAAATCCGGGTCGTGACAGTTGAGGTGGTGGATCTTTATTCGTTGGTATGTTATATTTTGGATGTGATGTTGGAATTCGGACCAATTGTCTTAGTGTTGGGTGATTTTGAACTATTGCATTAGGGGCTACGCCAAAAATGCCACGGGTTAAGTAGTGAAGTGCATTAGAATATGTTTAGCATAGTGATTTATATTTCAAAGAACCGGCGGTCAACTCGGAAGGAGTACTTTCTTAATTGGGAATTTGTGATAGATGTCAGTGCAGAGGTTGCTATCATTGATCCCGTTTCATTATTGAAGGACTTTTCGGATGCGTTTTGTGTGGTCAGGCATGTAGCCGGGTGAGATTGTAGATTTCGGTATTTATTTGGTGCCTTCGACAGGAGTTATAGAAGTGGAAGAAACATTCTCAGGCTTCTTGGTACTGAGTTCGTTGGCAGGCCGATATGGCTACGCATTTAGTTTTAGTTAGCTTGGTTGACCCTGAGTTGTACTGTTGAGGAATATGTTGAGTCTATTATTATTGAGCTTGTTAGAGATCTGAGGAAAATTATGAGTTGTTTTCGATGTTGTGAGACATTATGATTTGTTAGTTATGGGCACATATGGTGGGTTCCATTGAGAATTCATAGAAAGGTCGAGCGGGAAGAGTAATTGAGAATTGCTAGGTGTATGGAGCATTGGTTATGGTCTATCAGGTTGTGTGTTGTGTGTTCTCTATTTCACTGTGGGTGTAATGAATTGCGTTAGTTTCTGACATCAAATGTGCGTAGTTGTTGACTTTGAGCATAGCGGCTTGAGGTGGTTCAGGTGTAACGGTGTTGAGATAGGATCGTGCATTGTAGCGAGGCTGCATGAGTTATGACCTTTAGGAGTAGATTCAGGCGTTCTATTTCTATGATGTGAGACGGGGTCTCAGCCTTGTATTGTAATGGCATTGTTGAGCTTGAGGCACAGCTCTTTCGGTTGAGTCATTTGTTATGATTTGGGTGTGTTCAGATCATTTCTTACTGGTTCGTGTATTATACAAGATGTGGTTTAGACTTGTATTGAGGTATCATATCAGAAGGGTTGTGTTGCATTCGAAGTGATCGTTGGGTTCATTACTGAATACGAACAGATTTGATCTCAGCTTGTTAGGAAGATAATATCGAGGTTTGACCCGGAAATCTATTGTGATATCAGTCAAGGGAAGTGGTTTCATGAATGGTTGACCTGAGAGATGATTACGATTTATAGTATGTTTCATTCATCGTTGGCAGTATAGGAAAGTGTGGGAATAATGTTTTAGCTAATAAGAGGTTCTTTGCCGGTAATTGGTTGCTGGGGACAACTGTTGCGAATAGAAGTTATGATTCCAAGTGTTTGGTTTAAGCAGTATATCATATGTTTTCACCTGAGGGTGCAAGTATGGGTCATTACAGCTAGTTCGGGCTTACTCTGAATACAGATGTGAATTTCTTATCTTGTGTATGATTTTTGGAAAGTGCGACGTGGTTCTATAGTTTGGTTTATGGATTAAATAGACTGTGAAAGTTTGGTTGTATTGTGTTATCGGGTCTATACGAAATAGGGTGACGAGGGATCATCCCGGGTATATGATTGGTAAGATCATTCAGCTACTGGGTGGCTTCTAGAACAACTCTCGATACGCTCAAGGACGAGTGTTTGTTTAAGTTGGGGAGGATGTAACGACCCGATCCATCGTTACGGGAGTTACCACCCCGTTTTTCTCGTTTTATGCTTTTATATATTTCATTAGATGTGTTTGGAGAATTTGAAGTACATCGGGTAGAGTTCGGTAAGAAATGAGACCATAAATCTCTTTATGGGAAGGTTAATTTGGAAAAGTTAACCGAATGTTGACATATGAGTTAGAAAGCTCAAATGGATTTCTGATGATTTGAATAGTTTCGGGGGATGATTTATGACTTAGGAGAACAATCGAAATTGAATTCGGAGGTCCGGTGTAGATTTAGGCTTGAATTGGCTAAGGCTGGACTTTGGCGAATTCCGGTTGATAGGTGAGATTTTGATCCGAGGGTCGGAATGGAATTCCGAGAGTTTCTATAGCTTTGATATGTGATTTTGATCCGAGGGTCGGAATGGAATTCCGAGAGTTTCTAGAGCTTTGATATGTGATTTGTGATGTGTGTGCAAAATTTTAGGTCATTCGGACGTCGTTTGGTTGGGTTTTTAATCGAATGCGTGTTTCGAAAGTTTTTGAAGAACTTAGGCTTGAATCCGATGTGAATTGATGATTTCAGTATTGTTAGGTGTGTTTTGATGATTGGAACATGTTTGGATGATATTTTGGGATATGTTGGTGCCTTTGTTTGAGGTCCCGTAGGCCTCGGGTGTGTTTCGTATTGTCATCACGCTCTTATTTGATGTTTCAACGTCGTATCTTTGGACATAAAGGGGTATCATATTGAAAAGATTAGCTCTGAGTAATGTTTTGAATGAAGCAATAGATCCGTACCGTAATTACGGACACGTAGCAAAAATAATCATCAAATTTGGACATCGTATGAGGATTTTATGGCCATTTTACTAAGGTTGCCCAGATTTTCGGGTTAATGACGAAATTGCCCCTGACGGCGTATTAAAAACCTGCACTGTTTGCAAATCTTAAAACCTACATATCTCAAGGAATCCATTGGGAGCAGTAAAACTCGTGAACAGTATACCGATAATGAGCAGATCGAGTTTTCTTTCAATTTTAGAATGGGAAGAAGTTTCTGATGCGATTTTTAAGAGAGAATTAGTGGGATTTCATCAGATAATAGTTCTTAGACTCGGATTATGTTGTTATAATGTAAAAACATAGATTAAAAACTGAAAAACCAATGATTTAAGGGGTAAAAATGGAGGTTAGGGTTTGAAACCTAAGAAGGTGTAAAGTTAGAATTTGAGGGGGCAAACGGACTCCAATTTTGATAAACTTTACATGTACGGACTCGTGGAGAGACGAGGAATCCATTGGTATGATTTTAAATTTTTTGGAGAAGCGGGACCGGGGCTCGGATTTTACCAACTTCGTGAATTTTAGTACATTCTGAGTATTTTTGATTGGGTTATGTTTCTTTGACCCATATTTATGTATTCGATGTGGTTTTGGCTAGATTTGACGCACGAGGAGGAAAATTCGAAAGGGAAAGGCATCGCGGACGAGTCCACGGCCGGTTAGAGGTGAGTAGTTGGTATATATGATAGCCTGAGGGTTTGAAACCCCGGCTTATCACATTGTGACGCTATTTAGGGCGTGACTCGCATCCCATGGCAGGTGCGAGATTGATTATGACTGGGGATTGTGATTTGGTCCATCCTGAATAAGAATAATACTATATTGGCGTATGAAACGCACCCTGTGTTGAATATATTTGGGCTTTATGACATGTTTGGGGCCTTGTGCCGACCTGTAGTATCCTTAAGGGATAGATATCATTATGATAGCATGATTTGTAAAATCATTGATCTCAATCTTGGGTTGAAATCACTATTATGAAATTCTAAGTCACTTGTTCTTGGAAAATTAAATAAACTAAAGTATTTTTCCTTATTAATGAATTGGAAACTGAAAATAAATAAATTGAACTGTTGTGTGACTCATATGCATGTTGTGGACTGAGTATGGATCGGACTGCACGCCGCAGCAGATAATATGAATATTGTGCTTGGGCTGAAGGAGCCCCTCCGGAGTCAGTACACACCCCTAGTGAGCGCCATCGACGTTAAACGGATCGGGCTACACACCGTAGTGGTCATGTGCATTGCATTACATTCTTGTTTTGTTAATTACTTGTGTTATCTGTGGTTTGTTGTTGTTGTTAGTTCGTGGTAGGTACCAGACTGTTAGTTTTAGCTTTGCTCTGTGGTATTCTGTGGATTTTCTGCTTTCAGCTATTTTATATACTTTTTACTCACTGAGTACTTAGTACTCACCCCTACTCCCTGCACCTTTGTGTGCAGATTCAGGTACACCAAAGGTTTAGCTGAGCAGTCTTGTTTCCAGAGTTATCAGAGTTGTTAAGGTAGCTGCTTGACTTTCACATGACCTGGCTACTCTTCTTATTCCGGTTTATTTATATATATACTTTCAGACTTGAGTATTTCGTTTAGATGTTGTTATCCAGTTTTGTTTAGAGGCTCTAGACTCGTGACCCCAGGTCTTTAGGAGATTATTCAGTTTAGCCTCTATCTATCAGTTAAGATTCTAGCTTTATTGTTGATAATAATATTCAAGTAATATAGTTGAGCTTCATGCTCGGGATGAGAGTAAAAATGGTCGGGCTTGCCTAGCAGTTGTGTTGGGCGCCATCACGATCGAGGTTGGGGTCGTGACATTTTTATCTAAAGTTATGATCAGAAAAATAAAATGATAGTTAAACACATCTGTAATTCACGTAATTAGGACATCACCTTCTATTGTGTTGTACTTTGAATCAGAATTTTATGACCAAGTGAGTCATGTTGCTTGATGATATAAATGACAACTCACATGGATAACCAATATCTAGAAAATACCCAATCCTTGTTAGCAGAATCTATATAACAATTTTAAGTCTTAGAAGAAATGCATACAATAAAACCATTAATTCTCATCTAGATTTTATCTCAATTACCTACATAGCAATGATGTTGTTGTACCAATTGAAAACACCTTCATCAGAAGATAAATGTTTCCTTACAGCTGAGGCAATGTTCTCTGTTGCATGCTTAAGGTAATTTTTCTTCCCTGTAGAAATAAATATATATTACAGACTATCAGATGAAATAATAGGTAGAACATTTGGTACCCTTAGTGAAATAAAACAATGTGAAACATTAGTAGACTTTACTTACAATATGTTTTCTTTATTGCTCCAGTTGAATCCACCACCAACTACACATACAAAGTTGCATAAAAGATGGCAACACCAATTACAACCATTCCAACGACTATCAATATTGAAAATCCACCAGCACGAACAACTATCTACATCAGAAAGATCTCAAGTCAATTTATACATTAAAGGATTTTCGTGTCACTCGTGTTGAAATTATTTTGATAAGTGAATAAAAGAGCCTGCAAGCCTCTCGTGCATACCGCCTTGATATATTTAATACTCGATCATTAGCACGTATTGACACCTATCTACCAATGTACCTAGCAACACCAGAACACTGAACCCTAGAAAAAAAAGTAGAGACAATGATATATGGTGTAATATCTGTATTTTTATTTGTTGTAGGAAAATCAAGAAGAAGAAAAAATTATTACGGTTTGTTTATACTACATCTAATACAGGAAAATTATCGTATTTTTACTAAACCAAGCAATCAACAAAGACATGCTCAAGGCTTCACCTCTAATCAATGGCTTAATACAAAAATAAATTGCATAAATTTTTGACTTCAAATCATCAATCAACTCTTGAGAGAATTGATAAAATAGTAACTCAACTCCGTCATCCTTTTCTTGCAGCTAGAACTCGCTATGGTAGTTCCATCCATTGATAATCTCTCAATAGAATGAGTATCAAGTGCTCTATTCTTATTTACACAAGTAACGAAAATTAGTTTTATAGATATATGTTATCTGTGAATATAAATAAACTTAAATATGTTGATATTAAAACTGATGATTCCTCAAGCCTGATCCAACAATAGTTGTTTCAAATTTTGAGGAGGCTTCTTAATATTTGGAAGCTTAATTTTTCACAATCACAACACACTGTGAAAGTCAGATTTTTTAATTGTAATGTTTGCGGGTTCTTAAAAAAGAGCCCCACAGTTTTCGCATTCGCATATAGCATCTCCTATATCTCATTAATCTTGCAATAGTATATATAAAGTTAAAGACATAAAATTATTGATTTTGTTTATTGAAATGTATTATGTAAATAAAAAGTTTCTTATACGTACCTTCAGTGCAGATGTGTCACATAAAGAAAGTAGTAGTTAAATCAATTCATAATGTTGAATTTTAATATATACATTTGTACTTGTCAGTATAGATTTCCTCTAATTGCAACAAAATTTGAGGAGGCTTGTAGGTAAATCAATATATCCTAGAAACATACCTTGTATGACATTGCAACCTCGATTGCTAGTGAGAGAATTACGCTAATTAATTACAATAATCGTAACATTGTAGTTTAATTTTAACTCATAAATAAATGAAAATTTCGAATACTTACCTTCCATTATTGGAGTTTCATTTATATTTGGTAGAGTAATATAGGTTACATATCTACAAAGTAATAGTAATATTATTACTAATTGAAAAAGGCCTATTAAAGTAATGGCTTGTTAAGTTATGGTATACTTTGGACGAAAATTAATATAACGAAGAAAATGTTAATACCTTCTTTTGTTGATAATTTAAATTAGGTAATATATTGTTATTGTGCATAACTATGATGAGATTGTATAATATTTATAAGTAGTACAAATAGAACAAAATAAGTGAAGAAAATTATATATTATAAAGATTTTAAATAAACAACAGAACTGACATACTAACCTTGCAATATATGAATTATATTCAAATCGTGGAAAAAATGATCTTGTGTCTACATAATGAGTTTAATATGCATCGTTAGTTGTATAAATATTGATCAATTGAACCAAAAATTCTAATAACAATAAATTATAGTAAAGTAAGTTCTAGCAGCACAATTGTAAATTCAGATATTACAACTTAAAAAATAGAGAAGCAAAACGAATTAGCATGTAAAAAAATTAATTTTTAATACCTTTTCTGACAGTTTTGATATTTTTCTCTTAAAACATAAAGAACTTGGTATTTTCAATATTGTTTCGATAAAACCAAGTAGAGATTCAAAAGAAGGCAGAAATAAGCAAAATAGCAAAAAAGTTAAGAGCATTCACAGAGAGAACGGCTAAGTACAAAAATAGTGCAATCAAAAAAGAAAACCAACATATATTTATATATACTGTTACAATGAATATATTGTAAGACAAAAAAAGTGAATAGTTGTAGTATCTTCTAATCTTGTAGAACCAATCGACAAAGTTGCTTTAAAAGTGTGTGAAGAACATAACAACACTTCCAGATTTTGATTATTAAAAATAGAGACGTAAAGAAAATTAGTAAGTTAAAAAAAATAATTTTAATATCTTTTCATCTTGTAGAACCAATTCAATTGAGAAAGTAGTGCCTGTATTATAATGCTCTGGGACTTCCTACAGACGAACAACCCGAACTTTCAACTTCCATTGCATTTTCGAGATTGTTATATTCTTAATGAAATCAGTGTGAGTAGCCATAATTTGCAGAATCCTCTTGTTTTGTTGAATTTCTGATATACGTCTGCATTTGGTTTACGTATAGAATATCAATGAAAGATATATAAGTTGGTATAGTTAATTTTGAGCGGTTGAAGATGGTTACCAATAGTGCGTAGGTCTGCAAAACGTGTATTCACGTTCACATATAGATACCGTTACTTGTTTAAAAAAAAAAAAAAAACCTAAAAGACTTAGCGAATAGTTTCGGAGATTTTCCCCAAATAGAAGTCCAATAGTAGGATTCTTCTAACGTTGTACTTCTTTGAAAATAAAATAACTGTCTTTTTTTTAGATTTTTTTTCCCAAATAGATGCTATAATATAGTAGTTCCTATGTCAACTGAATTGAAAGTTAAAAGCTTTCTGAGCTTCTTAAAAATAAAATATATAAAAAAAAATATATATATATATATATATATATATATATATATATATATATATATATATATATATATATATATATATATATATTAATGTAAACTAAATTAGTGAATTCCAAATATGGAAATCAATTCTAGACGTGATGAAAGTGGTTTTATTTATTAAATATTCAAGTTAAATAAATTTTAAAAAAAAAATCCCACAAACGTGGGATTGAATTTGTGGAAACTGAATCTGAAGTTTCAAACGCAGTGAACTTGTTTTCAAAAGAAAAAAAAAATTTAAACATGGAACTCATATGTTGATCTGAATTAGCAAATTTTTAAATTTTTATTTTAAATTATTTTTGAACCTCCAAATTAGTTGGAGGTTTATCCTAAAATTGGACACATATTTATTTTTGATTTTGATATTTGACACAATAACATGAATTTGCTTCTTCTATTCTATATAGATAGATTAGTTCTGAAAGTAAGATTTATATATCAAGAAATCACACATGAGAAAAGGATCAAAGTAAATCATAAAAGGGTAAAAAGAAAAGTAAGTCATTTTTTAACTCTTAATTTATAATGTGTGAATTAAACATGAAACAGAACAATTACTATAGACTATTATTTGTAAGATGAAATTATTATAGACTATTATTTCCACTGATAATTAGTTCACTAAGTAGACTGATAAAAGACTTAATTCAATACAATATACACTCTCATTTTTTATGTATGTGATATTATTTTCTATCATGTTCTATAATTAAAAATAAGTTAGCTTTAAACTTCTCTTTTTTTTAATGAGAAGCTTTTATTATCGAAACAAGTGTTATAATGTGTTTCAGACCACAAATTTTAAAAGTTTATTTTTGTTATAAATAGAATTCTATTTAAGGTGAATGTCCTATTTAGAGAGATTCTAGAATTTATTACTTGGTGGCTAAGTCACTTTTTCCCTATAAATAGAGGGTTCTATTCTATTGTAACTCATCTCATATCAATAAGAATTCTCCCTCTCTCTACTTTGCTCTACAATATTGTTCTTCTTCTTTTATTATTTTATAACGCGTTATCAGCACGAGACTCTAACCAATTGAGTAGAAGCTTTGGGATTGAACACAATAATTATCAATTGCTCCATGAACTTCCTTCATGATTAAATTTTAGATTTAAGGTAAGTATTTTACTTTTCTCTTTGAAATTCTTGACATTCTATTATTTGATTTTAAATACAAGCAAAGACGATAAATTTTGATTGTAACTGTAATGGAGTTTGAAAGAAATTATAACCACCCAAAGTGGTAAAATTTTTATGCCTTGCCATGATTAAATTCATGTATAATTGTGGACAAAGAATTGAAAACCTGTCCCGTTGAATTTGCTCCATTCTCATTCCCTTTAGAGAATGTGATAGCAGTATGTGATAAGTCTAAAAGAAGATAAAATTATTACTATGAAGGTATCAATGGATGTGGACGTGGCAATAGACGAAATTATAATCATCATCATCATGATATTGAGAATAATAAGGATTCTTAGAATAATCCTTCACTATGTGAAAGTAATATTTGTCATCGATTTGACATGAGATTTTATAAAGCACATATAGAAGATTATGGTCCATTCATGATGTGAATGTGACAACATCTGATTTATGAATACATATTCATTCTTCAAAGAATATGAACGTGCTAGTGGTAGCGAATAGACCACACTCACCTCTAGAAGGATGTTTGAGATGATATAAGAAAATAATATCATTATTATGACATGAATGATCATTGGTCACGTACCTATTGTATGCCAAAATATTTTGGCATTGTGATTATTAAAAGACAACCGTAATGCAAGAAACAGATCTTGCATATAATTTTGACCATACACATAATTGTATAACTTTCTCTTTAATAGAGATATTCACCATATGGATGTTGATGAATATGTGGTAGTACCAAATTAATTGAGAGCTCTATAAGAGCCAATTATTACTATTTTAGAGAAACACAATTGATTACCAATAAGGTATTGTGTTGTAGTAAGTCTCAAAGAAAATTATTCAGTTTCGAAAGTATACGTGAAAGCGGTTGATTATATTGAGACTATAAATAAAGGAAGGATTTAATATCATCTATTACTACAACTTGTAGCTGGGTAATATATATGTGAAAATCTACCCACTTTATTCTCCAATTTGTACTACATAAACAAAGAATACCAAAATAAAGTGGATATTGATATAAAAATCCATATCATAATAAACTTGATGTTTATTCATAATTACACACATCATGGTGTAAATCTGAAGTTTATCAATATTGATAATTTATCTAGTTGACATAATTGATTTTGCCATATCAATTAAAGTATGATGTGTAAAAATAATAGAGAATTCACATGGGTAAATATTAAAGAACTAGAAAGTTCTTTACGAATTCTCTTACATTGCTTGTTCTCATTAATTAGTTGACCAACTAAAATTGGGATTGAATCCCATGAATACTGGAAATATCAAAGGTGAATATGTGCCCATTCACCTTCCATGTATACCACATAAGATGCATTTATGAGATGGTTACATGCGCAATTATTATTAACCCGCAACCTGGCCGGTGTGTGCGAAGTAACTTGCTCAATAATTTTATTTTGAGCATAATTTCCAGATTTTCTATTCAAGAAGTTCATCTTGATAAGTTGGTCTATATCATAGCTGGTTTAGCAAAATGATTTATTGAGTGCCTCCAATTAATAGCTAAATTATTGCTTATGAGAACAAAGTTATCTATATCAGTTTGATATTGGTTATATACGAAAGTATATTACATTCTCCCCTCACAAGTGGGGCAGGGTCAGGAACCAAATAATTCCATCTTATTATTATGTGCAGTGTATATTTTGATTAACACCATAATGCACAAAGATGGGTTCTCAAAGTTGAGGAAACAAGTTAGTTTTTCTAATATGAGGGGGAGACATGATAAACAGTTGAGAAAAATTACGAGGAATAAATTATCGTTTTTGCATCTAGATCCTCGAATAAAATAATATGAACTTGAAGTTCATAAAAGGATAATTCATGTGCAATTTATTGCAAAGCATGTCAGACGCACTTGCTGACTCAAAAAAAGTAACTGTGTTCTCACTGTAAATCTTCATATTATAATAAGTCCTAGAAGGACAAAGTCTATGGTAAGCTTAAAGCGTATAGACAATCGGTTTCAAATAAACTTCTTGATAAAGAAGATGAGCAGATGATCAAAATGATCATAATAAAGGAGGCAAGTGATTCAGAAGATCACATGACATAACACTTCGTAATATCCCATGGAGATTCAGGTACCTGAATATATGAATGAAGAGATCTCTATGTTATGTCATTATGAAAATACATTGAAACCGATATAAAATCTTTATCGACGTCAACCTTCAAGAAGCTAATGTACAAGATTGGGATGTGAAGGCTCAAGGATGTGAATTGATGCTCTCATCAGGGGGAGTTAATGCGCGCTGCACTCTTTTTCCCTTACAAGGTTTTGTCCCACTGGGTTTTCCTTGCGAGGTTTTAACGAGGCAACCAAAAGGCGTATTGTTAGATATGTGTACTCTTTTTCCTTCTCTAGAATTGTTTTCCTATTGGGTTTTATTTAGTCAAAGGTTTTAATGAGGCACATTATCTGTTGAATAGACATTCAAGGGGGAGTGTTATAAATAGAATTTTATTTAAGGTGAATGTCCATATTTAGAGAGATTCTAAAATTTATTACTTGGTGGCTAAGTCACTTTTTTCCTATAAATAGAGGGTTCTAGAATTTATTACTTGGTGGCTAAGTCACTTTTTTCCTATAAATAGAGGGTTCTATTCCATTGTAATTCATCCCATATCAATAAGAATTCTTCCTCTCTCTACTTTGTTCTACAATATTATTCTTCTTCTTTTATTATTTTATAACAGTTTTTATTTTTTGAATTTCAAGCCAAGTCACTACGTCACATAAATAGAAACGGATAGAGTAGTTATTTTTGTATATTATAAAGAATAATATAAGAGGCCGTTTGATTATATACGGAGCCACGATTTGATGCTTACAAGTTTGGATTCTAGTTCTTTTAAATTATCGATTCTAAATTAATAATTTGTATATATTTTTTAAATTTCTTAAAACAAATATATAATTAGATGTTTTGAACCAAAACTACTACGCTCAATCAAACTTGTAACCTAAACTCCAGTTCCACCCCTGCATTTGATTAAATTTTCCAAAATTCAATAATTAATCAAATCATCCTACAATTAACTCCTTGGCTGTAACTCTGACATAGATAATAGCTACAATAATACAAATAATAAAATAACACTAATTAAG
Source organism: Nicotiana noctiflora (assembly GCA_032618575.1). Lineage (NCBI taxonomy): Eukaryota > Viridiplantae > Streptophyta > Magnoliopsida > Solanales > Solanaceae > Nicotiana > Nicotiana noctiflora. Next base: position 20,948 of record JASVEL010004226.1, read on the forward strand.
TACAAAAAAAAATTATAAATAATTTTTTATCATCAAGCTTCTATCCGACGGTCATCATTTTAACAAAATCATCAAAGTTGACTTGACCATCACCATCCAAATCTGCTTCTCTAATCATCTGCTCTGCCTCTTCATCTGTTAGTTTTTCCCCTAAGTTAATCATCACGTGCCTCAGCTGCACAGAATCATAAACATATTTTAACTAATTTAAATTATATACACTAGTAATCTAAATAATATTGTTAACATGTGATTATATGTTAATTACTATTCTTACTAGGTTATTAATTAATATTTATTAAATGATTTCTTTGTAATTATCACATTTATAGGGTAGGAATAAGCTTTACATGCTACCATCCCCAAATTTTATTTGTGCGATTATACTAGAATTGTTATTGTGGTTCCATCTGTAAGTACCTTATACGTAACTTAATTATGTAAATACATTTTACTATACAATATTTTAATTTACAACTATCCTGGTCCATCCAAAAAATTTATTTAGATTATTAATTATTCGTTCCAAATTAGTTGTCATGCTTCATTTATTGAGAGTCAAGTTATTTGAACTTGACCAATATTTTAGAATATTTTTTTATCATATTGACATGAGAAAAAAGATAACTCATAGTACTTTTCGTATAATTTTTGAATACTAAAATTTTAATATTAAGAATATTGATGTGATCTAGTCTAATTTAACTTTAAATATTAATTAAACTGACTCTCGAGAGGCAAAACATGACAACTAAGTTGATCTAACTCATTCCATCGCAAAATAATAGTCATATTTTACTTCTCGAGAGTCAATTTATATGAATTTTGATTAATATTTTAAAACTACTTCATTTATTGTGTTGCCATGAGAAAAAATTACTTTTTTTATTTATTTATAATTTTTAAATATTAAGATGATACTTTTAAAATATTAAGTTGATCTAATCTAATTTATATTTAAATATTAGATAAATTGATTATCGAGAAACAAAACATGACAACTAATTTGAGACGGGAGGAGTAATAAATAATAATAAGTCAAAAGGAGCAAGTGCATTGTTCAGTGTGAAGTGTGGAAAAATTCATTGCAGGACAGATTGGGTTCAAAGAGATAAGCTAATAATTATGTAGGATTTGAAACAGAACAACTGTAAAAATAAGAATATTTTATGCTAATGACAGATAAAATTAATATGTGAACTCCTCACCTTCTCCTTAACTAGTTTAACTTCTTTGCACTAAGCCTTAGGTATTATTTTATGATAAGAGGATTATTTAATATTTAGTGACAATTTGTTATTCGTAAATATTCCTTTTGTTTAAAAAAACATTTTCATCCTTTTTACTGGTGTTCAAGAACAATATGAGTACATACCGTACATGATTGACTCCACACACAAAATTAAGGATTATATGAGTACTTGAAAAAATTTCTAGTAATATATAACTTTTTTTTAAAAAAGACCTAAAAATGCCACTCAACTTTTAGAAATTATCTATCAATGCTATCCATTAAAAAAATGCTCATTTTATGCCACTGTCGTTACACGTTTGGCACATCCATGCCATTATTGACTAACGGCAGTGACATGGATGACCAAATAAAAATTGAGCTGTTAGTCAATAATAGTATGAATGTGCCAAATGTGTAACAGCAGTGGCATTAAATGAGCATTTTTTTAACGGAATTTCTAAAAGTTGAGTGACATTTTTAAGCCTTTTCCGAACTTTTTTAAAATAGATTCAAACTAGCATAACATTGAAGGAGCCGGTGAGGAACAATACAGTTATCTCCGTGTGTGACTTATGGATCGAGCTATAACATTTGTTATTTATACTTGCGTTGTAGACTGCTTACATCACACTCTTTGAAGAATCGATCATTTATCGAACCCTATATAAACACGAAATACTTTACGTACCGAGCTATCTTCTGATGTAAAGCTAGACTAAAAAGGACAAAAAACTCACATCGTTAGCCGAAATGTAACCATTTTGATCTTTGTCAAACACTTTAAAAGCTTCTTTTAGTTCCTCCTCTGCATCAGTCTCCTGATCATAAACAACCCAAGAAAAAACAAAAGAAGGATAATAATATTAAACCATTGTTTTAATTAGAAATCAAAACATTAAGTAATTATTTTAGTCCCACCCCACTTCTCACTGCATTTAAAAACTTTCTAGTGTTAAGGGGCGAATAATTATATATAATTTTTCGAGGAGGAGGATTCAATTGAACCTATTTGTTGAACTTAGCTACAATTTGCTTGACATAATTCAGAGGAAAACTATGAATGAAAATTTCTAAAAAGAATTTATTTGCACCAAGTATTTATATTATATATATACGATCGATGCAGGATATCTCTATACACTTAAATCAATTAACAATAGAAAGTTGATATTGTTAAAACACCCTATGCGAATAAGCTTTTTACTGAATCAAAATAACAGGTTGAATATTAGGTTTTTACCTTCATTTTCTTGGTGATGAGGTTCAAAAACTCAGTAAATTCAATGATTTCATTCTCATCAGCATCAACTTCACTAATCATATGATACAACTCTTCTTCTGTTGGATTTTGATCCAATGACCAAATCACAGTCGCCAATTCTTCGATTGTGATGCAGCCTGTACATACAATGAATTTTAGAAACACATTGTCAAAGTAGGAAGAAAGTCCGATGCATTAAATTCCCGCTATGCACGAGATTCGAAGAGGGTCGGACTGCAAGGTTCTATTGTACGCAGTCATAACTAGCATTTATGCAAATTCTACGGCCCGTGACTTCCTTGTCACTTGGCAAGCTACTTTACCAGTTACGCAAAGGCTCACATTTATTGTCAAAGTGTAACTTGTAAAAAACACATTGAAATCTGAGACCGTAGCGTGTAGCTTTTGAGAAACACAATATAATTAAAAATGTTAGCTAGTTGCACAAAATATTTTGTGTTTAATTAGGAAAAAGGTCATTCCACAAGAAGGTGTGATATATGCCGCATACCAAAATATAGCTTAAGCGAAAGAAAATAAATGAAAAGCAATAACTCAAGAAAACTACTAACCATCTCCATCTTTGTCAAATAGTCCTTCTCCACATTGAATAATTAGTTGATCTGCCTTCAATATATCTGCCATGATATTAATTCTTGGATTTTTGGACACTGAGCTGGAGGAACAGCTTTTTGTATGTGTGTGTGAGAGAGAGATGGGCATAGATGTGGTCCTGGCTGGGCTTTAAATAAAGGAAATAGCATTGTCCGAAGAGGGCTTAGTAAACATTCAATTTCATTAAAAGTTACAAAGATGAGACTCAAAAGAGATTACTTAACTATTTCAAGTAGTAGTAATGCTTAAAAATAAACAAACATAAACTACAGAACCAAAAAACTAAATTATTAGAAGCAAAAATTGGCCGATAATAAATAGCATAGGACGAAATAATTAGTGAACTTCTTTTAGCGAATTATGGAAGACGAAAAAGAGCATTTGAAAAAAATAATCTGAAAGGGGAGGACCAAAGTAATGGGGAAAAAATGGGTCAAGGTGCAAAAGATGAGAAAAACATTTTTTCCAAAACGTTCTTTTAATATTAAAATATAATTTTTTTTATCCCAAAATTATTGATTTTGGCTTTTGAAAATGCTTAGGCATTTCCAAATAAAGAGCCTTTCCACACGAAAAAAAAAAAAAAAAACAAAAACAAAAACGGTCAAATTGTGTTTAAGACCAGAATTTAGGGTCATGACTCTGCCACGTAAGCCATCTCAACCCTGAACAAAACCATCGAATTCTGCCATGTTTCATTTCTAATTTAAAATAAATTTCTTGGAAATTCTACATCCAAAGGAATAATTAAGAATGTTCGATAAAACCACCAAAAATGGGGTGATATGGCTCGCATCACTCCGTCTTCGGAGGTTTCGGATTCAAGTCTTAGCTACGAAGAAATTGTTTGATAAGGAGCGTTTCACTTTTATGAGCCATAAGTCACAGGTTTAAGTTGCAAAAATAACCTCTAATACTTGCATTAAGGTAGGTCATGAGGTGCGGCTCTTCTCTCGATCGTGCGTGAATGTAAAATAGTTTGTGCATTAAGATACCTTTTTTCTTTTATATAACAGTGAAAATGCACGGAAATACACGTAGAAGTCAAAAGGATTCAAAAATTTACTATATATACATAAAAATTAATTTTAACCTTATATATATACAATATTATTTTTCCAACAAAAAGGTTTAGAGAATCCTTTGTGCTCCCTAGCTCCGCCCTATTGTACGTTGCGAATCTGAATTAATCGAATCACTCTGCCAAATACATGAATGGTTAAACTAAACAAAGGAATGTTAAATAAAAGAATATTAACATTTATAACACAGCTGGATTGTTAGATGAGTAGGGAACAAAGAACATTGAAAGAGAATGACTGGAAAAAGTATGGGAAGGTGTATACTGTGTAATTTGCATTAACCCCAAGCAATTTTATTGTTTTTTTCCTTTCTTTTGACCATTTTAGGTTTACACACAAGCAAAAGGATTGCCGTTATTAGCTCAAGAGGGTAGGGGTTTCATAGTTTGGTTTGGATCGATTTTTTCTTAAAAAGAAACTAAACTAGGTAAGTTGATTTTTTTCAAATATTGGAACCAAACTAAAACCAATTATGTCGGTGTTTTATTGATTCAGTTTTTGTCGGGTTTTCGGTTATTTATCAGATTTTTCTTAAATATGAGACAAGCACTACCAAATGCATATTTTGGCGACTACATTTTCAACGTAATAATATCAAATCAATTGCGTTTTGAGAAATTTATCATTTACCAAGATATATTGATGATGATTAAATTAAATAGTGATGAATATAATTATTCAATTAATCGATTATTTTTATCATGAAATAAATTTTTGTACTTAGCAAAAGAGAACTACCAATCAATCTAGAATGTTGTTTGACCCAAAAGACTATAGGTTGCCTTAGAGGTTAGGGACAATGAATGAATAGATGAAGGATAAATCGAAATCAATGTTAACATATATGTAAAAGATCGATCGTTGGATTTGTGTATATGTTTCTCTTATTAAAAGATGATTAAGTTTAATCAAGTGCAAGAACAAGTAAGCAATAAAGTGATAACAATAGAGAGAAAAATGGTAGAGAGAGAGTTGTATTATTAATGATCAATAATAATTGTGTTACAAATGAGGGGGACCCTTATTTATATAGAGGGGCGATCCCCTCGCCAGCATATTACGTCGCCCTAAGGCTATTACTATTACGACGAAAACACAGGGGAGGGGGAGTCGGGGACGTCCACTCGGACTGGCTCATTGACACGCTGCTATGGACGGGGACACATCCTTTTCGCCGTGTGGACATGCGGAAGGACGTCTCCCATTGTTAGCGGCCTCGTAAGGAAGCGGGTCTGACCTGTACTGCGCCCGAGTCGACCATATGTATATACATACTCGCCTCACCTTACATCCAATTTGCCCCCATACAGATAGTCCCCCCGCCTATTGGAGATGTGCTCGAAGTGCATTTGTAATGGGTGGATAAAGTCGACCCGTATTGGGTCCTTATACATGCATACACGTGGCGCGTTCTTCTGAAACGTCGTCTGCTGACGGCGTGCGTCATAAGTACTGTTGTTTTCAAGGCAGGTCATAAAGACGATTTGACGTTTTGGTTTCCCGCCTCTTTTTTGGTGCAATAACTCTTCGAATTTTGTGTAACGACTCATTATAAATAGAGGGCAGTTTCAAGACTTTCCACTCTTTTGTAACCCTTTTCTCTGTTCTTGTGTTCTTACTGTCGCATCCTTAGCACATACAAAGGAACTTCAAAAAATGACTAAGAGTAATCGCCGCCGGGGACCGGAAGAGAGTGATGCTGTCTCTGGAGCCTCCCGGCAGTCAAAGGGTGGCAAGAAGGTTCGTAAACCTCTTGTCCCTTTGTCTGTGGAAAACCTCCTCCCTCGCGAATTGTATGTTCGAAGGGATTTTTTGATGCTGGCGGAGACCCCTGAATAGGAGAGGTCCATCTATATCGGGTCTCTTCTACATGACCTCCGGGTATCTTGCCAGATCCCGGAGGCCGCAGTTATGCATACGGCCGGGAGGGACCTGGCTAATGTCCACAGGTTGGGGTTCTATGCCATTTATGAATATCCGTTCATAATGGGATGCGAACTCCCGATCTACCCGTTGGCGGAGGAACTGTGCCGGTTTTACAACGTTTGCCCGGCTCAGCTCACTCCGTATACGTGGAAGATTTGCCGGATATTGACGACGTACGCCGAGAGAGCCGGCGTAGATGTCACCGTCCATCACATGCTGCAGCTGTTCAGCCCTGGCTTTATGGGAGGGAAAATGCTGCAGCTGAAATATCGAGGGGTGAAAGGCTTAGTCGTCGAGGCGGACGATAAGCCCAACCGCCAGTTTTGGCTGAAGTATTTCTTTGTCCGTACCTCGGACCTGGTAACGGACATGGCTGAGTTTCCAGGGGCATGGAACGACAATCGTAAGTGTCGACCCTTATATTTAGTGTCTTTACGTCTGCTCGACTTTTCGTCGCTTCTAGATACTCATGTTTGCTATTTTCTATGGATACAGTGAGGGCGCGTACGCCTCAATCAGTGCCAGACATAAGAGATGGGTGGAGCGCCTGATACCCTATGCTGAGGAGTATAGGACATGGGCCGCCTTCACCCTTAAGTACGGTCTTCCAAGTATGGCGGTTGTTTTGATTCATCGATTTCGCCACTTATTTAGATGCCGTCGACGTTGTACCTGACGCTTTGTTAAATTGTGTTTGGCAGCTCGGAACGTGCCGCAGAAATGGAGATGACGTGCCGCTAGTTCCCAACCGTCAGATTCTGAGCTTGTATTCGTCGGGAGGGAGGGTCCCCCTGAGGTTGCTCAGCTGGAAGAGGATCGAGCGGACGTAGTAGTGTCCGGTGACGACGTTGTCGAGGCTGCCCGTTAGGAACATGACAATATAATCTGGGAGTCCGTCTTAGCTGACATTCCCGGGCCTTCTCGTCCTGCGACCGAGCCGGTTGTTGACCTGACATCTGGAGCGGACGTTGCGCTTCGTCCCCTGCTGTTGAAGAGGGTGCTCCATCGGATGATGAGTCATTGGAGCGGAAGAGGCGTAGGCTACTCCTTGGAAAAGGGGTGGCCGTGGAACAAAGGGAGGTGGTTACTCGCCGCCCTGATTCGAGACTGGTTTTTATGGCTGATGCCATCCGGTCGAAGAGGGCGACACTTCTGAGGGCGACTGTGGTGGACGCTACTCCTTCATGCGTCGAGGGCGAAAGCGCTCCGGCTGTCGCCGGTGGAGCTGTAGACGAGGGGGCAACTGCTGCTGAGCCGGCCTCTAAATCTGTGGGCGTGCTGCGGCCGGAAGGTGTTGAGGCGGCCTCTGAGCATGCGGACGTGCCGCAGCGGGAGAATGCCTGGGTGGATATGATGGTGACGGGTCCCAACTACCAGATCATGATCCCCACGGGGTATAACTTGCTACTGGAGAGCGAGCAGGCCGCAACGGACATGTCCTTGCTATGTGGGGCTGCCGAGGCGGAGTCTCTGAAGGCCGTGAGCGACAGAGACTTGTCTCGTCGAGTTGCCGGTGCCGCAGGTATGACTCGGTCATTATTTCATTTTGTTTTCCTTTTACTTCTAAGGTTTTTGACTTGTCTCCTTTCTTTATTCCTTCTCTTTACAGATCCTTATCTTGGAGGTCGAGCGGAGCCGGAGGGATCGGAAGAAGATTGCTTCCCTCCGGAAAGCACCGAAGAAGTACAAAGATGTGACGACCCAAAGGGTCATCACTTGTTTTATTAATCATTTCGAGCTTCTGAGGTCCTGAAAACCTAATTTATAGTTGCCTCGATTTGCGTGCGCAGTTCGGGCGCGAAGCTAAAAAATTCTTATGTTGAAATATATGAAATATGTGAGAAATTTGAAGAATTTTGATATTAATATTGATATGGTTGAGTTTGGTCAACATTTTCGGTAAACGGACCCGGACCCGTGATTTCACGGTCTCAGAAAATCCGTAGAAAAATATGGAACTTGGGCGTATGCCCGGAATTGAAATCCGAGGTCTAGAACCCCGGTAAAAGAATTTTTCTGTTAAATTGTTTTCTGAAAATGATTAAGAAAAATGAAACTGAAATTTGATTAAAAAGTGGTGGTATCGGGCTCGTATTTTGGTTCCGATGCCCGGTACAGAGGTCATATTTGTTGGTTAAGCGCTTCCTGTAAAGTTTGGTTGAAAACGGACGTCGTTTGACGTGTTGCGTAGGCCAACCTGTAAGCCCCCAGAATTTCCTCTTCGCATTCACGACTAGCCGTACGCAAACGCGATGTGTAACATTTTTCTTCATCGCGAACGCGACCGGGGTGTCGCGAACGCGATGAACAAAGTGCTGCCCAGTGATTTTAAGTTCTGAAAACAGAACAGAAACGGGATAAAAATCCCATTTCTGTTCAACTCTCTTCTCCACAGCTCCTTGGGCGATTGTTGAGCGATTCTTCATCAAACTTCTTGGGTAAGTAATTCTTAACTCGTTTTCTTCATTTTCCATCAATATTATTGGAATTCCTAAGCCTAAATAGGTGTAAATGGGTAGAAAAAAACTAGAGAATTGAGTATAGTAAGGATTTTCAAAGAATTTGCGATCTAGACTTCGTTTTGGAGTCGAAATTAAGAACATATTGTATATTTGAACTCATGGATGATTGGGTGAATTTATTTCGGTTCGAAACTCGAATTTCGATTATGTGGGCCCGGGGTCGATTTTCACTATTCCGGGCAGAATGTTATAAAAATTATAATTGGCCATATGGATTAGTTTGTTGAGTAGTATTGATGATATGAAATCAATTGTGTATAGATACGATTGGATTGGAGCCAAATTCGAAAGGAAAAGGCATTGCCACGGATTGAAATGTTCGTAAACTTTCAAGGTAAGTGTTTCTTCTATCCTAGCTTGAAGGAATAGGAATTTAGTTATGTATGAATTGTTGATTAAGAGTTATTGGTGTCACACCGGTAACAGAGATAAATTGTTGATTTATTATCAATTATTGGTTCAAAACCGGTAATTATAAATATTGTTGAAGTAAAGATTATTGGTTCAAAATCGGTAATACTTTTATACGCTTACTGTGGATCAGATATTATTGGTTTAATACCGATAATATATATATTAATTAATTGGGATCGTGTGGCGCGCCGACCACTTATATATTAATTAATTGGGATCGTGTGGCGCGCCGACCACTTATATGATAAGAAATGGGATCGTGTGGCACGCCGACCACAAAGTGATTTGAATCTTGACATTGGCCATAGTTGCGGGTAGCCTATTGTTACTTTTGGGAGCGGGTGGTACGCCTACCACAAGATATGGCTTATTGTTACATTTGGGAGCGGGTGCTACGCCTACCACAAGATATGAAATGAAAAATGAATTGAGACATGAAAGTAAGACTTGTTCCGTTGACCATATTACTCTGGATATTGTGAGTTATTGACTGTTATTTCAGAGCAGATTCTTTCCTTATAAACGTTCGATAACATTTTCTGCTGTTGTATATGTATATATACAGGTTTATGTGGGGTGACTGGCCTTAGTCTCGTCACTACTTCGCCGGGATAGGCCAGGCACTTACCAGCACATGGGGTCGGTTGTGCTGATACTACACTCTGCGCTCTTTTTGCGCAGATACAGGTTACAGACAGCAGCAGCAGCAGTAGCACGATTGTGGATATTCCGACTACCGAGACTACGAGGTAGCCTTGCAGGCGTCCGCATGACCCGTTGTCTCTTCTATCTATGTATTTCATTCTGTTATCTCATGTATTCGAGATAAACATCTTATATTTCTTTCAGACAATTGTGTGTATTATTCCTAGAAGTTCGTAAGTATTGTGACACCAGTCTTGGGTAGTGTATCATGTTTGGGTTTTCTGTATCTTATATGATAAAATTGACTAAGTCTTCCGCTAAATTTAATTTTTCCGCTGTAATTCCATGATTTTATTTAAAGTTTTAAAAAGAGAATTGTGACTAATGGAAATGTAAGTAAGATTTGGCTTGCCTAGCTTCCACTAGTAGGCGCCATCATGACTCCCGATGGTGGGAAATCCGGGTTGTGACAAAAGAGGTCCGAGCCAAGCACAAGACGCTTGCAGACGTCTATACCCAAGACCTCGATTTCCGAGTCTTCCGCGAAAGCTTGCAGGCGTTGGAGGAGCAGCTGCGTAAGCAGACGACCCAACTTGAAAAGGCGGATGCAGATCTTATGGCCGCTGTAACCCGGAATGCTGAATTGGAGAATCTTCTCCAGCAGCGGGAGGGGGAACTAGACCTAGGTCGCGTGTCGATAATGGAGGCGACCGAGCTACGTGCCAAGGTTGATGTCCTGTCGGACGAACTTCAGGCAGCCTCGGTCGGGATGGCGGTCCCTCAGCAGGTGGAGGCCGTTGCCGGGTTGGCGACACGTCTCGCGAAGCTCAAAACATGCTCATGTATGCCGAGGCGAGGCGGACCGTGTTCGAGGAACTGCTAGCCGCTGGCAGAGCCACCGAGGCACAGGTTGACGCTCAGCGCCCCCTGGTCAGGGTCGCTCGTGAAGCTTGTGGGTATGACCCCGACTCTCCGGGCCAGACGGGCGGCTCCTTTGCAGAGGCGGATCAGCTGGGCACCGAGTCTTGGATCGATTGGGTGTTCCAGGACGAGGGTGAGGATGGTGCAGCCGGCGCGGAGGGGGGCGACGGGGGTCTTGGTAGTTAGATAGGATTTGTACATTTGTATTCAGTACTTCTTTGTAACTTTGTGACTATATTTAATAAGATTTTTTGGCAATTTTTCAAGAATTGTTTATCCTTCCTTTGTGTTCCCTTTATTTTTATTTCTGTACTATTCGGGGCATAACACTTTATTTATCGCGAATTTCTTCTTGCGTCGCTAAGGCCTTAGCCTTAAACGGAGGAGAACGTAGCCTCTCCTTTCGTCGTTAAGGCCTTAGCCTTTTATTTTAACTGGATGAGGCCGTATCCTCTCCTTTCGTCGTTAAGGCCTTAGCCTATTATTTTAACCGGAGGAGGCCGTAGCCTATCCTTTCATCGTTAAGGCCTTAGACTTTTATTTTAACTGGAGGAGGCCGTAGCCTCTCCTTTCATCATTAAGGCCTTAGCTTTTTATTTTAACTGGAGGAGGCGTAGCCTCTCCTTTCGTCGTTAAGGCCTTAGCCTTTTATTTTAACTGGAGGAGGCCGTAGCCTCTCCTTTAGTCGTTAAGGCCTTAGCCTTTTATTTTAACTGGAGGAGGACGTAGCCTCTCCTTTCGTCATTAAGGCCTTAGCCTTTTATTTTAACTGGAGGAGGCCGTAGCCTCTCCTTTCGTCGTTAAGGCCTTAGCCTTTTATTTTAACTGGAGGAGGCCGTAGCCTCTCCTTTCGTAGTTATTATTTTAACTGGAGGAGGCTGTAGCCTCTCCTTTCGTCGTTAAGTCCTTAGCCTTTTAGTTTAACTGGAGGAGGCCGTAGCCTCTCATTTCGTCGTTAAGGCCTTAGCCTTTTATTTTAACTAGAGGAGGTCGTAGCCTCTCCTTTCGTCGTTAAGGCCTTAGCCTTTTATTTTAACTGGAGGAGGTTGTAGCCTCTCCTTTTGTCGTTAAGGCCTTAGCCTTTTATTTTAACTGGAGGAGGCCGTAGTCTCTCCTTTCGTCGTTAAGGCCTTAGCCTTTTATTTTAACTAGAGGAGGCCGTAGCCTCTCATACATTGGAGATGGCCGTAGCCTTTCATACATTGGAGATGGCCGTAGCCTTTCATACATTAGAGATGGCCGTAGCCTTTCATACATTGGAGATGGCCGTAGCCTTTCATACATTAGAGATGGCCGTAGCCTTAGTCCCTGTGATGCACCATTTGTGCCGATCGATGGTACGCTTGGTGTATCAGAATAACCTCGCAAATGTTTCCGGGCATCTCCTTCGTCGCCTCATTTAAAACCTCTCCGAGAAAACCCAATTGGGACAAAACTCGGATGAGTAAAAAAGAGTACAACTTGGGGGATGCCTTTCAGAAGTGGAAACGTTTGAGGTGTGAGATGTTCCAGTTGTTTTGGAGTATCCTTCCGTCCATGGTTTCTAACTTGAAGGAGCCTTTTTCTGCCGCTGCGATGATTTTGTAGGGCCCGTCCCAATTGGTGCCCAACTTCCCTTCGTTAGGGTCTTTCGATGCCAGTGTTATGGCTTTTAGCACATAGTCGCATGTCTTGAGTGGACGGATTTTCGTCCTTTTGTTGTAGTATCTCTTGATCTGCTGTTTTTGGGCCACTAGCCTGATGTGGGCCATTTCTCTTCTTTCTTTGGCTTCGTCCAAGTCTTGTAGTCGGCTCGCATCATTCTTGTAAGGCCCCGTAAAATTTTTGTGCATAAAACATAGTAGCTATAGTGTCTTGGTCCGAATAATGTGTTAGGAATGCGTAGAATTCTTCGCGGCGAGCTTGCGAGCTGCGGTTCGGACCCTTGGTAGTGATTTAAGTTTCAAAAATGTAGAGAATTAATTTTTCCGAAAAGTGTCCAATATGCGGTCAAGAATGCGATCGCAAACCTGACATGCGGACCGCATTCTTGCCGCAAAACGTTCCGGAGAGTTTCCCAAAATCGTGTCAATAATGCGGTCGAAATTGCGATCGCATAGTGAATCTGCGGTCCACTTTGCGACCGCAAATCAGGAATGCGGACCGCATAATGGCCGCATTCTGTAACAGAACCTGCGTAATTTTGAGGCCATTTTGCGGTCACTCTGCGGACCGCATGTTGATTCTGCGATCGCAAAGTGCACCGCATAATTGAACCCGGTCCAGATTTTTGTAACATTTTGACCCGATCTCTTCTTTAATATAACACCTTTCTTCTTCATTTTATCATATCATCTTACCAAAATTAGAGAGAGAAGGGAGGGTTTTTAGAGAGAGAAATCTTTCATCTTCAAAGATTGTTCCAACCATCTTAGTTCAAAGGATACTAGGGCAAGGATTCAACTTCCCCAATCTTTTCAAGGTAAAAAACCTAACTATTTTCTTTGATTTTCAGTTTTAAATTGTGTAAAGAGAGGTTTGCATATAATAGCTTTTGAAAATAGAATTTTTACACTCATGCATGATTATTGAACTTGATTTATAGTAAAAGAAGTGAGTAGAAGTAAGAGTCTTCAAGAACAAGGTTGGCAAGAGTAAGATAGCTTGGGTAAGCATAAAGTAGGAAGTTAACGGAAGAAAACTCATCACCAGGTATGTATGGCTAATTTTGATTCTTGTAAAATCTCCCAAATGTGTGCGAATTGTTTTGGCATGTGTCAAATTGAGAAATTGTACGAAATTCTTTGATTTCCTTGTTGAGCATTCGATTGATGTTGAACTACGTGTGGTGTGGTATGAAATATGAATTGAAAGATAAAAAGGTAATCGAGATTGGTAAAGAATTGGGAACAACCATTGTGATGGCATATTTGGCTTATTGTGGAAGGAATTTGAAACACCTTAATTGTGGTAAATTGTTGAACATGATTATGTGGGCATTCTCGATTTTGGAATACTTGTAACTTGGTTTTGATATTGGCTTGAGAAGTAATTGAGAACATGAACCAATGTGTAAGTTGCTTATTTGAACTTGTTGAAATTGTGTGTAGTACCTTATCTGCTGTTTGAAATTGTTGTGTTTTAAACTGTAAGGCGGGGTCGTGTTGCGCGCCGCAACGTGGGAAAATAAGGTGTGGGTTGGGGTGATAAGGGTGGCCGAGGTAATAAGGGTAGTCAGGGGCAATAAGGGTGGAAAGCGATCGAAATCGCTATTGAAAATTGATACAAAATCATTAATGTGAAATTATGAAAGGAGACAGCAGGAGAGTTTGCAACCTGGGGGGCACTGATTGCCCCTATGTTTGACTACTTGCAATTTATGTTGTTGATTGGTTGTTGTTTTATTTGTTGACCTTGAATGTGCTTATGTTGAGGCTTATATGAAATGAGTAAAAGGTGGAAAACATGGTTGGTTGGCTTGATTAGTTTTAATGTAATTTAATGGCTTGAGTTTACTTGGGACAAAGTTTGTCCATACATACCAGTACAATTCAAGTGTACTGACGTCCCTTTTGCCGGGGGCGCTACATTCGTGTTATGATTGTAGGTGGATCAGTAGCAGGCACTTCAGCTCATCGGCAGTAGTATCTTTCTCCTTCCACTGCCCGTTTTGGTGAGCCCCTTTCTTCCTCGGGGCCTTGTGTGGTTCATGCCACTTCTGTTTAGATTTCATTTTGGTTTTGTAAGGTATAGCCGGAGCCTTATTACCGGCAAGTATTGTATTTCCCTTTTGTATCCTAGAGGCTCTGTAGACATGTAAACCTGTGGGATTGTGGCCTATGTATATGTATGGGGCGTTGTAAATATAAATTATGAACTTGTTAGTAAATCAATCACATGGTTATGTTTGTATACTGTAAAATCAGTTATAATTGGTTAGATCTTTGGTTCATGAGTAATAATCAACACAGGGGTAACGCGTGGGAATGAAAGGCACCCAGGTCCGCTTGATTGGGGCAACCCGGTCGGGCGCCGGTCATGTCCTCCGATTTGGGGCGTGACAAACTTGGTATCAGAGCCTAGGGTTTTAATGTGTCCTAGGATGTCTCGGAGCCGTGTCTAGTAGTGCCCTTCTTATAGGTGTGTTGTCGACCACATCATATAAGTAGGGGGCTACACGGGCATTTAGGAATTTACCTATTTCTTTGTTAATCTATATCGTGCGGTAAAGTGTAATGTGGAAATATCTGTGTCTAATTCGAGCCTTGTTCCCAAATTTTCAGAATATGGCGCCTAAGAAGAAGGCTAGACTCGGCCTTAGGGCCAATGCCGGCCCAAGTGCAGCTGTTAATCATGTACCCGATGCCGTGGGAGAGAATGACCCACCAGTCCCGAATTTGCCTGGCCCATCTGTTCAAAACCCAAGTGTCCCTATTCCAGCCGCGGTAGAGGATGCCACCATTCCTCCTGCCGGTGTTCCTGACTCAGATACAGTTCCCGCTTCGGGCTCTGGTATCTCTAATGAAGAACTTAGGGGAGCCATCCATATGTTAACACAGTTAGTGGCCGCCCAGGCCCAGAGATCCCATGATGCCCCTGCATCCTCCAGCGGACAGGGAGATTCCTTTGGCTCCAGAGTCCATCAATTCTTGCGATTGGCCCCTCCAGAATTTTCAGGTACCGATCTAGAGGCTGACCCACAGGATTTCCTTGATGAAATATACAAGACCCTCAGAGTGATGAAGGCTACAGATATAGAGGGGGTAGAGTTGGCCTCTTACAGGCTGAAGGGAGCGGCACGTTCATGGTTCGAAATGTGGGAGGATTCCCGTGAAGAAGGTAGCCCTCCGGCCAGATGGGATGAGTTTGTAGATGCATTTATGGACCACTTCTTGCCTGCCGAGGTGATGGCAGCCCGTGCCACGGAGTTCGAGGTCCTCAAACAGGGCGGTATGAGTGTTTGGGAGTATCACATGGAGTTCGTAAGGTTGTCCAAGTATGCTCCTCGTTTAGTGTCGACCATGGATGCCGGGTTCGACGGTTTGTTCGGGGCCTTAGCCCTTTGGTAGTGAATGAGGCCGCCACGGCAGCTTTGCACTCGGACATGAACTATGGGAGGATTGTGGGGTTTGCTCGGGCCACGGAGGCCGAGAAGTTGAAGATTCGTGCGAGAAAGAAAGTAGCGACGGGGCCGGTCGAAGTCGATGGGTCATTCGGGGAAAGGGTTCATCGGGGCCATCCCGGTCATATGCTCGGTCCTCGCGAGTGCACCTCCATCCGTGCACGGTCATCGGCGAGGCGATTACTCGAGACCTGGTTCGAGACGGCGAGGAGGTCTCGTCGGTCCGGTCGTCTGCGGGGTGAGATCTCGGCGAGCGAGGGAGACCTACGTGCCCCAAGTGTGGGAGATTTCATACAGAGAGACATGCTACCTCGACCTTCCGGTGTGCTTCGGGTGCGGGGTGAGAGGTCGCGTTCAGCGAGACTGTCGTGCACCCCGTCGGGGTATAGGTAGGGGATCTGCTCGGTCATCCGGTTCTTCAGCTGCTACATCATCGGCGCGTACTCCAGCGGCAGCAGGGCGTGGTGCGGCTAGGGGCGGAGCTCGTGGTAGGGGTGGACCCGGCCGATTCTATGCGTTGAGTGGCCGCCAAAATGCGAGACTTCTCCGGATGTTGTTACGGGTATCTGTCTGTTCGGACTATTGATTGCTATGCCCTTATTGATCCGGGGTCCTCCTCGTCTTATGTTACTCCATTCATTGCTTCGAGTTTTGGGATAGAACCCGAACAACTTCATGAGCCGTTCTCTGTGTCGACTCCGATTGGTGATTCTATTACAGCCTCACAAGTCTATAGGAATTGTGTTGTTACGGTGGGTGGTCGTGATACCACGGCCGATCTTATTGAGCTTGGGATGGTAGATTTTGATGTAATTATGGGGATGGATTGGCTCTATTCATGCTTTGCCAAACTTGACTGTCGAACGAGAGTTATGAGGCTCGAGTTCCCCAACGAGCCAGTTATTGAATGGAGAGGAAATAGTGTAGTGCCAAGGGGTAGGTTTATTTCCTACCTTAAGGCTTCGAAGATGATTAAGAAGGGGTGTATCTATCACCTGGTTCGGGTAACGGACACCACCTCGGATGTGCCTATCCTCGAGTCCGTGCCAATTGTGAATGAATTTCCTGAAGTATTTCCAGATGAGCTTCCAGGCATCCCGCCGGATAGGGAGATTGATTTCGGAATTGATGTATTGCCAGATACTCAGCCAATATCCATTCCACCTTACAGAATGGCGCCAGCAGAGTTAAGGGAGTTAAAGGAGGAGTTGAGGGATTTATTAGAGAAAGGGTTCATACGACCGAGTGTGTCGCCATGGGGTGCTCCGGTTCTCTTTGTCAGAAAGAAGGATGGGTCACTTCGAATGTGTATTGATTATCGGCAGCTCAACAAAGTCACCATCAAGAATAAATATCCTTTGCCTCGAGTGGATGATCTATTTGACCAATTGCGGGGAGCGAAGTTCTTCTCAAAGATTGATTTACGGTCTGGGTACCACCAGTTGAAAATCAGGGAGCAGGATATTCCTAAGACCGCCTTTCGAACTCGTTATGGTCACTTCGAGTGTTTGGTCATGTCTTTTGGGCTAACCAATGCCCCAGCAGCTTTCATGGACCTTATGAATCGTGTTTTCAAGCCATTCCTAGATTCTTTTGTGATTGTATTCATTGACGACATCCTCATCTACTCTCGGAGTAGGGAAGATCATGCAGTTCACCTCAGAGCAACATTGCAGACCCTTCTTCAGCATCAACTGTATGCCAAGTTCTCAAAATGTGAGTTTTGGTTGGAGTCCGTAGCCTTTCTAGGGCATGTTATTTCCGGTGAGGGAATTCAGGTGGATCCTCAGAAGATTGCGGCAGTGAAAGATTGGCATAGACCCACGACCCTGACAGAGATTCGTAGCTTCTTGGGTTTGGCAGGGTACTATCGGAGGTTTGTAGAGGGATTCTCAACCCTCGCTTCCCCATTGACAAGACTGACGCAGAAGGCAGTTAAGTTCCAGTGGTCCGAAGCATGTGAGAAAAGTTTCCAAGAACTGAAGTCAAGATTGACCTCGGCACCAGTATTGGCCTTGCCAGAAGGCACAGAGGGATTTGTAGTCTATTGTGATGCCTCCAGGGTCGGTTTGGGATGTGTATTGATGCAGCACGGAAAGGTTATAGCTTATGCTTCCAGGCAACTCAAGAACCATGAGAAGAATTATCCGACGCATGATTTGGAACTTGCAGTTGTTGTGTTTGCCTTGAAAATATGGCGACACTATCTTTATGGGGTACATGTAGATGTGTTTTCAGACCACAAGAGCCTCCGGTATTTGTTCAAGCAGAAAGAGCTGAATCTGAGACAGCGGCGGTGGTTAGAACTACTCAAGGACTATGATATGGACATATTGTACCATCCAGGGAAGGCAAATGTGGTAGCCGACGCTCTTAGTCGAAAATCCATGGGTAGTTTGGCTCATTTGGGTGTGGATCAGAGACCCCTGGCTCGAGAGGTTTACCAATTAGCCAATTTGGGGGTTCGTATCTCGGCGTCAGACGAGGGGGATATCTTGGTGCATAATGGAGTAGAATCATCATTGGTCGCGAAAATCAAGGAAAAACAGTTCATGGATCCAGCATTGGTTCGGGTGAAGGAAGGAGTCATGAATGACAAGACCTCAGCATTTGTACTCAGCAGCGAAGATGGTGTATTGCGGTGTCAAGATAGGCTATGTGTTCCGGATGTGGACGAGCTTCGGGAAAGGGTGATGGCCGAGGCTCATACTTCCAGGTATTCTGTGCACCCAGGTTCCACGAAAATTTATCATGACCTTAAGGAGATTTATTGGTGGAATGGTATGAAAAGGGATGTAGCAAGCTTTGTAGCTAAATGTCCGAACTGTCAACAAGTGAAGGCCGAGCATCAACGGCCCGGTGGATTAACTCAGCTTATGGAAATACCAAGGTGGAAATGGGAGATGATCAATATGGATTTCGTGGTGGGGTTACCTCGCACTCAGCGTAAGTTCGATTCAATATGGGTGATAGTAGATCGACTCACCAAATCAGCTCACTTCCTGCCTGTCAAGTCCACTGATATTGCGGAGCAATATGCAAGATTGTACATCAAGGAGATAGTAAGGCTTCATGGTACTCCACTTTCTATCATCTCAGATCGCGGGGCTCAGTTCACAACTAACTTTTGGAAGAAGTTTCAGCAAGGTTTGGGAACTCGGGTGAATCTCAGCACAGCTTTCCATCCACAGACCGATGGTCAGGCCGAGCGGACCATTCAGACGCTTGAAGATATGTTGCGGGCTTGTGTCTTAGACTTCAAAAGTAATTGGGATGAACATTTGCCACTGATAGAATTTGCTTACAATAATAGCTATCATGCTAGCATTCAGATGGCCCCGTTTGAGGCATTGTACGGGAGAAGATGTAGGTCGCCAATCGGGTGGTTTGAGGTAGGTGAAGCGGAATTGCTAGGGCCAGATATGGTGTACGAAGCTATGGAAAAGGTCAAGGTTATTCAGGAGAGAATGAAAACAGCACAGAGTCGTCAAAAGTCCTATGCGGACGTTCGTCGAAGGGATTTGGAGTTTCAAGTCGATGATTGGGTGTTCTTGAGGGTATCTCCTATGAAGGGAGTCATGCGATTCGGAAAGAGAAGGGAAATTGAGTCCTAGGTATGTCGGGCCATATCGGATCGTTCAAAGGATTGGTCAAGTTGCTTATAGGCTAGAGTTGCCTCCCGAGATGTCATCAGTGCATCCGGTATTCCATGTGTCCATGTTGAAGAAAGTGATTGGAGATCCATCCACCATCATGCCGGTCGAGGCTATAGAGGTTAATGAAGATTTGTCATATGAAGAAGTTCCAGTTGCCATTCTTGATAGGCAAGTCCGTAAGTTAAGAAATAAGGAAGTTGCCTCTGTTAAAGTATTGTGGCGAAGTCAACAAGTTGAGGAGGCCACATGGGAAGCAGAAAAAGAGATGAAAGAAAAGTACCCCCATTTGTTTGATCAAGCCTAGAAGAAATTAGGTGACCCTTCTACTCCTAGTAACTGTCATCTTGTTCAAGTTGTTTCTCTCTTAGTATTAGTAAAGTTTCCTTCGTTTTGTAACGAGATTTATGTGTTAAATAAGCAACTAATAGTAAGTGTAGATTGGTAATGGTTTGTTTGTGTGTACATAGTGTATTAAGATGGTTAAACAAGGTAAGAACCCATTATGTGCAATTGTAACAATGTGATAGAACGTGTGCATTCGTTGAAGTAAGAAAGTGTATACTAGTTGTGGAAAGTGTTGCATTTGTGTATTGTTGTTTGGTAATGTGTTTCGGGGGCCCTCTGACAGGTGGATATGTCCATAATACAAAGGAAACTCCGGCGAAATTTTTCTAAAATATAAGAGTTAGTCAAAATTTTGATGGTTGCATATCATGTCTTTCAAAACCAACTCATTTATTTCAAAATCCTCATTCGAGGACGAATGATCTTAAGGGGGAAGGATGTAAGGCCGCGTAAAATTTTTGTGCATAAAACATAGTAGCTATAGTGTCTTGGTCCGAATAACGTGTTAGGAATGCGTAGAATTCTTCGCGGCGAGCTTGCTCGCCGCGGTTCGGACCCTTGGTAGTGATTTAAGTTTCAAAAATGTAGAGAATTAATTTTTTCGAAAAGTGTCCAATATGCGGTCAAGAATGCGATCGCAAACCTGACATGCGGACCGCATTCTTGCCGCAAAGCGTTCCAGAGAGTTTCCCAAAAATCGTGTCAAAAGTGCGGTCGATATGCGATCGCATAGTGAATCTGCGGTGCACTTTGCGACCGCAGATCAAGAATGCGGACCGCATATTGGTCGCATTTTGTAACAGAACTTGTGTCATTTTGAGGCCATTCTGCGGCCACTATTCGGACCGCATGTTGATTCTGCGGTCGCAAAGTGCACCGCATAATTGACTCGGTCCAGATTTTTGTAACATTTTGACCCGATCTCTTCTTTAATATAACACCTTTCTTCTTCATTTTATCATATCATCTTACCAAAATTAGAGAGAGAAGGGAGGGTTTTTAGAGAGAGAAATCTTTCATCTTCAAAGATTGTTCCAACCATCTTAGTTCAAAGGATACTAGGGCAAGGATTCAACTTCCCCAATCTTTACAAGGTAAAAACCCTAAGTATTTTCTTTGATTTTCAGTTTTAAATTGGGTAAAGAGAGGTTTGCATATAATAGCTTTTGAAAATAGAATTTTACACTCATGCATGATTATTGAACTTGATTTTTAGTAAAAAGAAGTGAGTAGAAGTAAGAGTCTTCAAGAACAAGGTTGGCAAGAGTAAGATAGCTTGGGTAAGCATAAAGTAGGAAGTTAACGGAAGAAAACTCATCACAGGTATGTATGGCTAATTTTGATTCTTGTAAAATCGCCCAAATGTGTGCGAATTGTTTTGGCATGTGTCAAATTGAGAAATTGTACGAAATTCTTTGATTTCCTTGTTGAGCATTCGATTGATGTTGAACTACGTGTGGTGTGGTATGAAATATGAATTGAAAGATAAAAAGGTAATCGAGATTGGTAAAGAATTGGGAACAACCATTGTGATGACATATTTGGCTTATTGTGGAAGGAATTTGAAACACCTTAATTGTGGTAAATTGTTGAACATGATTATGTGGGCATTCTCAATTTTGGAATACTTGTAACTTGGTTTTGATATTGGCTTGAGAAGTAATTGAGAACATGAACCAATGTGTAAGTTGCTTATTTGAACTTGTTGAAATTGTGTGTAGTACCTTATCTGCTTTTTGAAATTGTTGTGTTTTCAACTGTAAGGCGGGGTCGTGTTGCGCGCCGCAACGTGGGGAAATAAGGTGTGGGTTGGGGTGATAAGGGTGGCCGAGGTAATAAGGGTGGTCGGGGGCAATAAGGGTGGAAAGCGATCGAAATCGCTATTGAAAATTGATACAAAATCATTAATGTGAAATTATGAAAGGAGACAGCAGGAGAGTTTGCAACCTGGGGGGCACTGATTGCCCCTATGTTTGACTACTTGCAATTTATGTTGTTGATTGGTTGTTGTTTTATTTGTTGACCTTGAATGTGCTTATGTTGAGGCTTATCTGAAATGAGTAAAAGGTGGAAAACATGATTGGCTGTCTTGTCATCGTGATCCTTGTTTAATGGCTTGAGTTTACTTGGGACAAAGTTTGTCCATACATACCAGTACAATTCAAGTGTACGGACGTCCCTTTTGCCGGGGACGCTACATTCGTGTTATGATTGTAGGTGGATCAGTAGCAGGCACTTCAGCACATCGGCAGTAATATCCTTCATCCTCCACTGCCCGTTTTTGGTGAGCCCTTTCTTCCTCGGGGCCTTGTGTGGTTCATGCCACTTCTGTTTAGATTTCATTTTGGTTTTGTAAGGTATAGCCGGAGCCTTGTTACCGGCAAGTATTGTATTTCCCTTTTTGTATCCTAGAGGCTCCGTAGACATGTAAATTGTGGGATTGTGGCCTATGTATATGTATGGGGCGTTGTAAATATAAATTATGAACTTGTTAGTAAATCAATCACATGGTTATGTTTGTATACTGTAAAATCAGTTATAATTGGTTAGATCTTTGGTTCATGAGTAATAATCAACACAGGGGTAACGCGTGGGAATGAAAGGCACCCAGGTCCGCTTGATTGGGGCAACCCGGTCGGGCGCCGGTCATGTCCTCCGATTTGGGGCGTGACAATTCTCCTCTCCGCTTGTGTCCGAGTATCTGAGGCTTGGTTCACCGACTTCGACTGATATGATGGCATCGGTCCCGTAGACTAATGAGTAGGGAGTCTCTCCTATGGAGGATTCTGGGTGGTTCTATGTGCCCTAGTACTTCCGGTAGCAATTCGGGCCACAACCCCTTGGCGTCCTCGAGTTTTTTCTTCAGGATGTTTAGTATGGTCTTGTTGGACGAATCTGCTTGACCGTTAGCGGCTGGATGATATGGCGTTGAGAGTATTCTTTTGATGCGCCATTTATCGAAGAAGTCGGTTGTCTTTTGTGCTATGAACTGTCGTCCGTTGTCACACGTTATCTGTTTGGGGATGCCGAAGCGACATATGATGTTTTTCCAGATGAATGCTATGCCTTCTTGCTCGCGGATCTGGGCGTAGGCACCTACTTCTACCCACTTAGAAAAATAGTCAGTTAAAACTAATAAAAAGCGTACCTTTCCTCGTCCGATAGGTAGTTGCCCGACTATGTTCATTCTCCATTTGATGAAGGACCATGGGGATGTGACCGAGTGGAGGAGCTCTCCTGGCTAATGTATCAGGGGCCGAACTTTTGACATTTTTCGCATTGTCAGACGTATTCTGCCGCATCCTTTTTCATGGTAGGCCAGTAGTATCCAGCCCGTATTAGACACCGTACGAGTGCTCGGTTTCCTGTACGGGCGCCGCAATGGCCCTCGTGGACCTCTTCTAGCACCGGCGTCGTCTGGTTGGGGCCTAGGCACTTAGCCAGGGGTCCTCCAAAAGTTCTTTTGTATAGATCATTATTCACCAGGTAGTACCTCGCGGCTTGTGTGCGAAGCTTTCTTGCTATTTTTTTGTCGTGTGGTAGGTTCCCATCCTGCAAATATGATACAAATTGATTGCGCCAGTCCCAAGTTAGGTGCAAGGAGAATACCTCGTTGTGGTCGACGACGGAGTGTAGGAGGGTGACGGTGTTTTCTTTGTTTAGGTTGGTGGCTGCTGCGGCCAATTTAGCCAACCCGTCTGCTTCACCGTTGTGTACCCTACGAATTTTTTCGAAGCGGCACTCATCGAATTGGGCCATCAGCTTACGGATCTCGACTCGATATTTTTGCAACCTCTTCTCCTTAATCTGATAAGTCTCGACGACTTGATTTATCACAAGTTGCGAGTCGCAATGCAGGATAAGTCGGCGGGCCCCGTACCTGGCAGCTAGTTTTAAACATGCAATAACAGCTTCGTACTCCGCCTCGTTGTTAGTCATCTCGGGGCATCGTATGGACTGGCAAATGACTTCGCCCGTAGGGACTTCGAGAATGAGTCCCAATCCCGATCCCGAAGCGTTCGCGGCCCCATCAGTGTGGAGTATCCAGGGGTCGATATTAGGAGCCGTTTGCAGGGCCTCCTTCTCTGCCTCAGGCGAGATTTTGGCACTAAAATCGGCTACGAAGTCGGCGATGACTTGTGATTTGATGGCAGTTCTGGGGATATATGTGATGTCGTGCTCGTTGAGCTCTATGGCCCATCTAGCGAGACGGCCCAACAGTTCGGGCTTGTGTAGGATTCTTCTCCGAGGGAAAGTGATCACCACTCGGATAGGGTAGCATTGGAAATAGGGTCTCAGCTTTCGGGATGCCGTGACCAATGCCAACGCCAATTTCTCGAGGTGTGGGTACCGAGTCTCAGCGTCCACTAGAGTTTTACTAATGTAATAGATAGCTGATTGTGTGTTCACCCGGTTTTACTTTTGCCAACAATTATGGGGACATCAGATACGCTTTCAACTCTTGAAGGACTTTGACGCATTCGTCATTCCAGTGGAACCCATTGTCTTTTCTCAACACACTGAAGAATTTGTGGCATCTGTCTAATGATCGAGAGATGAAGCGAGAGAGGGCGGCTATTCGGCCTGTCAACTTCTAAACATGTTTCTTGCTGTTGAGTGCCTCGGGTATCCAGGCGATCGCCTTAATCTGGTCGGGGTTGACTTCGATCCCTCTTTGTGATACGAGGAAGCCAAGGAATTTCCCGGACGCCACGCCAAAGGCACATTTTTTGGAGTTCAACTTCATTCCATATTTTTTCAATATCTCGAGGGCTTCTCGCAAGCGATCGATATGATCCCCCTTCCTCGCTGATTTCACTAGCATGTCATCAATGTAAACCTCCATAGTTTTCCGAAGTTGCTCCTTGAACATGTTGGTGACCAGCCTTTGGTAAGTATCTCCCGCGTTCTTTAATCTGAAGGGCATCACTCTGTAGCAGTATGTGCCTTGGTGGGTGATGAAGGTGGTTTTCTCCTGATCTTTCTCGGCCATTAGGATTTGGTTGTAGCCGGAATAGGCGTCCAAGAAACTTAGTAGCTCGTGTCCGGCGGTGGCGTCGATTAGTTGGTCGATGTGAGGCAGGGGGAAGGAGTCTTTAGGGCAGGCCTTGTTTAGGTCGGTGAAATCCACCCACATCCTCCACTTCCCGCTCTTCTTTTTGACCATTACCACGTTAGCGACCCATTGCGGGTATTTTGACTCCCTGACGGAGCCGTTGGCTAGCAACTTGTCTATTTCTTCCCGGACCACCTTATTAATAGCGACATTGAACTTTCTCCTGACTTGTTTTACCGGCGGATGTAATGGATCCACGTTGACCTGGTGGGTGGCAATATCTGGCGAGATCCCTGGCATGTCTGCATGGGAAAAAGCAAACGTGTCTGCATGTTTAGTTAAGAATTCATGGTACTTAACCGGATTCGCGAGTCCGTGAACGATGTAGGCCTTCTTCTCGGGATCATCCCAATCTAGTTGAACCGGGTCGAGATCCTCAACCGTAGCTTTGCAGGCTTCTACGACGTTCGGGTCTCTTATAGTGTCGGCCGTCGGGTCCGCTTGGGTCCCCGACATGGCTGATTGCTATGCTTCCGTGCTCACCCTGTTCAATTGCCTGGTGTGGGCGCAGTGTTGAGTTATTTTATAACATTCCTGCGTTGTGCGCGACTCCCCTTTAATGCTGAATATTCCCGATGGGGTAGGGAATTTGATCACTTGGTATAGGCTCGAGGGGACCGCTCGCATGGCGTGTATCCATGGGCTCCCGATGATGACATTGTAGGCTGTCTCTTGGTTCATCACATGGAAGGTAGTTTCCAATGTGACGCCTCCCGCGAGGACGGGCATGGTCACTTCTCGTGATGTGCGCTCTACTGCATTGTTAAAACCAGTTAGAGTTATGCATCGGGGGTTATCCTGTCCTCGAGTCCCATATGTGAGAGGACTCTTGGATGGATGATGCAGGCGCCACTCCCGTCATCGATCATGACTCTCCTGACATCAGTATTAATGATGCATAGAGTAATAACTAAAGCATCATAATGAGGGAAACACAAATCGTCGGCGTCAGACGTATCGAACATGATACTTCCTTCGAGGTCATCGTACCGTTCGTGGGAGATGGTATTCTTCAATCGGTATGTGCTGGAAAATTTGACGTAGTTAATGGTGACTTCGTCCCCTTCTCTGACGATAATGTTTACCGTACGTGTCGGAGAGGGCGGCTTTGGAGGTCCCCGGGAGTGCTCCCGTCCGCGTGCGAAATTGGCTTTCCCTTTGTCGCTGAGGAGCTCCTTTAAGTAACCCTGGTTGAGCATTCTGACGACTTCTTGCCGCAAATCGATGCTTCGGTCCGGTGCCCTCGTTCCTGGTGGAACTCGCATAGGACGTTTGACTTTCTTGTGGCCGGGTCCGATTTCATCTTTTAGGGCCACTGCACCTTGGTGCCAAGCTTCTCCAGTGCGTACACTACTTCTAAAGGGGAAACACAGAAGTTATGTGAAGAAAGTAAAGGGGGCGTACCTCGTTCGTTTCTGAGTGGGGCGAGGTGGCATTGCACGACGTCCGTATGGCGAGGGGGCGGAAGTGAAGACCTCGTATAGGGTTGGAATCGCTCCTTGCTGGGACGAGGGGGAAGTTCCCGGTGCCCCTCGTGCCGCCAATCTCTTCATATATCCGGATGCATGGCCGCTAGCCGTCGGGTTGGTTCGTTGAGATCCTCCTCGTCTGCCCGTACCTCGGTGCAGTAGGCGTTATGGATCTCATCCCAGGTCGTGGGAGGGTACTTCATGAGCCGGCTTAGCAGTTTTTTGGTAGCTTTGGGGCCGTCCCTGCTGAGTCCGTTCTGGAAGGCTGCTACTGCCATTCCTTCTGACACATTTGGCAGGATTATTCTTACCATGTTGAACCTGGCGAGGAAGTCCCTGAGGCTCTCGCCTGTGGTTTGTCTGACGGCGAAGATGTTGTTTACCCTTGCTTCCGCTTTCTTAGCGCCGGCATGTGCTGTGATGAATTTATCTGCCATTTCCTCGAAGGTTGAGATTGCTTTGGCAGGTAGTTGTGAGTACCGGGTCAATGCTCCCTCGGTCTACATTTCGCCAAACTTTTTCAGCACCACTGATGGTACCTGTTCTTTAAAACAAGTCATTACCTTTTACGGTAGTGACGTAGTGGATGAGGTGATCCTCGAGATCGGTGGTTCAGTTGTACCCCTTCAGGTAGGGGGGGGGGCTTCTTGAAGGTCTTTGGAATGTCGTAGGGTGCTGCTTCTTCGCAGTAGGGTTGTTCAACAAACCTTCCTACATCCCGTTTGGGTAGTAGTTTAGGTGCCTTGGGGATATTATCAACCCTATCTTGGTGCTCCTTCATCTAGTCGCGGAGGGCCTAATTTTTGCTTTCCATTTCTTCCATTTTCCTGAGGACGGAGGCTAATGTGTCATTATGTGTTTGTGTCTGGATGAGTTGGCCGTTGGTTCGTGTTCCTTCCTGT
Organism: Nicotiana noctiflora; assembly: GCA_032618575.1. Taxonomy (NCBI): domain Eukaryota; kingdom Viridiplantae; phylum Streptophyta; class Magnoliopsida; order Solanales; family Solanaceae; genus Nicotiana; species Nicotiana noctiflora. Next base: position 48,157 of record JASVEL010004226.1, read on the forward strand.
TCATCTATCGCGGTGGTGTTGCTTGTTGCTGGTGGTTCATTCTCGCAGCCTCGTGGTGGCTTTTCCACTAGGCTGCTCAGGGTGCTGGTCAACCATTCCTCCAGTAGCCTCTTGACTGCTGGGGGTGCTTCTTTTGAGGTGGATGTGTCCCTTTCCTGTGGGGTAGTGAGGTTCCCAAAGGGGGAGGGGAGGCCCCTGCTTCAGGCGCGGCACCAGGGGTAGCGTTGATGGCTGCGCTACCATCGGCCTCGTTCATGGAACTCATGAGGTTTGTGGTAACTTCTTCCACAACCTTGGATTGAGTGTTATTTTCGGCCATTTCCAGACTTTTTTCGATGATCAGATCTTGCGAATGTATACTACGAGTTTGATTTTCGAAATCCCCACAGATGGCGCCAAATTGTTTGACCCAAAAGACTATAGGTTGCCTTAGAGGTTAGGGACAATCAATGAATAGATGAAGGATAAATCGAAATCAATGGTAACATATATATTAAAGATCAATCGTTGGATTTGTGTATATGCTTCTCTTATGAAAAGATGATGAAGTTTAATCAAGTGCAAGAACAAGTAAGCAATAAAGTGATAACAGTAGAGAGAAAAATGGTAGAGAGAGAGTTGTATTATTAATGATCAATAATAATTGTTTTACAAATGAGGGGGACCCTCCTTTATATAGAGGGGCGATCCCCTCGCCAGCATATTACATCGCCCTAAGGCTATTACTATTACGACGGAAACACATGGGAGGGGGAGTCGGGGATGTCCACTCGGACTGGCTCATTGACACGCTGCTATGGATGGGGACGCATCCTTTTCGCCGTGTGGACATGAGGAAGGACGTCTCCCATTGTTAGCGGCCTCGTAAGTAAGCGGGCCTGACCTGTACTGCACCCGAGTCGACCGTACGTATATACGTACTCGCCTCACCTTACATCCGATTTGCCCCCATACAAATGTAAAGACAAAGAGTTAGATTATTATAATAACAAAGAACTAGACAAAAAATACAAATGACTAATATGTACCATAAAATTTTATATAAAATATATATATATATATATATATATATATATATATATATATATATATATATATATATATATATATATATATATATTGGTCTAATAATAATTTTAAATAGCTACTTTTATAGTTGGTTTGATTCGGTTTTTTTAGTTATTTTTTATTAAAATAAAAAGCAAGCCAAATTTGATCGATTTTTAAAATTTAAAACCAAAACCAAAACCAAACAAAACATAACAAGTATTTATTTTTTTGATTTCTATGAACACCCCTTTAAGAGAGTATGCCACATGATTTGCTGCTACTCTTTATTTTTTTAGTTTCTTTTGTTTCAATAATTTCATTGCATATTAAGTATTAACCATGCCAATGATTGATAATGGGATAACAATGCAGACCCATTTGAAGTCGTCTCGTTTAATTTTTTATTACATTCCTTGAGTCGAGGATCAGAAACAGTTTCTTTAATTTCATAAGGTAACCGTGTACACACTTGACACTATCTCTTGTCAGATTCCACGCAGTAGTATTATTATTAAGAAAAGGTAGAATATCCAAACCGACACTTATATTTATGCTATTTTGTCATTTCGGTCTCCTTATTTCACATAGTTTCAATCAGGCCCTTGAACTTGTTTAAAACATTAATTTTAAATACCTCCGATACGTGTGTTGTTCTCTCGCGCTGATATAAAGGACACATCATATCCACCTCAGATAAATTAATGCCACGTCATTATTTACTTTTACAAAAAATACTTTTTAATAAAATTTTCAAACCCGTCCTTTCTTCTCCAAAAAATTTAAACCTTGTTGCTCTCTCTCTCCATCATTCTATCTCTGCCTCTTTCATCCACCACTGCCACTACCACACACCGTTGCCCTTTCTTTTCCATATGAAAATACTTAATCAAACCTATTTCATTTGTTGTCCTAATTTTTCTCCATTACTACAATCCATTCAACCAACAATGGTGTTTCCGCCGCCACCATTGATCCATGGTGTTTCTGCCGCCACTACAATCTGTTCAATCCATACAATACACCCAAGAAGCAGCACCAAAAAATTGAAAAAGAAAGAGAAGAATGTTTCACTTTCCTACCTCAAAATCCTTATTGACCCCTTCAGCTATAGTTGAAAAAATTTCACTGCTATTTATTATCATTGCTGAAAGTGAAGGTGTTGGGTTAAAAATGCTAAAGTTCATGACTAATATTCCAACGTCCTTTGGTAGAATCTTCGTCTTTTCGAACAGTTCATTGAGTGCTCCGAACATAACCATTGATGCCTGGGCTCGGCCTTATTTCATGGTGGCGGTGTTTTCCGACGATCCAATGACTTTTGGGACGTAGGTTTCGTCGCCAATATTCTAAGATTCTTTTATGAAATTCGAGACTTGGTTTGTCGAAATTGCCAGATTTTGGTTTGGAGACATATTTCAAGCTTCACCGTAATTATTTTGTGTAAGAATATTTTTTTTATTTTTTAAGGCGAAATACATAAACGACCCATTTAAGTTGTTCACAACGATCATATGAACACCTCAACTGATCTTATCAATTAGACACCTTTCTCCAATTAAATTGTGACCTCGTAGACACTCGAGTCCAAAAGATCACAAGCGTGAAATACAATCGCGCTGACGTGGAAAAAGAACGAATTATAAAATAACACGTGTATTTTTAAAAAGAAAAGGAAAAAGATGATCACCCCACACCCCCGACATCTTCTTCTTTCTTCTAAGCTTTCCCAAACCTACTGATCTTATTCTTCCCTTCCTTCACTTTTTCTACTTCTCCTCAGTCAGATCCATAGCCCATATATAATGGAATTAGTTATTCCATTCTAAATATGAAGACAAATGCTTATATCAAAAAGAAATTCGGATGTTAACTACCTTTCTCCATTCATCTATTTCTTCCCTAAAGTTCTTCTCTTGAAAATCCAAAACAGTGAAGACCCACCAAAAAATAATTGAATTTTGGGTCTTAATCTTTCTTATCCAGGAGTATTAGATACTTACCGGTAGGTGATGTTGTTGTTGGCTGCCGGGATTGAGGTGGGGGTCGTAGATATTCCGGTAGTTTAACAAAAAATTATGCTCTCTTTAGCAACTGATTCTGGAAAATATTTAATTTGGTTAAAACATCAAGTTTTAGAGGGTTCAATTTACTCTATTGAGTACCACTGAAAATTTCACCTCACAATTCTTCTACCTTAATGTTATAAAATTTAATTTATCCAATTAATAATTAGGTTAATTCTTGGTGTTGATTGTATAAGCAATTGTGACAATGAATATTGAAAAAAGTCTATGCTTATGTTATATTTTTTTATTTGCTATAAACTGAAAGCACTCTTTATTTGTTCTTGTTGTTTTCCATGAAAGGTGAAAAATCTAAAGAAGGAGAAAATTGAAGGTGAAGGTTAGTGGGATCCACATGAAGTAAGGTTAATCAAAAAATAAGGAAAAGAAAATACTCATTTTTTATAACTTCACGCGCTCAAATGTGAATGTAAAGCACGTACTTTGCCATATCAGCATAAGGGGTTCACGAGGTCGCACTTCAGTAGGAGAAGAGGAGTCTAATTGATAATGGGACCAGTTGAAGTGCTCATGTGATTGTTGTGGACAACTTATATCTATTTTTAAAAAAAATTATTAACTTGTAACAAATTTTTAAACAACTTCAACACCCTTTCTCTTCTTTCTTTTCCCAGTAATCTCCATATCTCTCTAAAACTTAACATTGATGTAATAATATCTCTCCTTATCTGGTTTCACTCAATTTCTCAGAAGCTATGTTACTATACATAGTTAAACATGTTAATGCTCTTTGTTTCTCTTTTTCATCTTCGGTGTTCATGTTGCATGTGTTATAGATAGGACATGCATATTCTATGGAATTCTGTACTATATACATTGACCATTCATCAAACTGATCTGAGCTATATTTGTGACATTATGTGCTTAGTAACGCTTGACGGTTGCCTTATCCTCCTTTATTAGGTAACTAGTAAATTTGTTAGGGATATAGTATCTTTTGTAATTTTTCGAGAAGCGGGCCCGGGGCTCGGGTTTTGCTAGTTTCGAGGTTCTTGCTATAATTCGATTGGGTATTATCTCAATTGCATATTGTGATATATTCGCTCTGTTTTTGGCTAGTTTCGACGCGTGTGGAGGCCGATTTGAGGGGCAAAGGCATCGCGGGCTTAAGATTTCGCCAGTTCGAGGTGAGTAATACTTTGAAATAATATCATGAGGGTTTGAAACCCCGGATTTGCACATCTTAGTGCTGTATTGAGGTGACTTGCACGGTGCACCTGAGCGTAGGGTAGAGCACCGTTGGGGATCGTGACTTGGTCTGTCCCGATTGTTGGTTTTTACCGCGTATTTGCAAATAATTTATTATTGTCATTATGATTTGGGCTCATTGCCATACTTGGGGCTTATTGCCGATGGTTTGAACTCTTTATGAACGATTGTCACTGTTTCCCTCACTATTTGAAATATGATATGAACTGAGTCCGTGTGATTTACACTATTTTATGAACTCAGCTATATTTTACTGAAACTTGAAGTTTTAAACGATATTTGAAACTATCATTTGAGGTGAGTATTATTGTTTTACTGATGCCCGAGGGGCTTTTTGACTATTTTTGGACTGATTGAGGCCGAGGGCCATATGTGAGGGTATGAGGAGTGATGTGAAGAGGCTTTTAGGCCTCGAGTGTTATGTGTGCATATCCATATACATGCATGGATCGGACTGCACGCCACAGTAGCATATACATGCATGGATTGGACTGCACGCCGCAGTAGCATATTACATGGATCAGACTACACGCCGCAGTAGTATATTGCATGGATCGGACTGCACGCTGCAATAATATATTATATGGATCGGACTGCATGCCGCAATGATATGTTATGCGGATCGGACTGCACGCCACAGTATTATTGCGCTTGGGCTGTAGGAGCCCCTCCGGAGTCTGAACCTCCACAGTGAGCGCGGGTACCCAAATGGATCGGGTTGCACGCTGCAACGGTCATATGCATTTCATTCATGCATTTATTCCTATTTGTACTACGTGGCATAATATTTAGTACTTATATATTTTCGTAATGCATACTGTTACTTGCCTTGTTGACCAGATATCCTGGTATTATATGTTAAGGAGTGTTGTGCCCAAGGGGCCGATTTATGAGCGGATTTGCTCTATCTGATATAGCATTTATATGCTTGGATTTGGTAAAGAAAAAGAGATATTTGTAAAAGAGATTTTTTTAAAGAGATTTTTAATTGATCGTGAGATTTTCTAAAGGATTTGTCACAGTATTACAGTTTTTCTCAAAGGGTTGTACTGTCTTTTTATAGCATTTTAGGTGTGCCCATACGTGTTTTCTTATCGCTCAGTTATTATTCTCTCTTATTTCCACTGAGTTGGAAGTACTCACTTTACTTCCCGTACCTTGCGTGCAGTTGTAGGTTTTGTTCACCCGGTAACGGGTCATTAGCAGGACTGAAGGCCATATTGTGGTAGTTGAGCAAGGTGACCGCCAACGTTCGCAGCACTGCATTCCATCTTTGAATTTTAGGTTTATCTTGTATATATATACTATGTTGGCCAATAGTAGTGTCCCTACTCATTAGATGCTCGTGACTTATGACACCCCGATCGGGTTGTATTAGGATGAAATTAATATTTAAATGCTAATAAGTAGTATTTCTATTCTTTTATGTTTAATAGCTGTTAAAAGAGGATTTAGGGTTGTTGGCTGGACTTGTCTTCACAAGAGGCGCAATCACGACCGGGTATGCAATTTGGATCCTGACAAGTTGGTATCAGAGCCTAGGTTACTAGATCTCACGAGTCATGAGGAGGGTTAGTAGAGTCTCGCGGATCGGTACAGAGACGTCTGTATTTATCCTCGAGAGGCTGCAGAACCTTTAGGAAAACTTCATCTTCTTGGAATTCTTATCGTGCGTACTTGATTCAGCTTGAGATGTAATTCTTGAAATTCCTTTCACACGTTTGCATGCGCACGCGAGCGCTCACTTGTATATGTGCCTTGATGTCTTGTGATTCCCCGATCGATGGGTGAGAACTAATCATTGTGAGTATGTTGGGCTAGTCTTGAGGACCTAAGGCCGGATCTTTGCCTATGGCTTGAGCAAAAAGGTTCTGATTGTGTGAGCAAATGTTTTGAACTTATATGTTCAGTATGGTCCCTATTAGCCGGAATGGCGGTTGGATATCCATGTGATGAGTATGTTAGTACCATGGGGTGTATCTATGTGATCTTGGTAGTGACGAAAGAGACTGCTGAATAATAGATGAGTTGTCGAGTGTTCAATCCCTATTGTGCGTTATTGTGTAGTCTGAGTTATGGGCGTGTGAAGAATATGTTCGTATCTTCTAGTTGGGTAGTGAAGTATATTATGTATGGAGGTATGAGTTCAGACCCAGAAAGACTAAATGGTTGTGTTTTACGTATATGATAGTGGAAGGTATGTGGAAATATTGGAATGAGGCAAAGCGGGTGGGTTATCTCCTGCTGGAGTGTTTTTGAGTGGTATGATCCTTATATGTATGTTAAAATATCTCATGTGTAATTGAAAGGTATGTGTTGTAATTTGAGAATTTGGGACCATTAGGAAATTGGACTCAGCTGATGTGGAAATGAATGCGAGGTTTGCAGAGAATGTTAATGCTAGATGATCTGTGTATTCACAAAACTTGTAAATGATTTGAGTTTGATCTCACAGTTGCATTGTGGCATCATTAAAGTAAAAGTTCTATGAGTTGTTAAGAGTGCCTTGATATATGGCTTCGAACCAAGTTGGGGAGGTTGCTATTGATTAGCTGATCGCACCGTTGTGTGCTATGTTGGTTCTGTCTCAAAGTATGTTGGCGGATTAGTTTTGGTTACAGAAATTGAGCCGAGGATGGCACGCGTGAAGGAAATTTTTTGCAAAGGTTATATGGTGCATTCGTAAATATGAGAAAATACTAGGATGTTTTGAGCTGCTGTTGATAAATAATGCTCATTGTATAGACAAGAAAGATGGTTGATTGTATCTGTATGAAATCACGTTTTGCGGTGTCAGAGTACTAATAAGTCACGAGTGGTTCTGTCCGTTAAGGCAGGTGAATTACAGTTGTTTAAGAGTGAATGACTCTCAAGAATGATTTTATTGTGTTCTAGATTTTGCATGTAATAATTAGGTGTCTTAAGGTTGTGTATGTGGATAGGGACTGTGTTTTCATTAGAAGAGATCAAGACTTGTGGTACTTTATGTTAATCATGGGATTCTATGTATCCGCATTTGGAAAGTAATGGTAACTAGTTCAAATTCGCAGGAAGTTCTTCGGAGTAAAGCATTCTGGAATGTGGTATTTCGGGGAAAATGTCAAGCCCCAAATCGAGGGACATGACCGGCGCCTGACCGGGTAGCCCAAGTCAAGCGGACCTAGGTGCCTTTCCTAACCTACGTGTTACCTCTGTATTGTTCATTACTTATAAACCAAAGAATTAACCAATTATAATTGAAATCACACTTTTACAAACATAACAACACGCTTAAGTTCTTAACAAGTTTACAATTTACAACGCCCGACATACATTTACATAAGACCATAATCCCACATTTACTGTCTACGAAGCCTCTAAGATACAACAGGATGATACAATACTTGCCGGTAACAAGGCTCCGGCTATACCTTATACAAAATCAAAATAAGCCTCCAAATAGAAGTGGCATGAGCCACGCAGGGCCTCGAGAGGAAATGGGCTCACCAAAACGGCCAGTGAAAGGTCAAAGAGTGCTACTGCCGATGAACTGAAGTACCTGCTGCGGATCCACCTACAATCATGACACGAATATAGCGCCCCCAGCAAAAGGAGACGTCAGTACACTGGAATTGTACTGGTATGTATGGACAAGCTTCGTCCCAAGTAAACTCAAGCCATAAACTAATAAGTCACGATAATAAAACAACCAACAGATACACCAAGAAATAACGAAGCGAGCCAAACACGTTCCCATACTTACTTTGTTTCGAGTAGTCGTCAATCCATATACAAATAGAGATCATCAAAGAAATCAATAACCAAACACACACGGAAAACACAATCAAGTCAAACAAAGGGGAAATCAGTGCCCCACAGGTTGCAAACTCTCCTTCTGTCTCCTTTCACAATTTCACATCAATGATTTCACAATTTTATTCATATCAATTTCAATGGCGATTTCGATTGCTTTCCACCCTTATTACCTCGGCCACCCTTATCACCCCAACCCACACCTTATTACTTCGTGTTGCGGCGCGCAACCTGATCCCACCGTACAGTTCCAAATCACAACAATCACAACAATCGCAAAAAACAACCAAAACACTTCACAAAGATCACAAACAACGGCAATAAGCAACTTAAAATTTTGTTCGTGTTTCCAAATACTTTTCAAGCCACTACCACAAAATGTTACGATGTTTCCATATCATAAAGTACCAATCCCATTATGTTCAACAGATTATAAGCAATTTGAGTTATTTTATTAGTTTTCCACAAGAAGCCAAGCATGCCATTACTACCATTGTCCTCAATTTTTTTTATCAGTTACGATTTCCCTTTTCATTATTCGGTTCACATCTCATACCACACAACACATGATTAAATCAATCGAAACCCAATAACTTAAGCATAAGAATTACACAATGATTCACATAGCTATCACATACAAAATAATTTGTACACAAAAGGGCGATTTCACAAGGATCAAAATATGCCATACATACCTGGAGTCGAATTTCCTTTCCTTTATCTCCTATTTTCAATTCACCCAATTGCCTTATGTTGACAACTCTGTTTTTTCAAATTCTTACTTTTATCCACTCCTTTTACTAAATTTCATGTTTAAAGAACATGCATGAGTGTTTTACTTCTATCTTCAAAAGCTAATGCATGAAAATTTTTCTTTCCTTTAAAATCTGAAAATTAAGGAAGAATGGTTAGGGGTTTTACCTTTAGAATTTGGGGAAGAAGACACTTGCCCTAGAATTTTCAAACCAAGCAATTAGAAAACAATTCTTGAAGATGTTAGGTTTCTCTCTCAAGAGTCTCTCCTTCCTCTCTCTTATTTTACTAAGAAAATATGAAGAAATAAAGTGTTGGGGTGTTTTATCAAAGAAGAGGTCGGGTTAAAATTTTAGAAAAATCTGGGACAAGTCAAATCTACGATCGCAGAATTAACATGCGGTCCGTATAATGGACCGAAAAATTGCTCCCAAAAATTACATGTTCTGTTATGACATGTGACAAGAACACGGTCCGCATTCGTGTTCTGCGGTCGCATAATACACCATAGAATTTACCCTAAAATATTCTTAAGGAATTATGCGATGGTTCCGCATTTTCATTATGCGATCGCATAATGGACCGTGTTTTCAACATCAAATATAGAAAATCTTCTGTTACACTCTGCGGTAGGAATGTGGTCCGCATAGCAGATCTGCGACCGCATTCTTGACTATAGAAATGACATTTCCCGAAAAATTTTATTCTTTCAACTTTTAAAGCTTAGATCACTACCAAGGGTCCTAACACAATATTCGGACCTTGACACCACGAGCTACTAGGTTTTAAGCACAAAATTTATGGGGCCTTATAGAAAACGTTTGAGAGGGTATAAAATGCCCTATGGGTCTTAGACAGTGTGGTCTTATGTGCGAGTCTCATGTGGTAAACCCAAGTTGAGGTATTATGGCACTACAGCAAGGGAGAATGTCAAATTAATGATGAATCAGGAAAGAAATTGGATAAGTGGAACAACTTGATAATAAACCGAATCAGTATGATAAGGATATGAGTAATTGTTTGTATGTGTTCGAGGTAATGAGTATTATAGGTATTGTGCAGCAAAGCTCTTGCGTGCTTGCAGTTTGCTTAGCTTGGTTTGGGTAGAAGGATTCAGTCCTGGCGGTTTAGCTTGTGCAATGGAATTGAGAGAAAGAGTACTTGATGTGTTTTACCCTGGTTTGAAGATGAGTATATTTCCTATGGGTATGGGAAGCTCGGTGTGTATAATAATTATTCTCCTATATGGGATCATGAAAGTTCTTGACTGGTTGGATGCGTCGATGTCCGCGGCGCAGGAGAGAGATAGAAGTCCTCATGTTATCCTAGTGTGGTATGGTCTATGTGTTATGATATGGAGAATTGATATTTGCATGTTCAAGGTTTTGGTTTAGTTCATAATATAATGGGAAGTCATTAAATTCTTGAGCAGTGCGGACAACTGCAGGTGATTTAAGAATCTATTTTCAGATGACTAAGGAAGATACTATTGCTATGCTAAGTGATTTGGCGGGGGTATATGTTCAGAAAAGGGGCAAGGTAATGTAAACTAATAATATTGGTAGTATTGCTTGTTCTCTTATTAGATTGACTGTTGATAATTGAGGTGTTGATGGCGCAGGGAGATTTTTGAATATCTTTCGTGGTATGACGGGATACATGATGAGTGTTATGTATTTGTACGGTGGAGTGTGTGACCAGGCATAGTGATTCATGTGTTACACGTGTTGGAGACTAGAAGTTCTCGTGATCCGACTATGCAGTAGTTGTAGGTCGTGTTTATCGACATCGTCTAGCGATTGTTGGAAACTGGAGGTCCGAATAGATCTTTCTTTGCTTGGTATGTTAAATTTGGGTTACGATATTAGATTGCAGACTGGTTGTCCCAATGTCAGGTTGTCTAGACTAATGTGTTATGGGCTTTATCGAAAAATGCCATAGGTTGCATGGTAAAGTGCATCGAATTATGTTCTAGCAGAGTAGTTTGTATTCCAAAGACCAGCGGACGATTGGTAGGTATTGCTTTGTTAATTAGGTCTTCATGGCGGATGTCAGTGTAGAGGTTTCTACCATGGATTCAGTTCCGGTATTGAAGGACTTTTCGGATGCGTTTCATGTAGCTGGGCAGGAGACTATATGTGTTTATTGTAATGAGCAAATTTGACTCGATGTGCATCTCCTTTTGTGAGATATGTGTGTAGATTGGGTGGCACACCGCCACGGGTATGTTATGTGGAGCGGGTTGTATGCTGCAACAATGTGATGTGGAGAATAGTTTTCTATATGTTACTTTGTATGCCTTGCTTCTTGGTTTCTGAGGAACATCCATATTGGATGTTGCTCGGCAAATAGCGCATCGGTTGTGTCCTTTCAGGATTGAATAGTGTATAATACTTGCTTCACTATGGGTGTGACGAATTGCTTGGTTTCAGACCTCAATCTGTGTGTGTGGCTGTCTGTTTTGAGTATGGTGACTTGAGGTGCTTCCTGTGTAACAACGTTTGGATGGAATCGCGCGTTGTGGCAAGGCCACGTGAAGTTATGAAGTTTGAGGAGGATTCAGATACTCTATTTCTATGATGTGAGACGGGATCTCAGTTCTTTGTTGTAATGGTACGAAAGAATTTGAATTACAACTCTTTCGTTTGAGTCAGTTGTCATGATTTGAGTGTGTTCAGATCGATTCTTATTGGTGCCTATGTTGTACACGTTGTGGCTTAGGCCGGTGTTGAGGTGCCATATCACCAGAGTAGTGTGTTGTAGTCGAGATGATCGTTGGAGTCATTAATGAGTGCGAGCATATTTGATTTCAGCTGGTTAGAAAGGTAATATTGAGGTTTGGCTCTGAAATTTGTTGTAGTATCAGTCAAGAAGGAAATGGATTCATGAATGGTTGATCGGAGGGATGGGTTAGTTATATCACGTGTTTCAGTTGCCGTGGGCAGTATATGAAAGTGTTGGAATAAGACTTTATCTAATAGAAAGGTTTTTCTATCGGTAATTGGTTATTGTGGGCTATTGCTGTGGATAGATGCCATCGTCTCGAGTGTTTGGGTTGTGTAGTATATCATATGTTCTCGCCTGGAGTGGCGGGTATAGGCTATCATAGTTGGTTCGGGTTTATTCTGAGTTCAGATGTGAGGTTCTGGTCTGGTGTATGATTTTGAGAAGTACAATGTGGTTTATGGTTTAGATGGACTATGAAATTTAGCTATATTATTTTATCGGACCTATGTGAGATAGGGTGACGTGGGATCACCCTGAGTATATGCTTGGTAAGGTCATTCAGCTATTAGGTTGCTTCTAGTACAACTCTGGGAATGCTCGAGGATGAGTGCTTGTTTAAGTTGGAAAGGATGTGATAACCCGACCCGTCGTCTCATGTGTTACTGCTCCGTTTTTCTCGTCTATTGCTTCTTCATGTTTCGTTATCACTGTTTGGTGTGTTAGAATTGATCAGGTTGGTTTTGGTTGAAAATAAGGCACATAGCCTCTTAGAAGGAAGCTTGTTTTCGAAAAGTCAACCGGAAGTTGACTATATGGTTGAAGGGCTCGGATGTAAATTCTGGTGGTTCGGTTAGCTTCGGGGGATGATTTGTGACTTAGGAGTGCGATCGGAATTGAATTTGGAGGTCCGTTGTAGAAATATGCTTGAATTGGCGAAATTTGAGTTTTGGCGAATTCCGGTTGATAGGTGAGATTTTGATCCGAGGGACTGAATGGAATTTTGAGAGTTGAAGTAGCTTTGTTAGGTTGATTTTGGATATGTCTGCAAATTTTCAGGTCATTCGGACGTGGTTTGGTTGGGTTTTTTTTATCGAATATGAGTTTCGGAAGTTTTAAAAAAATTTAGGCTTAAATCCGTGACAATTTGATGGTTTTTGTGTTGTTGTGTGTGTTTTTATGATTGGAACAAGTTCGTATAGTATTTTAAAGTAGGTTGGTATTTTTGGTTGAGGTCCCGGGGGCCTCAGGATGTATTCAAGTGGTCAAACAGACTAATTTCCATGTGTGAAGATAGCAGATTTTCAGAAAAGATTGTAGAAGAAATTCCTTCTACGCGTTCGCGTGAGGAAGGATGCGAACGCGTAGAGTTAGCTGGAGTGGGCCTGCAATTTGGCTATCGCGTTCGCATAGGGTTTCTTCGTGTTCGCGTTTAAGAGAAAGATTGAGCATCGCAAACGCGTAGGTTCTAACGCGTTCGCATAGTGGAAATTCGTGGAGCATCGCGATCGCGGACAGGTGGACGCGTTCGCTTAGGAAAAAATTAAGACTAGAGAAATTTATTCATCGCGAATGCGGGAGGTCAACCGCGTTCGCATAGAAGGAAGGTCACCTAGGCAGACCTATTTTTATAACATTTCATTCGCGACTTGGGTTCATTTTCCTCCATTTTTAGCAAGCCTGGGAGCTTTTGGCAAAGAATTAAAAGGGTTTCAACTGGGAATCGCTTGGAGGTAAGTTTTTTGAGTCAAATACATCATTATGATAATAGGTGAATTTGACTATAATTATGCCCTAAATAATCACACTTTGTTGTTGAATTGATATTGTTTATGATGACAAAATGCTTTTATTAGTGTTTATTGATGTGTTATAGGTACACATGAGCCATTGGATGCTAAAGGAGCTATTTTCTAGTCACAAGATGATAAAATGGCCAAGTGAAGAGTTGAAGTGAAGTTAGCTTGAAAAAATTGAAGAAGAAGTCCGGATTATTGTTCATCCGCGGTTCACTCACGATCGCGGATGAACCGCGGAAAAACAAGCTCGCGGAACTTTGGAAGATTCAGAGGCAGTCTCTGTTCGCGGTTCGTCCGCGGTCTGGAAGACGCCGCACTTTTAGTCCTAATTTTGTACAAACTCAAATTTTAAGCCCTAAACCCTCTATATAAACCTCTAGTCCGCCCAAAAGAGGCAAGCATTGTATTTTTGACTACTTTTGCAAGATTATTAGTAAGAGAGAACTCTCTCAACTTATTCCTTTCTTTTATATAAATTCTTTAATTATGAATTCAATTATTATTCTTGTTTCTTTGATCATGAGTAGCTAATTCCTTTTCTAAGGTTTTGATGGAACCAATTGGGTGATGAACTTCTCGTTTATGTGATTACAAATTGTTAGCTAGATTTCTATTTGTTCAACTTCGTTCTTGTTGTAGTTAATTGGTAGACGTCCCAATTAGCTGTGCCTATTTAGTGTGCATAACTTGGAAAAGAGTGCATATTTAGGTATATTGTCGAACAACACCACACCTAGGTTATTGGAGGAATCTATAACTTTAGGCGTAAAGACGGGATTAGGAATAACAAAGTCTTGGGTGCAATCTTAAGTGAACTATTCAAATTAAAGCTAGCTAGGGTAGCTTGGGAGAGTGCACTAGTAAATTATTGTAATTGCTCGGGAGAGGGTTACGGTACAAATAGCGTTCATGATTGATAGAATATATTGACAATTTGTATGAGCATAAATAGAAGGGATTCCATCAATAAGGAAAATCAATACCTTAGTCTTTTTCCATATAATTTACCCAATATTCAATTCTTTCTTTTCAGTCTTTTAATTCTTGCAAAGTAGTTGTTCGAAAAACTCACAAAAATATATTCAAAATTTGGGAACTTTATTCAGAAGTGTTCTTGGGTTGTGAAAGTTGCAATTGGTAGGTTAATTCTATGTGGGATCGATTCTGGACTTATTAGACCAGGTTATATTGACTACGACCGTTGTTTGGACGTGAATCAATTTTGGCGCTGTTGCCGGTAACGGAATTATCAATTGCCATTGACAGAACTTCAAGATTCTTGTGTAGTCGGGTTCTTTCTACACTTTACATTGAATATTTTGACGGTTGTTGATTTGGGTACTCAGGTGCATGCCTAGAAAATCGGCAAGGACTGGAGAACTAATTGAAGGACTCTCAGACCCCGAGCAAACTTTCCGGGCACGTAACAAAGCTATCAAACAAATTCAACAATCTCAACAACCAATCAAACTAGACTTCGACATGGGTGACGTGAATGACCCAAACCAGCAAGCTGGGTTAAACATGCAAGAGGCGCAGGAGGCGCGGGAAGGTGCACTATATGATTGGGCACAACCCACAACGGATAATTTGGCAACTGCCATTGTTGTGCCAGCGATTCAAGATGCTACACTTGTTGCAAAACAAGGGATTATTCTCTAGGTCTCAGGTTGAAGATCCACAACATCACCTGAAGAACTTCCTCTCGATATGCAAGATACAGAGGCAACCGAATGTGACTCCGGAAGCCATCAGACTATTGCTCTTTCCGTTCTCAGTTACAGGGGATGCACAGGTATGGCTAAACTCATTCCCCATAAACTCTATTTCAACTTGGGATGAGTTAGTCAAGCAATTCCACAATAAGTTTCATCCACCTAACAAGACAACTCAACAAATTGATGAGATTGTGTGCTTCAAGCAGAAACCAATGGAGACATTACATGAAACTTGGGGCAGATTCAAGGGTATGCTTGTTATGTGTCCTCACCATGGGATTCCTGAGCATATTTTGGGTCAAAGGTTCTACATGGGGCTTTCAGATAGCATGAAGAATATTGTAGATGCTTCAGCAGGTGGGGCTTTTTTGAGCAAGACTTGGAGAGAGGGCCAAAATTTGCTAGACAAGATGGCTCAAAAGTACGGGTGGACAACCAGGAATGCTCATATCACTCTAGTGGTACACTCTGTACCTCTAAATCCATCCAACACTCTAGAGGAGAACATGGCAACCTTATTGACACAAATGAGCATCCTGACGAAGAAGGTGGAAGAATATGGGGTCAAGCAGCAGGTTCACATTGTAGACACTACCAATGGTGGTTTATGCACATCTTGCATTAGCCAACCCATAGGTAATCCATGGGTCGCAGACCAAGAACATCATCACCAGCATGAAGATATGAACTATGTAGCAAATTATGGAGGGCAGCGATAGGGTAACCAGAGTTGGGGTCAGCAGGCTCCACAGCAGTACAGGCCTCCTCAACTACAGTATAATGCAACAGGTATGAGGCCACCAAACAATATGGTTCCATATCCTGGACCTCGAATTTCAGCAATCAGCAGCAGGGATATCATCCACCTCCACCACAGCATGGGGGTAGACGTGACGATGGGTTTGCAGAGTGGAAAGCTATGATGCAGCAGGTAATTGGCTCAAATGCCAAAACCAATGAGAGGATAGATGCGCATGATGCAGCTATCGAGAATATTGAAGTACAGGTGGGCCAGATTGCTATGTCTCTTAACAATCATCCTCAAGGGACATTGCCTACAGATACACAAACAAAACCAAAAGATCAAGTCCCAAAGCAGCTGATGGCAGTTACTCTGAGAAGTGGTAGAGATCTTGATGCTGAGAAAGAAAGAGAGAGAAGCAACACACAGGCTGAGACACTCACTCCAGTGCCCATTGAACTGGATGAGTCCACCGGGTTGACAGAAGTTACAGTCCAGCCAGTAGCTGAAAATAAAGAGATGCAGCAGGGAACAGAGAAAGTAGCTGAACAGGTAGAGCAACATGTTGAAGAGAAAGTGATAGAAAAAGAAAAGTCCCAAGTCATTGGGAAGAAGAGGCCTCCACCACCATTCCCCCAAAGGTTGGCCAAGCACCAGAAATAAGAGCAATACAAAAGGTTCTTTGATATGCTCAAGCAAATCTAGGTAAACATTCCTTTAATTGAAGCTTTGAAAGAAATGCCCGGGTATGCTAAGATGATTAAAGACTTGATGTCGCGGAAATTTGATTTCCAAGACTTGGCCACCGTGACTCTTACTCAGACTTGTAGTGTAGTGGTCTCTAGACCCATTGCTGAGAAGCTATCTGATCCAGGTAGCTTCATCATTCCATGCACTATAGGAAATTATGCCTTTGCAAAGGCATTGTGTGATTTGGGGGCAAGCATTAATCTTATGCCCTTGGTAATTTATAAGAGGCCAGGCATTGGGTGAGCCAGGCCTACCTCCATGTTATTACAGCTTGCTGACAGGACGGTTAAGCGTCCGTTTGGTATATTAGATTATGTGCTTATCCAGGTGGGGAAGTTCGTGTTTCCCGTCGATTTTGTGATTTTTGACTGCAAGGTGGACGAGGAAATTCCTATAATCTTAGGAAGACCATTCCTAGCCACCGGGAGAGCTTTGATTGATTGTGAGATTGGGGAACTCAAGATGAGGTTGAATGATGAGGAGATCATATTAAATGTGCAAACATCCATGAGGCGCCCTAGTGAGTTCGCGAATTGCTCTCTTATTGATGCGGTTGATGTGATAGTGGAGACAAACGATACAGAGTTGACCATTGAAGATCCACTTCAGGCATGCCTAATGAACTTAGAAGAGGTAAATGGTGAAAGTCTAGCATAATGGGTACTATCTTTGGAAGACAAGGTGTTTTGGGAGAGAGAGCTTGAATTCGAGCCTCTACATTTAGAGAAAAGAGAGACCCCTTGTAAGGCACCGTAAAATTTTTGTGCATAAAACCTAGTAGCTGTGGTGTCTTGGTCCGAATAATGTGTTAGGAATGCGTAGAATTCTTCGCGGCGAGCTTGCTCGCCGCGGTTCGACCCTTGGTAGTGATTTAAGTGTCAAAAATGTTGAGAATAAAATTTTCCAGAAAAATGTCAAATATGCGGTCAAGAATGCGACCGCAAACCTGACATGCGGACCGCATTCTTGCCGCAAATCGTTCCAGAGAGTTTCCAAAAATTGTGTCAAATGTGCGGTCAATATGTGATCGCATGTCAAATCTGCGGTGCATTTTGCGACCGCAGATCAAACATGCGGACCGCATTTTGGCCGCATTCCTTAACAGAACCTGCATAACTTTGAGGCCATTTTGCGGTCACTTTGCAGACCGCATGTGGATTCTGCGGTCGCATAGTGACCGCATATTTGACCCCGGCCTAGATTTTTGTAACATTTTGACCCGATCCCTTCTTTAATATAACACACTTCTTCTTCATTTTATCATATCATCTTACCAAAAATTAGAGAGAGAAGAGAGGGTTTTTAGAGAGAGAAGTTCTTCATCTTGAAAGATTGTTCCAATCATCTTAATTCCAAGGGATTCTAGGGCAAGGATTCAACTTCCCCAATATTTTCAAGGTAAAAACCCTAACAATTTTCTTTGATTTTCAGTTTTAATTGGGCAAAGAGAGGTTTTCATATAATAGTTTTTAAAAGTAGAATTTTTACACTCATGCATGATTATTGAACTTGATTTCTAGTAAAAAGAAGTGAGTAGAAGTAAGAGTCTTCAAGAACAAGGTTGGGAAGAGTAGGATATCTTGGGTAATCATAAAGTAGGAAGAAAACTCATCACCAGGTATGTATGGCTAATTTTGATTCTTGTGAAATCGCCCTTATGTGTAAAATTGTTTGGCATGTGTTGATTTGAGAAATTGTATGTGATTATTTGATGTTGTTGTTGGATATTCAAAGTTGTTGTTGAACTATGAGTGTTATGGTATGAAATATGAACCGAAAGGTAAATGAGAGTTGAATTGGGTAAAGAATTTGTGAATAATGATTATGATGGCCTATATGGCACCTTGTGGAAAAGAAAACGAAACACTTGAGAATTGGTTTATTGTGGAAAGAGATGAAACACTTGAATTATGGAAAATTGTTGAATATACATGTGTGAATATTCTCGAATGTGGAAACATTGTAACTTGGTTGTGATATTGGCTTGAGAAGTAATTGAGAATATGAAACAATGTGCAAGTTGCTTATTTGAACTTGTTGAAATTGTGTGTAGTACCTTATCTTCTGTTTGAAATTGTTGTGTTTTCAACTGTAAGGCGGGGTCGTGTTGCGCGCCGCAACGTGGTGAAATAAGGTGTGGGTTGGGGTGATAAGGGTGGCCGAGGTAATAAGGGTGGTCAGGGGTAATAAGGATGGAAAGCGATCGAAATCGCTAGTAAAAATTGATACATAAATCAATAATGTGAAATTGTGAAAGGAGACAGCAGGAGAGTTTGCAACCTGTGGGGCACTGATTGCCCCTTTGTTTGACTACTTGTTCTTTACGTGATTGATTGGTTATTGTTAAATTGGTTGATTGTAGAAAGTGCTTTGTGTGAGAATTATTTGAAATGAGGAAAATGTGGAAACATGGTTGGTCTGGCTTAATAAATTGTTGATGTAATTTAATGGCTTGAGTTTACTTGGGACAAAGTTTGTCCATACATACCAGTACAATTCAAGTGTACTGACGTCCCTTTTGCCGGGGGCGCTACATTCGTGTCATGATTGTAGGTGGATCAGTAGCAGGCACTTCAGCTCATCGGCGGTAGTATCCTTCTCCTTCCACTGCCCGTTTTGGTGAGCCCCTTTCTTCCTCGGGGCCTTGTGTGGTTCATGCCACTTTTATTTCAGACTTTCTTTTGGATTTTGTAAGGTATAGCCGGGGCCTTGTTACCGGCAAGTATTTTATTTCCCTTTTTGTATCCTAGAGGCTCCGTAGATATGTAAACTGTGGGATTGTGGCCTATGTATATGTATGGGGCGTTGTAAATATAAATTATGAACTTGTTAGTAAATAAATCACATGGTTATGTTTATGTATTGTGAAATCAGTCTTTATTGGTAAGATAATTGGTTAATGAGAAACAGTCAACACAGGGGTAACGCGTGGGAGTGAAAGGCACCCAGGTCCGCTTGACTGGGGCAACCCGGTCAGGCGCCGGTCATGTCCCTCGATTTGGGGCGTGACAATAACTTGGTATCAGAGCTTAAGGTTTTAAAGTGTCCTAGGATGTCTCGGAGCCGTGTCTAGTAGTGCCCTTCTTATAGGTGTGTTGTCGACCACATCATATAAGTAGGGGGCTACACGGACATTTAGGAATATTACCCTTCTTCAACATTCCAAATCGTGCGATAAAGCTTGACTATAAGATTGTTTTATAACACGTGCGTTGAGATTCAAGGTAAGTTTAAATGCTCTTTCGTCTGTTTCATGTAGTGTTGTCATATGTCATGACCAATGGGAAAAGACATGGGTATTATGGAGATTGCACATGTATCTTGTTGAATAAACAGTATGAATATATATAGTATAAGTACATAGTACTACAAGTATGCTTTATTTGAGGAAAGGATTAAAAGTGATTACCCGCACGAAGAGGCATTGATTTGACAATTGATATGTAAGTTTGAGTAGCACACGTGGTTAGTGTGAGGAGTATATAATTGATCGCAAGGTGTGAAATAATATTGGTTATATAAGCACGTGATATATGGGAGAAAGACTAAGAGATTAATGGTGAGAGTGTAAGTCTCTCACATGAGTTAAAAAGTTATGAAATGAGACTCAATTGGACCCTAGGTGAGAAAACCTTTGTCTTACGAACGTTATAAGGACCCAGAAATGTACGAAGTTGCGTTACACTCATAAAGGATATGCGTGGGGACTTGGAATCCCATACCTACGTGGCTGAATAGGAGAAGGGAACTTAGGAGATCAATACTATGGTGACTTAAATTTTCCTAATGGTCGAGTACATATATAAGAGGGATAGATATATGAGGCATATGTTCCTAAAGTTTCTACACTCAAGACTTGTGTCAAGATCCAGGATATTTTCCCCATGTGGGAGAGGGAGGACCATCGTGAGGCTACTTAAATACAATGAAACAAGAGCGAGACCATGTAGCTATGATATTTGAATATTTTGGTAAAGACATGTGTGGTCTAGAAAAGAGATTAAGGAATGTAAATTCTTCACGCATGGCAATGTGACTGATAGGGTCAACGATTCTAGAAAATAAGAGTATGTTTGTAAAGAGACTTTTACTTGTCATAAGGTCAGGAGAAATGGGACCCAAGGAGGTACCATATGTCAAATGTGAAAGATTGTGAGTTCCTAGAATGGGCTAATCATAGATTTGTGATTTAAACAAAGTTTCGGGATACTAAGAAAGCCAAAACGAGTGGGAGAAATGAATGTGTTGCCACAACAACCCAAGATGGTAATTGGGGCTTGATAGAGAGCCTCTAAAGAGCCTTACAAATAGATAAGTGTTAAATGATGTTCAGACGAACACTCCTTGCTACATATGTCCCAATAAGAGTTAAAAGGTGAGCCGGATGGAATACCTAAGGTAAGAGACCACGTAATATATGGAAGAGTGCGTGGCTATTCACTAACTAGGAAGAATGGGGTGAGAAGAAATGGGGAGAAAACCTTTAAATTGAGATGGTCATGGTCATTTAAAACAATTTTTGCATCAGAATGGTGGACTCACCTAAAGCACAAGTGTTAATAAAAGTTATAAGGGATTAACCGCAATGCAACCGACTTGGATGACACTGAATATCAATTAAAGAGGTCTAGAGATAGTTCATGTCTACACACAATGGGAAGCGAGGTTATCGTTGGTAAGGTTGTGGTACTGTAAAATGATTAAACAAGACATAATGATTTTTTCAAATTCACAAGAGACGGACAAATGTGTGGAACATTAAAGCTATTAATTATGCACTATCCGCAAAAAAAGATGGGAATGAAAGGTTCGGAATGGATTGAAAGCGGATGAAAACTCGTGACAGACTAGACGTGTTTGGCATGATAACTCTTAAGCGGCAATATCAGGGAACTTTATTGGTAACTATAACATGGGGAATAAGGCGAGTTACTCATCCGAGATAGAATCAAGTGGACTAAGCCTTACACTTAAGAGTGAAACCAAAAGTTGTTGTTGAAGTATTGAGGAGGATTTAAAGTTTCAGAGAATACCCTTCTCGGGCTAGTGACCCTTCCTAAGTCATATGCATATAAAGGTTGTTGATATACGTTTTGAGAGGTGTTTAACCGTAATGAGGGATGGTAGGAAATTTCACAGGGGAAGTAGTGCAGTTTCTTAAAGTCTATAATGCACATATGGGGAGAAGAGGTTGGTTAAGAAAAGTTAGAGCACAATGCTACTTTACATTCGATACAATGCCGTGCAAGTTAGTGTTATTCGGGGTATATGTGCAAGTTAGCCAGTGCTATTCATTTGAGATAGGAGGTCATATGAGAAAACTCACTCAGTAATGCCTTTTGATAAGAATCGCAAGAGTTAGTAGAAATGGTTCAGATGGGGTCGTAACTATATCAAGGAAATTATAGTAGAACTAAAATTCGTGGAAGGTCTTATGTAAGAGGGATATAATAAAGATGTTCCGCTAATGATGTAAAGTGTTAAGGTGATAGTTATGCCTCCAGGGTTGGTTTGGGGTGTGTGTTGATGCAACACAGAAAGGTTATAGCGTATGCTTCGAGATAACTCAAAAAAATCACGAGAAGAATTATCCGACACATGATTTGGAGCTCGCGGCAATTGTGTTTGCTTTGAAATATGGCGGCACTATCTTTATGGAGTTTATGTAGATGTGTTTTCAGACCCCAAGAGCCTCCAGTATTTGTTCAAGCAGAAGGAGCTAAATCTAAGACAGCGGCGGTGGTTAGAATTGCTCAAGGGCTATGATATGAACATATTGTACCATCCAGGGAAGGCAAATGTGGTAGCCGACGCTCTTAGTCGAAAATCCATGGGTAGTTGGCTCATTTGGGTGTGGATCAGAGACCCCTGGCTCGAGAGGTTTACCAATTAGTCAGTTTGGGGGTTCGTATCTCAGCGTCACACGAGGGGGATATTTTTGTGCATAATGGAGCAGAATCATCATTGGTCGCGGAAATCAAGGAAAAACAGTCCATGGATCCAGCATTAGTTCGGGTAAAGGAAGTAGTTATGAATGACAAGACCTCGGCATTTGTACTCAGCAGTGAAGATGGTGTAATGCGGTGTCAAGACAGACTATGTGTTCCGGACGTGAACGAACTTCGGGAAAGGGTAATGGCAGAGGCACATATTTCCAGATATTTTGTACAATTAGGTTCCACGAAAATGTATCATGACCTTAAGGAGATTTATTGGTGGAACGGTATGAAAAGGGATATAGAAAACTTTGTAGCTAAATGTCCGAACTGTCAACAAGAGAAGGCCGAGCATCAACGGCCCGGTGGATTAACTCAGCTTATAGAAATACCAAGGTGGAAATAGGAGATGATCAATATGGATTTCGTGGTGGGGTTACCTCGCACTCAGCGTAAGTTCGATTCAATATGGGTGATAGTAGATCGACTCACCAAATCGGCTCACTTCCTGCCTGTCAAGTCCACTGATACTGCGGAGCAATATGCAAGATTGTACATCAAGGAGATAGTAAGGCTTCATGGCACTCCACTTTCTATTATCTCGGATCGCGGGGCTCAGTTCACAGCTAACTTTTGGAAGAAGTTTCAGCAAGGTTTGGGAACTCAGGTGAATCTCGGCACAGCTTTCCATCCACAGACCGATGGACAGGCCGAGCGGACCATTCAGACGCTCGAAGATATGTTGCGGGCTTGTGTCTTAGATTTTAAAGGTAATTGGGATGAACACTTGCCACTGATAGAATTTGCTTACAATAATAGCTATCAAGCTAGCATTCAGATGGCCCCATTTGAGGCATTGTACGGGAGAAGATGTAGATCGCCAATTGGGTGGTTTGAGGCAGGTGAAGCGGAGTTGCTAGGGCCAGATATGGTGTACGAAGCTATGGGAAAGGTCAAGGTTATTCAGGAGAGAATGAAAACAGCACAGAGTCGTCAAAAGTCCTATGCAGACGTTCGTCGAAGGGATTTGGAGTTTCAAGTCGGTGATTGGGTGTTCTTGAGGGTATCTCCTATGAAGGGAGTCATGCGATTCGGAAAGAAAGGGAAATTGAGTCCTAGGTATGTTGGTCCATATCGGATCATTCAAAGGATTGGTCAAGTTGCTTATAGGCTAGAATTGCCTCTTGAGATGTCATCAGTGCACCCGGTATTCCATGTGTCCATGTTGAAGAAAGTGATTGGAGATCCATCCACCATCATGCCGGTCGAGGCTATTGAGGTTAATGAAGATTTGTCATATGAAGAAGTTCCAGTTGCCATTCTTGATAGGCAAGTTTGTAAGTTGAGAAATAAGGAAGTTGCCTCTGTTAAAGTATTCTGGCGAAGTCAACAAGTTGAGGAGGCCACATGAGAAGCAGAGAAAGAGATGAAGGAAAAGTACCCCCATTTGTTTGATCAAGCTTAGAAAAAATTAGGCGATCCTTCTACTTCTAGTAACTGTCATCTTGTCCAAGTTGTTTCCCTCTTAGTGTTAGTAAAAGCCTCCTCCATTTTTGTAAAGAGTTATGTGTTAAGTAAGCGACTAATAGTAAGTGTAGATTGGTAGTGGTTTGTTTGTGTGTACATGTTGTGTTACAAATGGTTGAATAAGGAAAGGACTCATTGAAGTGACTAGTTTATGTGCAATAGTAACAATGTGATAAAATGTGTGCATTTGTTGAGGCAAGAAAGTATATACAAGTTGTGAGAAGTGTTGTAGTTGTATATTGTTGTTTGGTAATGTGTTTCGGGGGCCCTCTGTCAGGTGGATATGTCCATAATACAAAGGAAACTCTGGCGAAATTTTTCTAAAATATAAGAGTTAGTCAAAATTTTGATGGTTGCATGTCATGTCTTTCAAAACCAACTCATTTATTTCAAAATCCTCATTCGAGGACGAATGATCTTAAGGGGGGGAGGATGTAAGGCCCCGTAAAATTTTTGTGCATAAAACCTAGTAGCTGTGGTGTCTTGGTCCGAATAATGTGTTAGGAATGCGTAGAATTCTTCGCGGCGAGCTTGCTCGCCGCGGTTCGGACCCTTGGTAGTGATTTAAGTGTCAAAAATGTTGAGAATAAAATTTTCCAGAAAAAGTGTCAAATATGCGGTCAAGAATGCGACCGCAAACCTGACATGCGGACCGCATTCTTGCCGCAAATCGTTCCGGAGAGTTTCCAAAAAAATCGTGTCAAATGTGCGGTCGATATGCGATCGCATGTCAAATCTGCGGTGCATTTTGCGACCGCAGATCAAACATGCGGACCGCATTTTGGCCGCATTCCTTAACAGAACCTGCGTAGTTTTTTGAGCCATTCTGCGGTCACTATGCGGACCGCATGTTGATTCTGCGGTCGCATAGTGCACCGCATATTTGACCCCGGCCCAGATTTTTGTAACATTTTGACCCGATCCCTTCTTTAATATAACACACTTCTTCTTCATTTTATCATATCATCTTACCAAAAATTAGAGAGAGAAGAGAGGGTTTTTAGAGAGAGAAGTTCTTCATCTTGAAAGATTGTTCCAATCATCTTAATTCCAAGGGATTCTAGGGAAAGGATTCAACTTCCCCAATATTTTCAAGGTAAAAACCCTAACTATTTTCTTTGATTTTCAGTTTTAATTGGGCAAAGAGAGGTTTTCATATAATAGTTTTTAAAAGTAGAATTTTTACACTCATGCATGATTATTGAACTTGATTTCTAGTAAAAAGAAGTGAGTAGAAGTAAGAGTCTTCAAGAACAAGGTTGGGAAGAGTAGGATATCTTGGGTAATCATAAAGTAGGAAGAAAACTCATCACCAGGTATGTATGGCTAATTTTGATTCTTGTGAAATCGCCCTTATGTGTAAAATTGTTTGGCATGTGTTGATTTGAGAAATTGTATGTGATTATTTGATGTTGTTGTTGGATATTCAAAGTTGTTGTTGAACTATGAGTGTTGTGGTATGAAATATGAACCGAAAGGTAAATGAGAGTTGAATTGGGTAAAGAATTTGTGAATAATGATTATGATGGCCTATATGGCACCTTGTGGAAAAGAAAACGAAACACTTGAGAATTGGTTTATTGTGGAAAGAGATGAAACACTTGAATTATGGAAAATTGTTGAATATACATGTGTGAATATTCTCGAATGTGGAAACATTGTAACTTGGTTGTGATATTGGCTTGAGAAGTAATTGAGAATATGAAACAATGTGCAAGTTGCTTATTTGAACTTGTTGAAATTGTGTGTAGTACCTTATCTTCTGTTTGAAATTGTTGTGTTTTCAACTGTAAGGCGGGGTCGTGTTGCGCGCCGCAACGTGGTGAAATAAGGTGTGGGTTGGGGTGATAAGGGTGGCCGAGGTAATAAGGGTGGTCGGGGCAATAAGGATGGAAAGCGATCGAAATCGCTAGTAAAAATTGATACATAAATCAATAATGTGAAATTGTGAAAGGAGACAGCAGGAGAGTTTGCAACCTGTGGGGCACTGATTGCCCCTTTGTTTGACTACTTGTTCTTTACGTGATTGATTGGTTATTGTTAAATTGGTTGATTGTAGAAAGTGCTTTGTGTGAGAATTATTTGAAATGAGGAAAATGTGGAAACATGGTTGGTTGGCTTAATAAATTGTTGATGTAATTTAATGGCTTGAGTTTACTTGGGACAAAGTTTGTCCATACATACCAGTACAATTCAAGTGTACTGACGTCCCTTTTGCCGGGGGCGCTACATTCGTGTCATGATTGTAGGTGGATCAGTAGCAGGCACTTGAGCTCATCGGCAGTAGTATCCTTCTCCTTCCACTGCCCGTTTTGGTGAGCCCCTTTCTTCCTCGGGGCCTTGTGTGGCTCATGCCACTTTTATTTCAGACTTTCTTTTGGATTTTGTAAGGTATAGCCGGGGCCTTGTTACCGGCAAGTATTTTATTTCCCTTTTTGTATCCTAGAGGCTCCGTAGATATGTAAACTGTGGGATTGTGGCCTATGTATATGTATGGGGCGTTGTAAATATAAATTATGAACTTGTTAGTAAATAAATCACATGGTTATGTTTATGTATTGTGAAATCAGTCTTTATTGGTAAGATAATTGGTTAATGAGAAACAATCAACACAGGGGTAACGCGTGGGAGTGAAAGGCACCCAGGTCCGCTTGACTGGGGCAACCCGGTCAGGCGCCGGTCATGTCCCTCGATTTGGGGCGTGACACCCCTCCTGCAAAGCCATCCATAGAAGAGCCACCAAAGCTGGAGCTTAAACCACTACCATCTCATCTTAGGTATGAATTTCTAGGTCCTAAATCCACTTTACATGTTATTATCTCATCTGGTTTATTAGATGTGCAGGCTCAAAAGCTTATACAGGTACTAAAAGAATGCAAGACTGCCATTGGCTGGACCATGGCAGACATAAAGGGGATCAGCCCCGCATACTGCATGCATAAGATTCTCCTAGAAAAGAGACACAAACCTTCCAGGGAACATCAAAGAAGGTTGAACCCAAACATGAAGGAAGTGGTGAAGAAAGAGGTAATCAAGTGGCTAGATGCGGGAATCATTTTCTCAATCTGTGATAGTAGCTGGGTTAGCCCAGTTCAATGTGTGCCAAAGAAAGGTGGCATGACGGTGGTGAAAAATGAGAATAACGAGTTGATCTCAACTAGAACCGTCACCGGGTGGAGAATATGCATGGACTACAGGAAGCTGAATCTAGCCACCCACAAAGACCACTTCCCACTTCCCTTCATTGATCAGATGCTTGACAGGTTGGCAGGGAGGTCATACTTTTTCTTTCTGGATAGATACTTGGGGTATAATCAAATCTACATAGCCCCCGAGGATAGAGAGAAGACCTCCTTCACATGCCCATATGGCATTTTTGCCTTTAGGAGGATGCCATTCGGACTATGCAATGCACCTGCCACATTCCAAAGGTGCATGATGGCTATTTTCACCGACATGGTGGAAGACATTATGGAGGTGTTCATGGATGATTTCTCAGTGGTAGGGAATTCATTCGATGAATGCCTTGTCAATCTGACAAGAGTGCTGAAACGGTGCATGGAGAAAAACTTAGTTCTAAACTGGGAGAAGTGCCATTTTATGGTACAAGAAGGTATAGTATTGGGGCACCGGGTTTCAAGCAAAGGTATTGAGGTAGACCGAGCTAAAGTTGATGTCATTGCAAAGTTTCCTCCACCAACATCCGTCAAGGCCATTAGAAGCTTTCTTGGACATGCCGGTTTTTACCCAAGGTTCATTAAAGACTTCTCCAAAATATCAAACCCTCTCTGTGAGTTACTTGAAAAAGATCACCCCTTGTTTTCTCTGATGAATGCAGGATTGCTTTTGAGGAACCGAAGAAGAGGTTGGTCACAAGCACCCATCATCATTGCCCCCGACTGGGAGCAACCGTTTGAGCTAATGTGCGATGCAAGTGACTATGCAATGGGGGCAGTGCTTGGCCAAAGGAAAGACAAGCTGATGCATCCAATCTACTATGCTAGTAGGACATTGAATGTAGCACATCTGAACTACACAGTGACGGAAAAGGAGATGCTTGCGGTCGTGTTCGCATTTGACAAATTCAGGTCCTATCTCATAGGATCCAAGGTAATTGTATACACTGACCATGCAGCTTAAGGTACTTAATTGATAAAAAGGACTCTAAGCCGCGCCTAATTCGTTGGGTACTGCTTCTCCAAGAGTTTGACCTTGAAATACGTGATAGAAAGGGCACCGAAAATCAACTCGCTAACCATTTGTCACGACTTGAAGGAGCTGAAATTGTCAAAGAGAGTGGTGATATTCTGGAAACCTTTCCAGACGAGCAGCTGCTCACCACCACTCTCCTTGAAGCGCCATGGTATGCAGATTATGCAAACTACCTGGCCAGCGGTATTGTTCCTCACGACCTATCATCGGTCCAGAGAAAAAGATTTTTTCGTGAAAGCCATCTTTATTATTGGGATGAACCCTATTTGTTTAGGATATGTCTCGATAACATGATCCGGAGATGCGTCCCCAAGATAGAACAATCTTCTGCTTTGGAGGCATGTCACGCTTCAGCATATGGTGGTCACTTTGGAGGAGTGCGAACAGCCGCCAAGATACTTGAGGCCGCTTTCTATTAGCCAACGGTGTTTAAAGATGCGCACTTGTGAGTGAAGGCTTGTAATGAATGTCAACGCACCGGGAACATCTCCCGGTGTCATGAAATGCCAATGAACCCAATTCAGCAAGTGGAAGTGTTTGACGTCTGGGGAATAGACTTCGTGGGGCCCTTTGTCAGCTCATACGACAATAAGTACATACTTGTTGCGGTAGACTATGTGTCCAAATGGGTGGAAACTGTAGCATTACCCACCAATGATTCTAAGGTGGTGGTGGGATTTCTGAAGAAGAACATTTTCACCCATTTCGGGACTCCAAGGGCAATCAATAGTGACGGGGGCACACACTTTTGCAACCGAGCATTCGAGAAATTGTTGGCCAAATATGATGTGAAACGCCGAGTTGCTACTCCATATCACCCGCAGACCAGCGGGCAAGTTGAGGTCTCCAACAGGGAGATAAAGAGTGTATTAACAAAAACAGTGAGCGCCACGAGGACCGACTGGTCCAGGAAGCTTGACGATGCATTATGGGCATACATGACAGCATTCAAGACACCAATCAGCATGTCACCATACAAATTGGTGTTTGGGAAAGCTTGTCATCTACCTGTGGAACTAGAGCACAAAGCATGGTGGGCACTGAAGCAATTGACTCTCAGCTGGGATGAAGCGGGGAAATCTAGAATTACTGGGTTGCACGAGTTGGAAGAATTCCGGTATATGGCCTTCGAGAGCACAAGACTATATAAAGAGCGGATGAAGCGGATTCACGACAAGAACATCATTGAGCGTAACTTCAAAATCGGGGACAAGGTACTGTTATACAATTCTAGATTACGGTTGTTCCTGGGCAAATTAAAATCAAGGTGGTCAGGCCCTTTTCGGGTAATTGAGGCATTAGATTCGGGCGCTGTGGAAATTCAAACCATTGATGGTTCACGCACATTCAAGGTAAATGGACAGCGGTTGAAACTTTATGTTGGCATGGATGACATCGAGGACAAAGTGGAACTACGGTTAGAGGAACCTCAAAGGTCTAGCGAGCCTTAAAATGCGCTAAGTTGAGTCATGCCGCGACGTTAAATCAGGCGCTACGTGGGAGGCAAGCCACGAACTTGTTGTAAGTATACTCATTATAGTTTTTCTATATAAAAAAAATAAAAATAATAAAAATTTCTGCCAGCGAACAAAAAAAATTCAGAGAAGGTCTCTGTTCGCGGTTCATCCG
This sequence comes from Nicotiana noctiflora, assembly GCA_032618575.1. Lineage (NCBI taxonomy): Eukaryota > Viridiplantae > Streptophyta > Magnoliopsida > Solanales > Solanaceae > Nicotiana > Nicotiana noctiflora. The sequence continues at coordinate 78,082 of JASVEL010004226.1, forward strand.
CGGTCGCGGACGAACCGCTGAAAAAGACCCTCTCTGAATCTGACCGTTCGCGGTTCGTCCGCGACCGCGAACGAACCGCGAATGACCGCGGTCAGTTCCGCGGCGGGCAGAAAATAAATTTTTTTTAATTTAAATCTTCCCCCCCCCTTTAATAACCCTAAAACTAACCCCCCCCCCTTATTTTCAACTGATCAGCCGCCTCTCACTCCCCCAAACTCCCTCTCTCTCTAAATTTTCTCCTACTTCTCTCTACCATCTCTCTTCCATTCTTCTCCCAACATCTCCTCTACTTCAATCTTAAGTGAACTATTCAAATTAAAGCTAGCTAGGGTAGCTCGGGAGAGTGCACTAGTAAGTTATTTTAATTGCTCGGGAAAGGGTTCCGGTACAAATAGCGTTCATGATTGATAGAATATATTGACAATTTGTATGAGCATAAACAGAAGGGATTCCATCAATAGGGGAAATCAATACCTTAGTATTTCTCCATATTATTTACCCAATATTCAATTCTTTCTTTTCAGTCTTTTAATTCTTGCAAAGTAGTTGTTCGAAAAACTCACCAAAATATATTCAAAATTTGGGAACTTGATTCAGAAGTGTTCTTGGGTTGTGAAAGTTGCAATTGGTAGGTTAATTCTCTGTGGGATCGATTCTGGACTTATTAGACCAGGTTATATTGACTATGACCGTTTTTTGGACGTGAATCAATTATATTGAAGATTCATCCATTAATTCTCTGAATTTGGGTATAAAATTAAAGAAATTAGGGTTTGGTTTTTGCTAAGTAAATTTGGGATTTGATGGCCCATTTGAACCCTGATTTTGATAAATTTTATATGTATGGACTCGTGGAGAGACGAGGATTTTTGAAAATGTGAATTTTGTAATTTTTCAAGAAGCGGGACTGAGGCTCGGATTTTGCTAGTTTCCAGGTTCTTGCTATAATTCGGTTATTTTCAATTGGGTATTATCCCAATTGCATATTGTGATGTATTCGCTCTGTGTTTGGCTAGTTTCGACGCGTGTGGAGGCCTATTTGAGGGGAAAAGGCATTGCGGGCTTGCGATTTTGCCGGTTCGAGGTGTGTAATACTTGGGAATGATATCCTGGTAGTTTGAAACCCCGGATTTGCTCACTTAGTGTTGCATTGAGGTGACTTGCATGCTGGACCTGAGCGTGGGGTAGAGCACCACTAGGAATCGTGACTTGGTCCGTCCCGGTTGTTGGTTTTTACTGCGTATTTGCAAATAATTTGTTGTGATCATTATGATTTAGGCTCATTGCCATACTTGGGGCTTATTGCCGATTGTTTGAACGCATTATGAACTATCATCACTATTTTTCTCACTATTTGAAATATGATTTGAACTCAGTCCGTGTGATTTACACTGTTTTATGAACTCAGCTATATTTTACTGAAACTTGAAGTTTTAAACGATATTTGATACTATCATTTGAGATGAGTATTATTGTTTTACTGATGCCCGAGGGACTTTTTGACTATTTTTAGACTAATTGAGGCCGAGAGCCATATGTGAGGGTATGAGTAGTGATGTGAGGAGGCTTTCAGGCCTCGAGTAATGTGCGAGGAGGCTTTCAGGCCTCGAGTGTTATGTGTGCATATGCATATACATGCATGGATCGGACTACACGTCATAGTGCAATATTGCATGGATAGGACTTCACGTCGCAATAGTATATTGTATGGATCGCGCTGCACGCCGCAGTAGTATATTATATGGATCGGACTGCACGCCACAATAATATGCTATGCGGATCGGACTGCACGCCGCAGTATTATTGCACTTGGGCTGTAGGAGCCCCTCTAGAGTCTGAACCTCCACAGTGAGCGCGGGTATCCAAATGGATCGGGCTGCATGCCGCAGCGGTCATATTCATTGAATTGCATTGCATTCATGCATTTACTCTTGTTTGTACTACGTGGCATGACATTTAGCACTCATATATCCTCGGCATACATACTGTTACTAGCCTTGTTGACCAGATACCCTAGTATTATATGTTAAGGAGTATTGTGCCCAAGGGGTCGATTTATGAGCGAATTTGCTCTATCTGATATAGCAATTATATGCTTGGCTTTGAAAAAAAAAGAGATATTTGTAAAAGAGATTTTTGACTGATCGTGAGATTTACTAAAGGATTTTCACAGTATTACGGTTTTTCTCAAAGGGTTGTATCATCTTTTTATAGCATTTTGGGTGTCCCCATACGTGTTTTCTTACCGCTCAGTTATTATTCTCTTTTATTACTATCAGACCTCCTTTTTTTACATGTACCCCTGTTTACTACTACACCCCGGGAAGGGATATAATAATAATCAGGGAAGGAGTTTTTCCACTTAAAGGACAGTCGGAACGAGATCAATTTATTAATTTTCAGAGTCGCCACTTGGGAAAATAATGGTGTCCCAAGTCACCGGTTTAATCCCAAACCGAGGAAATTTATGACTCTATTTTGCAGTCTACGAAACTAGAAATCCGGATAAGGAATTCTGTTAACCCGGGAGAAGGTGTTAGGCACTCCCGGATTCCGTGGTTCTAGCACGGTCGCTCAACTGCCATATTTGTTTTTATCTGATTTCTTTATATATTTCAGTTATGTGCTTTTAATGTTCCGTTTTTCAATTTTAAAAGAATTGCAACATCGTGAAAATGTATTGCGGGCCACACCGTACCAGTACACTTATGGCCTTTAACACATTTCGACTTCGTTGAGAGTAGGATTTGGGTCATATAAATGCACACCCGTATTTGAGAATGTAATATTATTATAAGTCGCGCCTAAAGTTCCTACGTCTTGATTAACTTTTGGAAAGACCGTGAAATTCGCTAAACGGTCCTTCCTGAGTCTAGAATTTTTATAACAATTGATTAAGGGCCCCGTGCATTTGTTCTCTAACGAGGCTCATCTCGTTTATTTTTAAAGGTCATATCTAAAATGACTAGATTTTCTATTGTTTTGTTTTTGTATCAAAAAGGAAAGAAAATCCTAATTGATGTTATTATTATTATGTTATTGCTATAGAGTTCCAATGGATTTGAAAAAGGAATTAAGGAGGCCCAAACTAGCATATTATCAGCCACTAATTTACTCAGGCCCAAACTATAGGATGGCCCAAATGGAGAAAAACAATACCAGAACTTTTATCTGAATGGACCTGTTAATAACACAACATGGGCCCAAAGTTAAGTTACTGAAGAATTGCGACAGTTCAATTTATACAGTTAATTATATTTTTTAGCTGCGAAAATAATGTATAGTAATGATAATTATCACAAGTCATTCTACTCCTACATACATGATATTGATTCCCTTTGAGTTCTCCTTTAAAACTCCAATTATTTGTTATTACCTCGTCTATTGAATTCCTTAGAAGCTCAATAGCTAACAAGTTATTACTAAATTAGATAGATTTTAACTAATATTACTAAGGTGATTCTCAAATGACTGTTTTTAAAGCAATTTGCTGCTACCAAACCCAACGCTACAATACTATCCACTTCAGTTAAACCTTTTTTTTATAGCCAAGCCATATTTGAGATGTTTTAAATGAGCTAACGGGTTCGACATTAGATACACCTAAACAGTTTTACTTTAATGTGACAAAACTATTTACATACTATCGATATAACTGATTGCTAAACTATAAATCAACAGTTAACTAGCAAGCTAATACGGTTTATTCATCTTAACAGTCCAAGTACTACTAACAATTAAGAAATAACAGTCCAATTATACATTCGTCCAAAATTTACTACAAATCACATTATGATTAATGATACTACAAAATTAATCTAAAGTTGAACACATTAAAACTTGCAAATTCCAGCTTCATTTTCATTCAATAAAGTTTACATTGACAAGGATGTGTACCTGAAATCAAGGAAGATCCATTAGATCTAGCAAACATAGCAATAGAATGTGATTTAACAGGCAGTTCAGTAGTAACAGTCACAACAACATCAGTATAGAAATCAACAGAATTAAGGATGATTCCAATGTTCAAAAATCTCTCAATAACGATTCAATTGCAAGCACAACAACCATAAGATCCAATTCAATTCGAAAACTAACTCAAATAGACTTAAAACTGCCCAAAATTCACTTTATTAAATCTCTAAAATCTCTGGAACTAGAAGGGAGGCTCCAGCAAATGAAAACCAGGAAATCAGCTTAATGAAACAATGCTGATTGTGTTTTTACTGATTTTTTGTTGTTTTTGGATTTTAATATGTATTTGAAGATATATAGAGAAGAAAATGAATCTGAAATTGTATTATTTCAGCTTTCAGAAACAACAGATTGTTTTTGGGATTTAGGGAGGCAGCACGGGATGTGCTTGGGGTAACCAAAGGCTATCTAGGCAGATATCAGGGCGACTGGTGGTGGAACAATATAGTGCGAGGAAAAGCAGAGGTGAAGAAAGCTGCTTTTGCGAAGTTGGCAGGGAGCACAAGCAAGGAAAAAAGGCGGGTGAACAGAGAGAGCTATAAGGTGGCAAGGAAGGAAACGAAATTGGCGGTCACGGAGGCTAAAAACACGACTTTTGGTCGCATGTACGAGGAACTGGGGGAGAAAGGCGGGGATAAGAAGTTATTCCAGTTAGCCAAAGTAAGGGAAAGGAAGGCGCGAGACCTGGACCAGGTTAGGTGCATCAAGGATGAACATGGTAGAGTCCTGATGGGGGAGTCTCAAGTCAAACAGAGATGGCATGCTGTGACGACCCAGCCCGTCGTCACGGGAATTTCCACCCCGTTATGTTGTAATTACATGTTTTATGATTTTATATCAGTGTTAGAGTCTATCGGGCGAGTTAGAAGTGAATTGGATTGAAAATGAGGCATATAGCCTTTTTGAAGGAAACTTGAATAAGGAAGTCAACCCGGAGTTGACTATTTGGTTAGAGAGCTCGAAATCGGATTCTGATGATTCGGTTAGTTCCGGGAGGTGATTTGTAACTTAGGGGAACAATCGGAATTGAATTTGGAGGCCCGGTGTAGAAATAGGCTTGAATTGGCTAAGGTTGAATTTTGGCGAAATCCGAACGGTATGTGAGATTTTGATCCGGAGGTCGGAATGGAATTCTGACAGTTGTAGTAGCTCCGTTAGGTGATTTTGGATGTGCCTGCAAAATTTCAGGTCATTCGGACGTCGTCTGGTCGGGTTTTTGATGGAATGTGTAATTCGGAAGTTTTGAAGAAACTTAGGCTTGAATCCGTGTGTAATTGGTGATTTTGATGTTTAGGATGGTGTTTTTATGATTGGAACAAGTTCGTATCGTGTTTTGGGGTATGTTGGTGGTTTACGTTGGGGTCCTAGTAAAGAACGAGCTGGTGGGAAAGAGCTGGAGATCATGAAAAGCATTTCCACATACGTTGGGGTCCCGGGGGCCTCGGGGTGAATCCGGACCCTCATCCGGCACTTTGAAACAAGAAATGATCTCCTGTAAATTGCAGATCACTGGGCAAAATTTTAGCCTTCGCGTTCGCGAGGGCTATGCCGCGTTCGCGTAGGCTGGGACCGGGTGACCATCGCGTTCGCGATGGATGGAAAAGCGTTCGCGTATGAGGGAGTTGGAATGCATCGCGTTCGCGTGGGGTTAGGCCGCGATCGCGAAGAAGGATTTGGCGAAGCCACGCGTTCGCATGAGAGATGACGCGTTCACGTAGAGTAAAAGTCCGGAGGCTGGGAAGTTGACCTTCGCGGACGCGTGTAAGTGTGTCACGTTCGCGATGAAGAAGAGGGATAAGGCATCACATTCGCGTGAGAGGCGTCGCGAATGCGATGAAGAAAATAGGCTGGCAGTGAAGTTAAAACCAGAACTGGTCAGTCGCGGGTTTAATACCCAAAACCTCCATTTTTGAGTTCCAAGAGAAGAAATTGACGGGAGATTGCTGGGAAATCATCGGGGTTTCGTTGGAGGTAAGTTTTGTGGCTTAATTACATCATTTTAACATGAAATCCTTGGTTAATTTTCTGTAAATGGGAGATTAAAGGTGGGTTTGAGCCCTAGGCCTAAATTGAGGAAAAACACTGATTTGAGTAGGCAAATGGAGTCCGATTTTGGTAAATTTTATATGTCTAGACTCGTATCGAGATGAGGATTCCGAATATGTGACTTTTGTAATTTTTCGAGAAGTGTACCGAAAGTCGGGTTTTGACAACTTTGGGAATTTTGATTTAAATTGAGTTGTATTGATTGGGTGTTGTCCCATTGGCCTAATTTGTTGTGTTTCTACTGTATTTGATCAGATTCTACGCACGCAGAGCTTGATTCTCGTGGCAAGGGCATTGCGGAGTAGTCTTCGTGCCGTATTGAGGTGAGTAATAGATGTGGGTGATGACCAGCGGGTTCGAAAACCCCGGTATACCACTTTGTGACGCTGTATAGCGGCGAGACACGTACTCTCTTACGAGTGCGGGGTCGATTGTGATTGGGGACTATGGCTTAGTCCGACTTGTTGATACTGTGTTATGACATTGGCTATCCTTGAGCCGTTGAACCTCTTTCTCGGATGGTTGCATACTATATATTGTGATATTGGCCACTCTTGAGCCGAGGAAAACCCCATTCTTGGACGGTTGAGTATATTTGTGGGCCGTGAGCCAGTTATTGGATCCCACGAGGATTGTTATCATTGTCTTATCATATTGACATGTTAGTTACTACCAGTCCGTAGCTATTTCTGTTATCATGCTATTTCCAATCTCTAGAACTTGGTATTACTCTTTTCAACTAAAAAAATAATAAAAGATGTTTTCAAAAACTTCTTTTGAGCCTGCGAGGCTGTATTTGCATATTAGCTGACTGGTAGTGGATCGGGCTGCACGCCGCAGCGGTATATATATATTGGATCGGACTGCACGCCGCAATGATATTGTGCTTCGGCTGTAGGAGCCCCTCCGGAGTCTGAACCCCCACAGTGAGCACGGGTACCCAAATTGGATCGGGCTACGCGCCGTAGTGGTCATATCATGCATTGTATTGCATTTAGCTACATCTGCTAGCTGTTATACTATTTTGCTGGTACTTATTGGTACAGGTACAGTTGATATCGATTCTGTGACAGGGTATTTGAATACAGCTTTACATAGTGCTTTATTGCGGATTTCTTATCTGCGTTGTCTTACCCTTGTTTATTACCACTGAGTCTGGCAGTACTCATTTTACTCCCTGCACCTTGTGTGCAGATCCAGGTACCTCTCAGCAGTGATCCAGTAGCTGTGCGAGGCGGCATCTGTGGGATATACGAGGTAGCTGCAGAGTCCGCAGGACCCGATATTCCTTCTTACTGTCTTTTGACTCTGTACTGATGTTTCTTTCTGTACTTGGTATTTTGTAAACCCTTATACACTTATGTTCGTTAGAGGCTCATGACTCTTGACCCTTCGGACTATGGGAGTTGGTGTATTATGGGACTTGGTTCCCCGTTTTCGTTATATGTATCGCTGTGGCTTCGTGATTTGATATGCTTAAATAGGCTAAAGAGAGCTTCTAGCTCCGTTATTGTTATTGATTGGTCGTGACTGGCTTAGCAACGTGCCGGGCGCCATCACGACCGCATTTGGGGTCGTGGACAAGTTGGTATCGCAGCCTAGGTTTACTAGGCCTACGAGTCTTGAGCCGGTTGGTAGCAGTCTCGTGTATCGGTACGGGGACGCCCGTACTTATCCTCGGGAGGTCGCGAACCTTTAGGAAACACTTCACTTTTCTTGAACTCCGTCGTGCGATCTTGTTGTTCCGAGAACAGAACTTCTATATTCTATTATCTCGCGGACGGCGAGAACGCGAGCATCGGGACGAGGTGGACGACCTCCATTGCCACCGGTTAGAGGCCGTGGGCGCGGCCGTGCTAGAGGTAGAGGTAGGCGGCGGCCGAGTGCGCGCGACCGACCCGCCCGTTGTACCGGCTCGAGAGCGAGCCCCGGTGGTCGATGCTCCGGCAGCCCCCGGCTCGTGGCCGACCGTATCTATTGCTATTCCCGGTCTTCGGGAGACTCTTGCTCGGATATTATCGGTGTGTTCCGGCTTGGCTCGGGTAGTCTCGCCATCGCTACTGCAGCGACATCTCGGACAGGGGGTGGTCAGCAAACCCCCGCAGCTCGCACACCGACCCGGTCGTTCGGTGACTTCGCACGCCGCAGGCGGTCCCCGCTCGGTGGTTGTACCGGTTATTCCTCCGGCTGCACCTGCACCAGCTCCGAAGCATATGGTTCAGGGTTATGCCCGACGACGAGCGGCGTCGTCTCGAGAGATCTGGTAGACTTCAGCCACCCCATTTCAGTGGCGTCGAGGGCGAGGATGCCCAGGGGTTTCTTGGACAAGTGTCGGAGGATGTTGCGAACGGCCGGTATTCTCGAGTCCGGCGGAGTTTCATTTACTACCTTTCGGTTTACCGGTCCCGCATTTGATCGGCGGGAAGAGTTTGAGAGGCGTAGGCCTGCGAGAGCGCACCTCTCACATGGCAGCAGCTCTCTACCCTCTTTCTAGAGAAATATGTACCTCGGCCTCCGTCGCGAGGAGCTACGTCGCCAGCTCGAGTGGTTGGTTCAGGGCGACATGTCTGTGACCCAGCATGAGCTCAGATTCACACAGTTGGCTAGGCATGCCACATGGATGATCCCTACTGATAGGGAGAGGATCAGGAGGTTCATTGATGGCCTCAACTATTCTATTCGCATTCTTATGACCAGAGAGCGAGTTCTGTCATCATCTTTTGAGCAGGTTGTTGATATGGCACGCTCCATTGAGGCGGATCGTCGCCGAGAGAGAGAGGAGCGGGAGGCCAAGAGGCCTCGTGGTTCTGGCAGTTTCAGTGGTGCTCCATCTAGAGGGCATTCCCAGCAGAGCAGAGGTCGCTCATCTAGACCTTCTCATTCGAGCCGCCCAGAGCAGAGCGGAGGTTCTTATGGTCGTGGTCGACAGGGGTTTCAACAGGGTCAGTCATCGCTTAGTGCCCTTCCAGCCCAGGGTGCAGCACCTACTTCATCAGCCCAGGGTTCTTCTGCGGTGAGGGGTTCCCTTCGGTCCCCTTCTCCAGCACCAGGTGCATGTTATGAGTGTGGTGAGTTTGGCCACATGAGGAGACAGTGCCCTCGACTCCGTAGGGACAGGACTCGGCAGAGGGACCAGCCCTCATCTTCAACACCATCTCAGTCTAGTAGAGGTGGAGGTCAGTCTTCTCGTGGTCTTCTCGTAGTCGCCCCAGAGGCGAGGAGAGATCTGGTGGAGGCCAGGCATGGTTCTATGCTCTTCCTGACAGGCGTGATGCAGTTGCCTCTGATGCAGATGCCTCTGTTCTATTTGATCCAGGGTCCACATATTCTTACGTGTCCTCTTATTTTGCACATCATTTGGGTGCCACTCGTGGTAGTCTTGATTTACCTATTCATGTAGCCACCCCCGTGGGTGATACGATTATTGTGGATCATGTCTATAGATCCTGTGTTATATCTATTGGGGGTCTGGAGAGCCAGGCAGATTTGTTATTGTTGGGGATGGTGGACTTTGATGTTATATTGGGTATGGACTGGTTGTCTCCGTACCATGCTATATTGGACTGTCATGCTAAGACAGTTACGTTGGCCATTCCTGGTATTTCTCGGATTGAGTGGCGGGGTTCGACCGATTTCGTCCCTAGCCGTGTTATTTCGTTCCTAAAAGCTCAGAAGATGGTTGAAAAAGGGTGTTTATCGTACTTAGCTTTTGTGAGAGATGTGGGAGCTGAGTCTCCTAGCATTGATTCTGTACCTGTTGTGAGGGACTTCCCAGAGGTATTCCCCTCCGACCTGCCGGCATGCCGCCGGACAGGGATATTGATTTTGGCATTGACTTGGTACCGGGCACTCAGCCCATATCCATTCCTCCTTATCGGATGGCACCAGCTGAGTTGAAAGAACTGAAAGAGCAGCTTCAGGAGCTTCTGGATAAGGGTTTCATCCGTCCTAGCGTGTCCACGTGGGGTGCGCCGGTGTTATTTATTAAAAAGAAAGATGGTTCCATGCGAATGTGTATTGATTATAGGCAATTGAACAAAGTGACAATGAAGAACAAGTACCCTCTACCGCGCATAGATGATTTGTTTGATCAGTTACATGGTGCGAGGGTGTTTTCTAAGATTGATCTTCGTTCAGGCTATCATCAGCAGAAGATCAGGGACTCGGATATTATGAAGACTGCATTCAGGACCCGATATGGTCACTGTGAGTTTCTTGTGATGTCTTTTGGTCCGACCAACGCCCCAGCAGCATTCATGCATCTGATGAATAGTGTGTTCAGGCCCTATTTGGATTCATTTGTGATTGTATTCATTGATGACATTCTAGTCTACTCCCGTACTCAGGAGGAGCATGCTCAGCATTTGAGCATTGTGTTGCAGAGATTGAGGGAGGAGAAGCTATATGCTAAATTCTCCAAGTGCGAGTTTTGGCTCGAGTCCGTAGCATTTCCGGGACATGTGGTGTCTCGTGATGGTATTCAGGTTGATCCGAAGAAGATAGAGGCGGTGCAGAGTTGGCCTAGACCGTCCTCATCTATAGAGATCAGGAGCTTTCTTGGCTTGGCGGGATATTATCGCCGGTTTGTTCAGTGATTTTCATCCATTGCTTCTTCTTTGACTAGATTGACCCAGAAGGGTGTACCATTCGTGTGGTCAGATGAGTGCGAGGAGAGCTTTCAGAAGCTCAAGACAGCTTTGACCACAGCTCCAGTGTTAGTATTGCCATCAGCTTCAGGTTCATATACTGTTTATTGTGATGCCTCGAGAGTGGGGATAGGTTGTGTGTTGATGCAGGAAGGTAAGGTGATTGCTTATGCTTCTCGGCAATTGAAGCCATATGAGAAGAACTATCATGTTCATGATTTGGAGCTAGCCGCCATTGTTCATGCCTTGAAAATTTGGAGGCACTATTTGTACGGCGTGTCTTGTGAGGTGTATACCGACCATCATAGTCTCCAGCACTTGTTCAAACAGAAAGACCTTAATTTGAGACAGCAGAGATGGCTTGAGTTGCTTAAGGATTATGACATTACTATTTTATATCATCCGGAAAAGGCCAATGTGGTGGCCGATGCTTTGAGCCGAAAGGCGGTCAGTTTGGGGAGCTTGGAATATATTCCAGCTGAGGAGAGGCCATTTGCTTATGATGTTCAGGTGCTAGCCAATCGGCTAGTGAGGTTAGATATTTCGGAGCCCAGCAGAGTATTGGCTTGTGTTGTATCTCGGTCATCTCTATATGATCGTATTCGTGAGCGCCAGTATGATGATCCACATTTGGCTGTCCTTAGGGACAGAGTTCAGCATGATGATGCTAGAGATGTCACCATTGATAGTGACGGTGTATTGAGGATGCAGGGCCGGATATGTGTGCCCAATGTTGATGGCCTTCGTGAGTTGATTCCGGAGGAGGCCCATAGCTCGCGGTATTCTATCCATCCAGGAGCCGCGAAGATGTATCAAGATTTGAAACAGCACTATTGGTGGAGAAAGATGAAAATGGACATTGTCGGACATGTATCACGGTGCCTCAACTGTCAGCAGGTTAAGTACGAGCATCGGAGGCCCGGTGGTGTATTTCAGGCGCATTGATATTCCCGAGTGGAAATGGGAGAGGATCACTATGGACTTTGTTACCGGACTCCCCGGACGGCGAGGAAGTTTGATTCTATATGGGTGATTGTGGATAGGCCGACCAAGTCGGCTCACTTCATTCCGCTTAGTACTACCTACTCATCCGAGCGGTTGGTCGCGATCTTTATTCGAGAGATTGTCCGGTTGCATGGAGTCCCGGTGTCTATCATATCCGACAGGGTACTCGCTTACTTCTCGCTTTGGAGAGCATTTCGGACGAGAGACGGGTACGCGGGCCGAGTCGAGTACAGCATTTCACCCCCAGACAGACGGGCAGTCTGAGCGTACTATTCAGATCCCGGAGGATATGTTGCGAGCATGTGTGATTGACTTTGGTGGTTCATGGGATGAGTTCCTACCACTTGCCGAGTTTGCCTACAACAACAGCTATCGGTCCGAGTATTCGTATGGCCCCGTACGAGGCATTGTACGGCAGGATGGTGTAGATCCCCCGTGGGATGGTTTCAGCTCGGCGAGGATAGATTGATAGGGACCGAGTTAGTTCGAGATGCTCCGGATAGAGCAAAGTTGATCCAAGAGAGGCTTCGTACGGCACAGTCTCGTCAGGAAGAGTTATGCGGACCATAGAGTTCGAGAGTTGTCTTTCATGGTTGGTGACAGGAGTATTGTTGAAAGTTTCACCTATGAAGGGTGTCACGAGGTTCGGGAAGAAAGGGAAGTTGAGTCCCGTGCACATTGGTCCTTTTGAGATACTCGTGAGAGTTGGAGAGAGTGGCATACGAGTTGGCCTCGCCGCCCGGCCTTATCCAGCCGTTCATCCGACATTCCACGTGTCTATGCTCCGAAGTACATCGGAGATCCGTCTCATGTATTAGACTTCAGCACCATTCAGCTCGATGGTGATTTATCCTACGATGTGGAGCCTATTGCTATTTTGGGGTCGGCAGGTGAGAAAATTGAGGTCCAAGGAGATTGCATCGGCTAAGGTTCAATGGAGAGGTCGACCCGCGGAGGAGGCCACTTGGGAGATCGAGCGGGAGATGCGGAGCAGATATCCTCACTTGTTTGAGACTTCAGGTATGTTTCTTGACCCGCTCGAGGACGAGCGTTTTCTTAAGAGGGGAGAATGTGACGACCCGGCCCGTCGTCATGGGAATTTCCACCCCGTTATGTTGTAATTACATGTTTTATGATTTTATATCAGCGTTAGAGTCTATCGGACGAGTTAGGAGTGAATTGGATTGAAAATGAGGCATATAGCCTTTTTGAAGGAAACTTGAATAAGGAAGTCAACCCGGAGTTGACTATTTGGTTAGAGGGCTCGAAATCAGATTCTGATGATTCGGTTAGTTCCGGGAGGTGATTTGTGACTTAGGGGAGCAATCGGAATTGAATTTGGAGGCCCGGTGTAGAAATAGGCTTGAATTGGCTAAGGTTGAATTTTGGCGAAATCCGAACGGTAGGTGAGATTTTGATCCGGAGGTCGGAATGGAATTCCGACAGCTGCAGTAGCTCCGTTAGGTGATTTTGGATGTGCCTGCAAAATTTCAGGTCATTCGGACGTCGTTTGGTCGGGTTTTTGATGGAATGTGTAATTTGGAAGTTTTGAAGAAACTTAGGCTTGAATCCGTGAGTAATTGGTGATTTTGATGTTTAGGATAGTGTTTTTATGATTGGAACAAGTTCGTATCGTGTTTTGGGGTATGTTGGTGGTTTACGTTGGGGTCCCGGGGGCCTCGGGGTGAATCCGGACCATCATCCGGCACTTTGAAACAAGAAATGATCTGCTGTAAATTGCAGATCACTGGGCGAAATTTTAGCCTTCGCGTTCGCGAGGGCTATGCCGCGTTTGCGTAGGCTGGGGCCGGGTGACCATCGCGTTCGCGATGGATGGAAACGCGTTCGCGTATGAGGGAGTTGGAATGCATCGCGTTCGCGTGGGGTTAGGCCGCGATCGCGAAGAAGGATTTGGCGAAGCCACGCGTTCGCGTGAGAGACGACGCGTTCGCGTAGAGTAAGTCCGGAGGCTGGGAAGTTGACCTTCGGACGCGTGTAAGATGTCGCGTTCACGATGAAGAAGAGGGATAAAGCATCGCGTTCGCGTGAGAGGCGTCGCGAACGCGATGAAGAAAATAGGCTGGCAGTGAACTTAAAACCAGAACTGGTCAGTCGCGGGTTTAATACCCAAAACCTCCATTTTTGAGTTCCAAGAGAAGAAATTGACGGGAGATTGCCGGGAAATCATCGGGGTTTCGTTGGAGGTAAGTTTTGTGGCTTAATTACATCATTTTAACATGAAATCCTTGGTTAATTTTCTGTAAATGGGAGATTAAAGGTGTGTTTGAGCCCTAGGCCTAAATTGAGGAAAAATACTGATTTGAGTGGGCAAATGGAGTCCGATTTTGGTAAATTTTATATGCCTAGACTCGTATCGAGATGAGGATTCCGAATATGTGACTTTTGTAAATTTTCAAGAAGTGTACCGAAAGTCGGGTTTTGACAACTTTGGGAATTTTGATGTAAATTGAGTTGTATTGATTGGGTGTTGTCCCATTGGCCTAATTTGTTGTGTTTCTACCGTATTTGATCAGATTCTACACGTGCGGAGCTTGATTCTCGTGGCAAGCGCATTGCGGAGTAAGTCGTCGCGCAGTATCGAGGTGAGTAATAGATGTGGGTGATGACCAGCGGGTTCGAAACCCCGGTATACCACTTTGTGACGTTGTATAGCGGCGAGACACGTACTCTCTTGTGACTGCGGGGTCGATTGTGATTGGGGACTATGACTTAGTCCGACTTGTTGATACTGTATTATGATATTAGGTTATTCTTGAGCCGTCGAACCTCCTTCTCGGATGGTTGCATATTATATATTGTGATAATGGCCACTCTTGAGCTGAGGAACCCCCTTCTTGGGCGGTTGAGTATACTTGTAGGCCGTGAGCCAGTTATGGGATCCCGCGAGGATCGTTATCATTGTCTTATCATATTGACATGTTAGTTACTACCAATCCGTAGCTATTTCTGTTATCATGCTATTTCCAATCTCTGGAACTTGGTATTACTGTTTTCAACTGAAAAATAATAAAAGATGTTTTCAAAAACTACTTTTGAGCCTGCGAGGCTGTATTTGCATATTAGCTGACTGGTAGTGGATCGGGTTGCACACCGCAGCGGTATATATATATTGGACTCGGACCGCACGCCGCAGTGATATTGTGCTCGGGCCGTAGGAGCCCCTCCGAGTCCGAACCCCCACAGAGGAGCACGGGTACCCAAATTGGATCGGCCACGCGCCGTAGCGGTCATATCATGCACCGCATTGCATTTAGCTACATCTCGCTAGCCGTTATACTATTTTCGCCGGTACTCGGTTAGTACGTGTACAATCGATATCGATTCCGTGATGCAGGTATTTGATTACAGCCTTACATAGTGCTTTATCGCGGATTTCTTATCTCGCGCCGTCTTACCCTTGTTTATTACCACTAAGTGTGGCAGACTTATTTTACTCCCCGCACCTTGTGTGCAGCATCCGAGTACCTCTCACAGTGATCCAAAGAGTTGTGCGAGGCGGCATTCGCGGGATATACGAGGTAGCCGCAGAGTCCGCAGGACCCGATATTCCTTCTTACCGTATTTTGATTCTGTATCGATGTTTCTTTCCGTACTTGGTATTTTGTAAACCCTTATACACTCATGTTCATTAGAGGCTCATGACTCTTGACCCTTCTGTCTATGGGAGTTGGTGTATTATGGGACTTGGTTCCCCGTTTTCGTTATATGTATCGCTCTGTTGCTTCGTGATTTGATATGCTTAAATAGGCTAAAGAGAGCTTCTAGCTCCGTTATTGTTATTGATTGGTCAGGCTGGCTTAGCAATGTGCCTGGGCGCCATCACGACCAGATTTGGGGTCGTGACACATGCGTACTTCCGAGACCTTCTCAACGAGGAAGGGGACCAAAACATAAAACTAGGAGAGCTGGGACAATCAGAGCGTCATAGAGACTTAGGGTACCGTAGGCGCATTAAGGTGGAAGAGGTCGTGGGAGCTTTGCGCAGGATGAGTAGAGGTCGAGCGACCGGGCCAGACAAAATCCCGGTGGAGTTCTGGAAATGCATGGGTAAGCCAGGAGTGGAGTGGCTCATCAAGTTGTTCAATGCGATCTTCAGGTCCAAAAGGATGCCGGAGGAGTGAAGGTGGAGTACAGTGGTGCCCTTGTATAAGAACAAAGGGGATATCTAGTATTCCAACAACTATATGGGCATTAAATTAATAAGCCACACCATGAAGGTCTGGGAGCGGGTGATCGAGGCCAGGGTGAGGGAGTCAACATCTATTTCCACGAACCAGTTCGGTTTTATGCCGGGTCGGTCCACTACTAAAGCTATCCATCTTGTCAGGAGATTGGTGGAACAGTTCAGGGATATGAAAAAGGACCTGCACATGGTGTTTATCGACTTGGACAAGGTGCATGACAAGGTCCCTAGGGAGGTACTATGGAGGTGCCTGGAGGCTAAGAGCGTGCCGGAAGCCTACATTAGAGTAATCAAGGACATGTATGATGGAGCTAAGTCCAGGGTCAGGACAGTGGGTGGCGACTCAGACCATTTTCCGGTGGTTATGGGGCTCCATCAAGGATCTGCGCTTGGCCCCCTCTTGTTTGCCTTGGTGATGGATGCTTTGACGCGGCATATTCAAGGGGATGTTCCTTGGTGTATGCTATTTGCTGATGACATAGTCCTGGTAGACGAGACGAGGGTCGGTGTTAACGAGAGGCTAGAGGAATGGAGACAGACTCTCGAGTCTAAGGGGTTAAAACTAAGCAGGTCTAAGACAGAATATCTGGAGTGCAAGTTTAGCGCTGAGCCGAGCGAAGTGGGAGGGAGCGTGATGATTGGATCCCAGGCCATAGCCAAGAAGGATAGTTTAATATACCTTGGATCGGTGATCCAGGGGGGGCGGGGAGATCGACGGGGATGTCACTCACCGTATAGCGGCGGGGTGGTCCAAGTGGAGGCTTGCATCAGGAGTCTTGTGTGATAAGAAAGTGCCACAGAAACTCAAGGGGAAGTTTTATAGAGAGCTGTGGTTAGACCTGCCATGCTGCATGGGACGGAGCGTTGGCCGGTGAAGAAATCTCATGTTCAGAGGATGATGGTTGCGGAGATAAGGATGCTTAGGTGGATGTGCGAGCTCACCAGGTTAGATAAGATTAGGAACGAAGTTATTCGGGAGAAGGTGGGGGTGGCCCCAGTGGAAGAGAATATGCGAGAGGCGAGGCTTCGGTGGTTCGGGCATGTGCGGAGGAGAAACCCCGATGCCCCGGTGAGGAGTTGTGAACGGCTAGCGGTGGTCAGTGTGAGGCGAGGCAGAGGGAGTCCTAAGAGATACTAGGGAGAGGTAATTAGACAGGACATGGCCAGGATGTGGATTTCCGAGGACATGACCCTTGATAGGAGAGTCTGGAGGTCTAGTATCAGGGTTGTAGGATATGGGCTTCTAGATTTTCCGTACTCCTTTCCCGGAGTGGGCGAGGCGTGGTAGGGCCGCCCATAGAGGATTAGTTTGTGTTCTCTTATGGTAGTCATTTCTGGTAGTTACTGTTTTAATATCATTGCATGCCTGCTTATTCATGGTACATATGTCTCTTATGTTTAGACAATTTTTATGCGATGTATGCTGGAGTAACTAATGCGGTTTTTGTTTTTGTTTTTGTTTTTTATTTGTTCGCCTTTCTTTTCCCTGCGCCGAGGGTCGATTAGAAACATCCTCTCTGCCCTCTCGGATAGAGGTAAGGCCTGTCAACATATTACCCTCCCCAGACCCCACCTTGTGGGAATATACTAGGTTGTTGTTGTTGTTATAGGCATAAATGGGAGGGAATTTCAGATTTGAATTATTTCTTTATTAACCCTCTAATTTCTAATTTGTTGCACATGTTAGTGCAAATATTTGTTTAAAGTTTACACTACAGACCCTTCTAGTAAACTCTAGCTAATTCTACCATATTCCATTTCCTTGGAATTCCTATTGTACCCCTACATGTGTAGGGAAACTACTGATTTTACCCTTTTTTATGCCCAAACTGTCCTTAATCCTCTATATTTATAACAATTATACCAATTCATTTCCCAATTGTACCCCTTCTCCTTTTAGTCTTATTACCACTAAACCATTTCTTATTCCTTATTTTACCCCCACTTCTTAATAGTTATTACCTTTCTAAATCCTGTATTTTACTTTTACAATTTTCAGAATTATATTTATCAAATAGCCACAACTAGGTAATTAGTCTAGTTAACCAATTGGCCCTTTTAACTAATCAAAATTCAGAATCAATCAATAATCAAAATCGCATTACAGCAATAACCAACATTAGGCAATCTTACAAACATAGCCACTTTCTGATTAATTATTCAATTAACAAGACTCGGGGGAACAAATTGATAGATGGTTGAATCTTGTTAACCAGAATAGTTAATTGTAATTGAATCTATCAAGTAAGCACCTTAGGTGGATACGAGGCGTGTGATTTTAACAATCGACCTATGTGAACCTATGATTATTAAGGAACAAATCCTATAATCGAACTTAATTACTAATTACATCTATAACCAATCAGACCCTATGTGTTAATTAAGGAAAATACTAAAACTAGAATTTAACACTAGTTAATACCTAATTAGTCAAAACAGTAACTCCAAAATTAATTTAATTAATCGAATTAAGAACCAAGGATATGAACTAACAGTCTATAATCAAATTTATACATGTATTTTCCCTTAAAACGTTATAACTATTATTCAAGACTAATTGAAAACAAAACAGCATAATGAAATCAATCATGCATTCAAAACGCATTTATTCGACTAATCCAAAACGCATTAACAGTCAAACCATTCTTGTCTTACAGAAATTAACAGAAATAGTATGAGAAGAAACAGATTTCGATCAACAGAAAATCAAAACATGCATTCAAAACGGGTCAAAAATAAAAGCTGAAAACTTAGCTTTCTTTCTTTCTTCTTTCCTTTCTTTCTTCTCTTTTCTTGATTCAAGCAAACCCCTTTTTAATTATTTTCTTGAAGCTATCTTCACTACCAACCATATTTGTTCATTCGAGGCCTTATAATGACTTTTAAGGCTTGAGGAGATGAAAAAGAACTCTGGGTGTGATTTTGAGGCAGTTTTGGGTGGTGGCGCCGCCGTGGGTGGTGGTGGCGCCGCCTAGGGTTTGAGGGTTTTGGGGAGTTGTGGTGGGATTTGTGGAAAACTAATGTATGATTGGGATTGAGGAGTATAAGGGAAGTCGTTAGGGGTTAATCTTGGTCGGAAATGGAGACTTGCCGCCGCCATAGGCGGCAGAACCCTAGCAGCTTATTCAAGAACAGGGTCGAAGAAGGGGAGGGATCTGTGAGGGAGACGGGATATTAGGGTTATGCATATGTTAAATGAATTTAATTCATTAACTTTTCAAGGCTAAATTTGGACCGTAGGATTAGATCATTTTAAGGGTTAGGATTTAACGACGCAAAATGACGTCGTTTCAGGGGGAAGGGCGTTTGGACCGTGTTTGGGTAATTTGGGCTTGGGTTGTTCGATTTTAATCTTGGGCCCGGGCGGATGAGAGGGTTTTGGGCAGGGTATTCCGCTTGGGCCTGGGGTAATGGGTATTTCTTTGATTTTTCTCCTTCTTTTGTATTTTTACCATTATTTTCCTTTATATTTTTGTATTGTACTTGTGTATTATTATCTTTTTGTATTTTTGTATTTTGTATTTCAATTTTCATTTATATTTTCTGTATTTTTTCCTATTTCGTAATTAATTTTGAATTTATTAAAAATTGTTAAACTAATTACCTTCTTTTGGTAATTTTTCAATTTTAAAGCAAACAAATGTTATTTTTTGATTTTTCTTTAATTTGTTAAAATGAATTAATATCTACTACATGAGAAATTAATTTCTAAATGTATTTTTGGTATTTTTATTTATCACACGCAAATAACATGCAAACAATTAACACAAAATTCACACAAATTGTAAAAATAAGAAAAATTATTTATTTGAATTTTATTGAAATAACTCATATGTAGGGTAAAAATTACGTGCTCACAGCTGCCCCTCTTTGCTCGGGGACACGAAGAGTTTCCGTGCAAAGATAAGTGAGCAACTATGAACGATTTTTACCCATTCGAGTATTTCGTTGAGTCCCCTAAGTCAGATATGATGCAAATAATCGTCCTAAATCTAGGCTCAATATCCTAATGTTTTCATAGTGTTAGACCGTGTACCCAAGTGGACAAATTGGATCGAGGAGGGGGCTACGTACCGGGGACCCGCAGGGTCGTCCAGCTTTGTAACGTATCCGGCCTCTATTTCCTATTTAAGGTATGACACTAACAGAAAGGGGAGTCTCAACCAATAAGCACATCCCCGGAGGTGAGAAGAGAAGGGTTTTCGGCACAATTTTATATATACAATCCATGTAATATCAGAGCGGTAAACATGTAGCACATTGATCAAAGCATATAATGAAGTCAAATAATATCAGGAACGACAATTTAATCGAGCTCGAATTCTTAAACCCTGAACCGAAGTTCTGGGTTGTATGTCCCCAGCACAGTCGCCAGAGCTGTCACACCTCCTTTTTATGGAAGTCCACTATTTAATACTACACCCCCGGAAGGGATATAATAATAAAAGGGAAGGAGTTTTTCCACTTAAAGACAGTCGGAACGGGATCAATTTATTTAATTTTCAGAGTCGCCACTTGGGAAAATAATGGTGTCCCAAGTCACCGGTTTAATCCCGAACCAAGGAAATTTATGACTCTGTTTTGCAGTCTGCGAAACTAGAAATCCGGATAAGAAATTCTGTTAACCCGGGAGAAGGTGTTAGGCACTCCCGGATTCCGTGGTTCTAGCATTGTCGCTCAACTGCCGTATTTTTTTATCTGATTTCTTTATATATTTCAATTATGTGCCTTTAATCTTCCGTTTTTCCATTTTAAAAGAATTTCAACGTCGTGAAAATGTATTTCGAGCCACACCGTACCAGTATGCCTATGGCCTTTAACACATTCCGACTTCGTTGAGAGTAGGATCTGGGTCACATAAATGCGCACCCGTATTTGAGAATGTAATATTATTATAAGTCGCGCCTAAAGTTCCTACATCTTGATTAACTTTTGGAAAGATCATGAAATTGGCTAAACGGCCATTCCGAGTCTAGAATTATTATAACAATTGATTAAGGGCCCCGTGCATTTATTCTCTAACGAGGCTCATCTCGTTTATTTTTAAAGGTCATATCTAAAATAACTAGATTTTCTATTGTTTTATTTTTGTATCAAAAAGGAAAGAAAATCCTAATTGATGTTATTATTATTAGGTTTATTGCTATGGAGTTCCAAATGGATTTGACAAAGGAATTAAGCAGGCCCAAACTAGCATATTATCAACCACTAATTTACTCAGGACCAAACTATAGGATGGCCCAAATGGAGAAAAACAATACCAGAACTTTTATCTGAATGGGCCTGTTAATAACACAACATGGGCCCAAAGTTAAGTTACTGAAGAATTGCGACAGTTCAGTTTATACAGTTAATTATATTTTTTATCTGCGAAAATAATGTATAGTAATGATAATTATCACAAGTCATTCTACTCCTACATACATGATATTGATTCCCTTTGAGTTCTCCTTTAAAACTCCAATTATTTGCTATTACCTCGTCTTGCGAATTCCTTAGAAGATAAATAGCTAACAAGTTATTACTAAATTAGATTGATTTTAACTAATATTACTAAGGTGATTCTCAAATGACTGTTTTTAAAGCAAATTGCTACTACCAAACCCAACGCTACAATACTATTGTGACGACCCAAAAGGTCATCACCTATTTTCCTCACTTGTTCCGCACTTCTGAGGCCTTGAAAACCTCATTCTATGTTGCCGTGATTTACGTGCACGATCCGGGCATGTATCCGGAAAGATTTTGTGATAGAATATATGAATTCTATGAGAAATTTGAAGAAAAATGATATTAATATTGATATGGTTGACTTCGGTCAATATTTTTGGTAAACAGACCCGGACCTGAGATCAGATGGTACCGGAAGGTCCGTAGGAAAATATGGGTCTCGGACATGCGTCCGGAGTCGAATTCTGTGGCCTAGAGCCTAAGTTTTGGATTTTTCTGAGAAATTGTTTTTGCTGTAATTATTAAAGGAAAATGAATTAAATGACCTTGGTATCGGGCTCGTATTTTGGTTCCGACGCCCGGTACAAGTCTTAAATATTATATATGTGCTTTCTGCAAAGTTTGGTGGCATTTGGATGTCGTTTGATGTGTTTTGAACCTTGAGTTCCAAAGTTGAAAGTTATGAAACTAAAATGGGTGATAATCATGAACTTGAGGCTTGATTTGATGAAAACGATGTTATATTGGCGATATGATCTCACGAGCAAGTTTGTAATATGTTTTTGATGTTGTGTAAATGTTTGGTTTGGAGCCCGGGGGCATGGGTAAAGATTTGATAGGCCGTTGGTGCAAATTCTGAAATTTTACACAGCTGGTTTTTCACCCAGCTGGTGTCTTCGCAAATGCGAAGAAATTCTCGCAATTGCGAAGGGGCCAGACCAAGGTAGTGTTCGCAAATGCGAAGCCTTGATCGCAATTGCAAAGGGGGTCCAGGTACGCGTGGGTTCGCAAATGCGAACTTAACCTCGCAAATGCAAGGCCTTCAATGTTTCGCCTGGCTTCGCAAATGCGAAGCATTTGTCGCAAATGCGCTAAACCCAGAAGCCCAGCCTTGTTCGCAAATGCGAACATAATGTCGCAAATGCGACGATGACAGACCCCAAAACCTGTAGTGTTCGCAATTGCGAACAAATGTTCGCAATTGCGATATCCGCATCTGTACAATTTTATACTTAAACGAATTTTTCAGTTCTTTCTTCATTCTTTCAAAAACCCACACACCACACACGAACCCTCAAGAGCAAATTTACTCCAAAGCAATTGTAAGTCACTTTTTACTTAATTCTTTCAATTCCTAACAACATTAAACATGTTTTTCAATAGAAATCAAAGGTTTTCATGGTAGAAATTCTTGTTTTTGGGTAGAACATAGGGTTTTCATGAATTGGGTAATTGGACCTCGAATTGAGGTCCAATTTTGAAACAAATCACATATTTTGGACTCGAGAGGGAATGGATAACCGAATTTTGGTCCGAACCCCGAGTTCCGACCCCGTGAGAAAGGGGCATTTTGGGAAATTTTGGGGTAAACTTAAAGAAAAACCATTTTTAAGCATTCAAACCAAGTTATTTAGTATTTATTAATGTAATGGAATCAATTGTGATTAGATTCGGGCTAGTCGAAGCGGAAATTCGGGGAAAAAGCTATAATTGAAGGATAATTTGGACTTTAAGGCTAGAGGTAAGTGTTTGTTCTATCCTAGCTTGAGGGAATAGGATTATGTGCTATGTGCTATGTGATCGAGTGCGTTGTCAGGGATGTGGTGACAAGCATCCATACTCTGGCGTCTTGCATGACCGTGAGTCATTGTTGATACTTGTTGTGAGACATTTTAAAGATAAATTGTTGAACCCTTGCCGGGTTGCGGAATTGTTATTGTTTTCCCTTGCCGGGACTTGTTGTGAAGTGAGATATTGTTTGACATTGCCGGGACTTTGTTGTGATAATTATTGTGTCCCTTCCCGGGACGGTTCATGATTATTGTTTTCATTCTTTGCCCTTAACTGTGATTGTTATTTGGGTGAGGAAGAGTGATAATGCACGTAGGGTGATGCCGTGCCTTGTTTTATTATTAACTATGCACGAAGGTTAATGCCGTGCCTTGTTATTGATTATGCACGGAGGATCATGCCGTGCCTTGTGATATTGATTATGCATGCAGAGTAATGTCGTGCCTTGTTATTGAACCATGCACGAAGGATCATGCCGTGCCATGGATGTGAGGATGAGAGTAAAAGCACGAAGGGTGATGCCGTGCACTTTATTTGCTTATTTGGTGAGGATGAGAGTAAAAGCACGAAGGGTGATGCCGTGCAACTATTTGCTATTCCTTGACTTGATATTACCTGTTTTCCATTATACTTTGTTTCATGTTGTTAACTGTTGAGTTTCCCTCTTATGAGATTTCTTGTTGGTTTTGTTTACATGATATTTCTTGTTATCTTATGGTGTACATATATATATAGAACTGCATATGTATATGTGGGTGTCTGGTCCTAGGCTTGTCACTACTTCACCGGGATAGGCCAGGCACTTACCAACATATGGGGTTGGATTGTGCTGATACTGCACTTCTGTGCGTTTTTGCACAGGTCCAGGTCTTGATCAGGAGCAGCAGCAGTAGAGATTGCGCGGGAGTTGATCATATTTGAGACCGAGGTAGCTTGCAGACGTTCGCAGGCCCGGTGTCTCTCTCTCTTTATTTATATTACTAGCCGTAGTCTCTTTGTTCCGAGACAAACAGAATTATGTTGTATTTCTTTCAAACTCTTATGTGTAGTATTCAGTAGTAGTTCGTGAGTTGGTGACTCTACGTCTTGGGTAGAGGATTTCCAGTATTGTTTTACCTTGAAACTGCTTATCTCTATTTTGTTAAAGTCTTCCGCATTTATTTAATTAAGGTTATGGTTCTTGTTGATAAATTCGAGTATGAAATATTGCTAAAAATAGGATAGTGTGAATATAGTGGCTTACCTAGCTACCACGAGTAGGCGCCATCACGGTCCCGATGTTGGGGGAAAAATCCGGGTCGTGACAAGTTGGTATCAGAGCTCTAGGTTACATAGGTCTCACCACTCACGAACAAGCTTAGTAGAGTTTGAGAGGTAGGTACCGAGACGTCTCTACTTGTCCTCTAGAGTCTATTGAGTTAGGAAAGAGTCTCTCATTTGTTCCTTCTTGTCGTGCGATTTGTTCCTCAAATACTGATTGAACTTCTACTCTGTCCTTTCGCAGATGGTGAGGACACACGCATCTTCGTTCGCTGACCAGCAACCTGAGCTCCAGGCAGCTCCCGTGAGGGGCAAGGTCCGAGGCCGTATCGGAGGCCGTGGTAGGGGCAGAGCTCAGCCCCCGGCAGCTATTCCAGAGGTGGAGCCTTATATTGAGATTGACAAGGAGGTTCCAGTCCCAGCAGCTCCAGTGGGCCCAGCTCAGGTCCCAGAAGAGGCTTTATTTACCCCGGATCTTCGGGAGGCTTTGGTCAGGATAGCGGGATTTATGGACAGTGTTGCCAGAGCAGGCTTATTATTAGTTGCACCAGCCGCTTCTCAGGCTGGAGGAGGGGCCCAAACTCCTATTGCTCGTACTCCGGAGCCAGTAGCTCCTCAGCCTCAGGCAATAGAGGTTCAGCCAGCTGTGGCCACTCAGTCAGGTACCACAGCTCAGGCCGGAGATGGAGCGGCCATGACTTCTGATTCTTTATGGAGACTTGGTCGGTTCTCCAAGTTGTTTACCACTACTTTCAGCGGTGCCACATCAGAGGATCCCCGGGATTTCTTATTCAGTTGCCATGAGATTCTCAAGACTGTGGGGATAGTGGAGTCCAATGGAGTTGACTTATGTACATTCAGGCTTTCAGGATCCGCCAAGACTTGGTGGAGGGATTATTGTTTGACTCGGCCAGCAGGGTCCTCGGCTTTATCATGGGATCAGTTTGCAGAGTTATTTCTGGAGAAGTTTCTCCCTGTTACTCGGCGGGATGCACTTCGGAGGCAGTTTGAGCGCCTCCAGCAGGGCACTATGACTGTCACTCAGCATGAGACAAGATTTATTGATTTGGCACATCATGCAGTGGTGATACTCCCCATAGAGCGGGAGAGGGTCCGCAAGTTCATAGATGGGCTTAATCAGCCAATTAGACTTTAGATGGCTATGGGAGTGGGGAGTGATATATCATTTCAGGAGGCAGCTAATGCAGCACGTAGAGTTGAGATGGCTCTTGCTCGGGGAGGTGGTTATTCTTCATATAAGAGGACTCGTCATTCAGGCAGGTTTAGTGGTTCTTCTTCTGGTGGCATGGAATCTTTTGATAGGGGCCAGTCTTCCAGGCCTTTCCATTCCGCCCTTCAGGCTTCACAGGGTGGACCAGGTGATCGTGGGTTTCGTGAGTAGTATTCAGATCAGCCTCCCATTAGTGCATAGCCTCTTTAGAGTGTTCGTGGGGGTCATTCAGGTCGTCAGGGCCAGCAGCCCCACTAGCCTAAATGTTGTTACGGCTGTGGTGAACCAGGTCATCTTGTCAGGTTTTGCCCTCGAGCGACGGGCAACACTCAGTAGCGGGGTGGGTCCTCGTCCCATGATTCAGGCCCCAGCTGACCCACAGCCTGCCCAGCCAGCCAGAGGCGGGCGGGGGTAGAGACCGTAGAGGTGGAGGTCGAGACCGTAGAGGTGGAGACCATCCAGCCAGTGGTAGAGGTCAGCCAGTGGATGACCGTCCCAGAGACGTAGCTTAGAGGGGAGGCGCTGATCCACAATTTTATGCTTTACCAGCCAGGCCAGAGGCACATGCATCAGATGTTGTGATTACATGTACCATTGTTGTTTGTGACAGAGGTGCTTCAGCATTATTTGACCCCGGGTCTACATATTCATATGTGTCTTCCTACTTTGCACCGTATTTGGCTGTGCCTAGCTGTGCTCTAGATATTCCAGTTTATGTGTCTACACCGGTGGGTGACTCCATTGTAGTCGACCGGGTGCATCGTTCGTTCGTAGTATCTTTGGGGGTCTTGAGACCCGTGTTGATCTGTTGCTTTTGGACATGGTGGATTTTGACGTCATATTGGGGATGGACTGGTTGTCCCCATACCATGCTATCCTAGATTGTCATGCCAAGACTGTGACCTTGGCCTTGCCAGAATCACCCCGACTAGAGTGGAAAGGTACGTCAAGCCACTCCGTTCGCACTGTTATTTCTTATGTTAAGGCTCGACGCATGGTCGAGAAGGGTGTCTAGCTTATCTGGCTTATGTTCGTGATTCCAGCGCAGAGGTTCCTTCCATTGAGTCAGTCCCTATTGCATGGGAGTTTCCTGAGGTTTTTCCTTCAGACCTGCCGGGCATGCCACCCGACAGGGATATTGATTTCTGTATTGATTTGGCACCGGGCACTCGGCCCATCTCTATTCCACCCTATCGTATGGCCCCGCCGGAGTTAAAAGAGTTGAAAGATCAGTTGCAGGACCTTCTAGAGAAGGGCTTTATCTGGCCCAGTGTTTCCCCCTGAGGAGCACCTGTGTTGTTTGTGAAGAAGAAAGATGGCTCGATGCGGATGTGTATTGATTACCGGCAATTGAACAAAGTGACAATAAAGAACAAGTATCCACTACCGAGGATTGATGATTTGTTTGACCAGCTCCGAGGAGCGAGGGTGTTCTCAAAAATAGACTTGAGGTCGGCTACCATCAGCTGAAGATCAGGGCGGCTGACATTCCTAAGACAGCCTTTCGCACTAGGTACGAGCATTATGAATTCTTGGTCATGTCTTTCGGGTTGACCAATGCTCTAGCAGCATTGATGGAGTTGATGAATCGGGTATTCAGGCCTTACTTAGATCTGTTCATGGTAGTCTTTATAGATGACATCCTGGTATACTCTCGCAGCCAGGAAGAGCACGAGCAGCACCTCAGAGTGGTTCTTCAGACTCTGAAGGATAATCAGCTATACGCCAAATTTTTGAAATGTTAGTTCTGGTTGAGTTCGGTGGCATTTCTGGGCCACATTGTATCAGTGGAAGGTATTCAGGTGGACCCAAAGAAGATTGAGGCAGTCCAGAATTGGCCTCGACCAGCTTCACTGACTAAGATCCGGAGTTTCTTGGGATTAGTAGGTTACTACCGTCGACTTGTAAAGGGGTTTTCTTCTATTGCAGCCACGATGACCAGGTTGACCCAGAAGGGTGCCCAGTTCCAGTGGTCAGATGAGTGTGAGGCGAGCTTTCAGAAGCTCAAGACAGCCTTGACTACAGCACTGGTGGTGATACTACCGACGGGTGCGGGACCTTATACAGTTTATCGTGATGCGTCCCGTACAGGGCTTGGAGCGGTATTGATGAAGGATGGTAAGGTTATTGCTTATGCTTCGAGACAACTAAAAATACATGAGAAGAATTATCCAGTTCATGATCTTGAGTTGGCAACAGTGGTTCATGCCTTAAAGATTTGGAGGCATTATCTATATGGTGTGACGTGTGAGGTGTACACTGATCACAAAAGCCTACAGTACTTGTTCAAGCAAAAGGAGTTGAATCTACGACAACGGAGATGATTAGAGTTGCTAAAAGACTATGATGTTACTATCTTATATCACCCAGGTAAGGCCAATGTGGTGGCCGATGCATTGAGTAGAAAGTCCGCCAGAATGGGTAGTCTTGCATTCATTTCGGTCAGTCAGAGACCATTTGCTCTAGATGTCCAGGCCTTAGCCAACCGGTTCGTGAGATTAGACATTTCTGAGCCTAGCAGGGTGTTAGCCTGCACGGTCGCTCGTTCTTCTCTATTAGAGCGGATCCGTGAGAGGCAGTTTGATGATCCTCATTTGCGTGATTTGAGAGATACAGTACAGCTGGGAGGTGCCACGAAGGTAACTCTAGATGGCGACGGGGTATTGAGATTGCAGGGTCGAGTTTGTGTGCCCAATGTTGAAGGGATTTGAGAGTTGATCTTAGCGGAGGCCCACAGTTCGCGGTATTCTATTCACCCGGGCGCCTCGAAGATGTACCAGGACTTACGGCAGCACTATTGGTGGCACAGGATGAAGAAAGATATCGTTGCGTATGTTGCTCGGTGTCTAAATTGTCAGCAGGTGAAGTATGAGCACCAAAGGCCTGGTGGTGTATTCCAGAGAATCAAAATTCTCGAGTGGAAATGGGAGAGGATCACTATGGACTTCATTACTGGACTTCCTTTGACTCGGAGGAAATTTGATGCTATTTGGGTAACTGTTGACAGGCTGACCAAGTCAGCACACTTCATTCCAGTATCCGTCTCCTACTCATCGGAGAGGTTAGCAGAGATTTACATCGAGAGATTGTTCGACTTCATGGGGTGCCGGTATCTATTATCACAGATCAGGGTACGCAGTTTACCTCGCGGTTCTGGAGAACGGTCCAGCAGGAGTTAGGCACCCAGGTTCAGCTGAGTACAACTTTTCATCCTCAAACGGATGGCCAGTCCGAGAGGACTATACAGATTCTAGAGGACATGCTTCGATCCTGTGTCATTGATTTTGGAGGCTCGTGGGACCAGTTTCTGCCACTAGCAGAGTTCGCCTACAACAACAACTACCAGTCTAGCATCCAGATGGACCCGTATGAGGCTTTGTATGGTAGGCGATATCGATCTCTAGTCGGATGGTTTGAGCCGGGAGAGTCTCGGTTGTTGGGTACAGACTTTGTTCAGGAGGCCTTGGATAAGGTCAAGACTATCCAGGAGAGATTGCGTTCAGCTCAGTCCAGACAGAAGACTTATGCGGATCGTAAGGTTCGAGATGTAGATTTCATGGTTGGTGAGCAAGTTTTGCTCCGAGTGTCGCCTATGAAGGGCGTGATGAGGTTCGGGAAGAAGGGCAAGCTCAGCCCTAGGTATATTGGTCCATTTGAGATTCTAGCCCGAGTGGGAGGGGTGGCTTACAGACTAGCTCTGCCGCCTAGCTTATCAGCCGTGCATCCAGTTTTTCATGTATCTATGCTTCGGAGATACCACGGCGATCCCACCCATGTGTTAGACTTCAGTACTGTCCAACTGGACAATAATATATCCTATGAGGAGGAGCCGGTGGCCATCCTAGACCGGCAGGTTCGACAGTTGAGGTCGAAGAGTTATCCTTCTGTGCGTGTCCAGTGGAGAGGTCAGCCTCCTGAGGCATCGACCTAGGAGTCCGAATCTGATATGCGAAGCCGCTACCCACATTTGTTCCCCGACTTAGGTACTTCCTTCTCTTGTCCGTTCGAGGACGAACGGTTATTTTAGAGGTGGAGGATGTGACGACCCAAAGGTCATCACCTATTTTTCTCACTTGTTCCGCACTTTCGAGGCCATGAAAACCTCATTCTATGTTGCCTTGATTTACGTGCATGATTCGGTGTATCCGGAAAGATTTTGTGATAGAATATATGAATTCTATGAGAAATTTGAAGAAAAATGATATTAATATTGATATGGTTGACTTCGGTCAACATTTTTGGTAAACGGACCCGGACCCGAGATCGGACGGTCCTAGAAGGTCCGTAGGAAAATATGGGACTCGGACATGCGTCCGGAGTCGAATTCTGAGGCCTTGAGCCTAAGTTATGGATTTTTCTGTGAAATTGTTCTTTGGCTGTAATTATTAAAGGAAAATGAATTAAATGACCTTGGTATCGGGCTCGTATTTTGGTTCCGACGCCCGATACAAGTCTTAAATATTATATATGTGCTTTCTGCAAAGTTTGGTGACATTTGGATGTCGTTTGATGTGTTTTGAACCTTGAGTTCCAAAGTTGAAAGTTATAAAACTAAAAAGGGTGATAATCATGAACTTGAGGCTTGATTTGATGAAAACGATGTTATATTGGCGATGTGATCGCACGAGCAAGTTTGTAATATGTTTTTGATGTTGTGTACATGTTTGGTTTGGAGCCCTGGGGGCTCGGGTAAAGATTTGATAAGCCGTTGGTGCAAATTCTGAAATTTTACACAGCTGGTTTTTCACCCAGCTGGTGTTTTCGCAAATGCGAAGAAATTCTCGCAATTGCGAAGGGGGCAGACCAAGATTGTGTTCGCAAATGCGAAGCCTTGATCGCAATTGCGAAGGGGGTCCAGGTACGCGTGAGTTCGCAAATGCAAACTTAACCTCGCAAATGCGAGGCCTTCAATGTTTCGCCTGGCTTCGAAAATGCGAGAAACCCAGAAGCCCAGCCTTGTTTGCAAATGCGAACATAATGTCGCAAATGCGACGATGACAAACCCCAAAACCTGTAGTGTTTGCAATTGCGAACAAATGTTCGCAATTGCGATATCCGCAGCTGTGTAATTTTATACTTAAACGAATTTTTCAGTTCTTTCTTCTTATTTTCAAAAACCCACACACCACACACGAACCCTCAAGAGCAAATTCACTCCAAAGCAATTGTAAGTCACTTTTTACTTAATTCTTTCAATTCCTAACAACATTAAACATGTTTTTAAATAGAAATCAAAGGTTTTCATGGTAGAAATTCTTGTTTTTGGGTAGAACATAGGGTTTTCATGAATTGGGTAATTGGACCTCGAATTGAGGTCCAATTTTGAAACAAATCACATATTTGGACTCGGGAGGAATGGGTAACCGGATTTTGGTCCGAACCTCGAGTTCCGACCCCGTGGGCCAGGGGCGTTTTGGGAAATTTTGGGGTAAACTTTGAGAAAACCCATTTTTAAGCATTCAAACCAAGTTATTTAGTATTTATTAATGTAATGGAATCAATTGTGATTAGATTCGGGCTAGTCGAAGCAGAAATTCGGGGAAAAAGCTATAATTGAAGGATAATTTGGACTTCAAGGCTAGAGGTAAGTGTTTGTTCTATCCTAGCTTGAGGGAATAGGATTATGTGCTATGTGCTATGTGATCGAGTGCGGTGTATGGTCTGTGGTGACGAGCATCCATACACTGGCGTCTTGCATGACCGTGAGTCATTGTTGATACTTGTTGTGAGACATTTTAAAGATAAATTGTTGAACCCTTGCCGGGTTGCAGAATTGTTATTGTTTTCCCTTGCCGGGACTTGTTGTGAAGTGAGATATTGTTTGCCCTTGCCGGGACTTTGTTGTGATGATTATTGTGTCCCTTGCCGGGACGCTTCATGATTATTGTTTTCATTCTTTGCCCTTAACTGTGATTGTTATTTGGATGAGGAAGAGTGATAATGCACGAAGGGTGATGACGTGCCTTGTTTTATTATTGATTATGCACAAAGGTTAGTGTTGTGCCTTATTATTGATTATGCACGAAGGATCATGCCGTGCCTTGTGATATTGATTATGCATGAAAGGTAATGTCGTGCCTTGTTATTGAACCATGCACGAAGGATCATGCCGTGCCGTGGATGTGAGGATGAGAGTAAAAGCACGAAGGGTTATGCCGTGCACTTTATTTGCTTATTTGGGGAGGATGAGAGTAAAAGCACGAAGGGTGATGTCGTGCAACTATTTGCTATTCCTTGACTTGATATTACCTGTTTCCATTGTTGATTTAATACATGTTGTTAACTGTTGAGTTTCCCTCTTATGAGATTTCTTGTTGGTTTTGTTTACATGATATTTCTTATTATCTTGTGGTGTACATATATATATAGAACTGTACAGGTATATGTGGGAGTCTGGTCCTAGGCTTGTCACTATTTCGCCGGGATAGGCCAGGCACTTACCAGCACATGGGGTCGGATTGTGCTGATACTGCACTTCTGTGCGTTTTTGCACAGGTCCAGGTCTTGATCAGGAGTAGCAGCAGTAGAGTCTTGCGTGGCAGTTGAGCTTTGTTTTCGAGACCGAGGTAGCTTGCAGGCGTCCGCAGGCCCGGCGTCTCTTCCACTTATTTATATTACTAGTTGTAGTCTCTTTGTTCCGAGACAAACAGATTTATGTTATTTTCTTTCAGACCTTTATGTGTAGTATTCAGTAGTAGTTCGTGAGTCTCCACGTCTTGGGTAGAGGATTTCCAGTATTGTTTTACCTTGAAACTGCTTATCTCTATTTTGATAAAGTCTTCCGCATTTATTTAATTAAGGTTATGGGTCTTGTTGATAAATTCGAGTATGAAATATTGCTAAAAACAGGATAGCGTGAATATAGTGGCTTGCCTAGCTACCACGAGTAGGCGCCATCGCGGTCCCGATGTTGGGGGAAAAATCCGGGTCGTGACAACTATCCACTTCAGTTAAACTTTTTTTATAGCCAAGCCATATTTCAGATGTTTTAAATGAGCTAACGGGTTCAACATTAGATACACCTGAACAGTTTACTTAAATGTGACAAAACTATTTACATACTATCGATATAACTGATTGCTAAACTATAAATCAACAGTTAACTAGCAAGCTAATACGGTTTATTCATCTTAACAG
This sequence comes from Nicotiana noctiflora, assembly GCA_032618575.1. NCBI lineage: Eukaryota > Viridiplantae > Streptophyta > Magnoliopsida > Solanales > Solanaceae > Nicotiana > Nicotiana noctiflora. The sequence continues at coordinate 110,828 of JASVEL010004226.1, forward strand.
TCCAAGTACTACTAACAATTAAGAAATAACAATCCAATTATACTTCATCCAAAGTTTACTACAAATCACACTATGATTAATGATACTACAAAATTAATCTAAAGTTTAACACATTAAAACTTCCAAATTCCAGCTTCATTTTCATTCAATAGAGTTTACATTGACAAGGATGTGTACCTAAAATCAAGGCAGATCCATTAGATCTAGCAAACATAGCAATATAATGTGATTTAACATGCAGTTCAGCAGTAACAGTCACAGCAGCAGCAGTATAGAAATCAATAGCATTAAGGATGATTCCAATGTTCAAAAATCTCCCAATAACGATTCATTTGCAAGCACAGCAACCATAAGATCCAATTCAATTTGAAAACTAACTCAATTAGACTTAAAACTGCCCAAAATTCACTTTATTAAATCTCTAAAATCTCTGGAACTAGAAGGGAGGCTCCAGCAAATGAAAACCAGGAGATCAGCTCAATGAAACAGTGCTGATTGTGTTTTTATTGATTTTTTGTTGTTTTTGGATTTTAATATGTATTTGAAGATATATAGAGAAGAAAATAAATCTGAAATTGTATTATTTCAGCTTTCAGAAACAACATATTGTTTTTGGGATTTTTCTGGGTTTTCTAAAACTCTTAAGGTTCAAAAGTTCTCCCAATTTTGCAGAATTACTGCATATTTATAGGCATAAATGGGAGGGAATTTCATATTTGAATTTTTTCTTTATTAACCCTCTAATTTCTAGTTTGTTGCACAAGTTAGTGCATATATTTGTTTAAAGTTTACACTACAGCCCCTTCTAGAATACTCTAGCTAATTCTACCATATTCCATTTCCTTGGAATTCCTATTGTACCCCTACTTGTGTACGGAAACTACCGTTTTACCCTTTATTATGCCCAAACTACCATTAATCCTCTATATTTATAACATTTATACCAATTCATTTCCCAATTGTACCCCTTCTCCTTTAGTCTTATTACCACTAAACCATTTCTTATTCCTTATTTTACCCCCACTTCTTAATAGTTATTACCTTTCTAAATCCTGTATTTTACTTTTACAATTTTCAGAATTATATTTATCAAATAGCCACAACTAGGTAATTAGTCTAATTAACCAATTGGCCCTTTAACTAATCAAAATTCAGAATCAATCGATAATCAAAATCACATTACAACAATAACCAACATTAGGCAGTCTTACAAACATAGCCACTTTCTGATTATTTATTCAATTAACAAGACTCAGGGGAACAAATTGATAGATGGTTGAATCTTGTTAGCCAGAATAATTAATCGTAATTGAATCTATCAAGTAAGCACCTTAGGTGGATACGAGGCGTGTGATTTTAACTATCAACCTATGTGAACCTATGATTGTTAAGGAACAAATCCTATAATCGAACTTAATTACTAATTAAAGCTATAACCTGTCACGCCCCAAATCGGAGGACATGACCGGCGCCCGACCGGGTTGCCCCAATCAAGCGGACCTGGGTGCCTTTCATTCCCACGTGTTACCCATGTGTTGATTATTACTCATGAACCAAAGATCTAACCAATTATAACTGACTTTACAGTATACAAACATAACCATGTGATTGATTTACTAACAAGTTCATAATTTATTTTTACAACGCCCCATACATATACGTAGGCCACAATCCCACCGTTTACATGTCTATAGAGCCTCTAGGATACAAAAAGGGAAATACAATACTTGCCGGTAACAAGGCTCCGGCTATACCTTACAAAACCAAAATGAAGTCTAAACAGAAGTGGCATGAACCACACAAGGCCCCGAGGAAGAAAGGGGCTCACCAAAAACGGCAGTGGAGGATGAAGGATACTACTGCCGATGTGCTGAAGTGCCTGCTACAGATCCACCTACAATCATAACACGAATGTAGCGTCCCCGGCAAAAGGGACGTCGGTACACTTGAATTGTACTGGTATGTATGGACAAACTTTGTCCCAAGTAAACTCAAGCCATTAAATTACATTAAAACTAATCAAGCCAACCAACCATGTTTTCCACCTTTTACTCATTTCAGATAAGCCTCAACATAAGCACATTCAAGGTCAACAAATAAAACAACAACCAATCAACAACATAAATTGCAAGTAGTCAAACATAGGGGCAATCAGTGCCCCCCCAGGTTGCAAACTCTCCTGCTGTCTCCTTTCACAATTTCACATTATTGATTTTGTATCAATTTTCAATAGCGATTTCGATCGCTTTCCATCCTTATTGCCCCTGACCACCCTTATTACCTCGGCCACCCTTATCACCCCAACCCACACCTTATTTCCTCACGTTGCGGCGCGCAACACGACCCCGCCTTACAGTTTAAAACACAACAAGTTCAAACAAGCAGATAAGGTACTACACACAATTTCAACAAGTTCAAATAAGCAACTTACACATTGGTTCATGTTCTCAATTACTTCTCAAGCCAATATCAAAACCAAGTTACAAGTATTCCAAAATCGAGAATGCCCACATAATCATGTTCAACAATTGACCACAATTAAGGTGTTTCAAATTCCTTCCACAATAAGCCAAATATGCCATCACAATGGTTGTTCCCAATTCTTTACCAATCTCGATTACCTTTTTATCTTTCAATTCATATTTCATACCACACCACACCTAGTTCAACATCAATCGAATGCTCAACAAGGAAATCAAAGAATTACGTACAATTTCTCAATTTGACACATGCCAAAACAATTCGCACACATTTGGGCGATTTTACAAGAATCAAAATTAGCCATACATACCTGGTGATGAGTTTTCTTCCGTTAACTTCCTACTTTATGCTTACCCAAGCTATCTTACTCTTGCCAACCTTGTTCTTGAAGACTCTTACTTCTACTCACTTCTTTTTACTAAAAATCAAGTTCAATAATCATGCATGAGCGTAAAATTCCATTTTCAAAAGCTACTATATGCAAACCTCTCTTTACTCAATTTAAAACTGAAAATCAAAGAAAATAGTTAGGGTTTTTACCTTGAAAAGATTGGGGAAGTTGAATCCTTGCCCTAGGATCCCTTGGAATTAAGTGGTTGGAACAATCTTTGAAGATGAAGAACTTCTCTCTCTAAAAACCCTCTCTTCTCTCTCTAATTTTTGGTAAGATGATATGATAAAATGGAAGTGAAAGGCGTTATGTTAAAGAAGAGATCGGGTCAAAATGTTACAAAATCTGGGCCGGGGTCAATTATGCGGTGCACTATGCGACCGCAGAATCAACATGCGGTCCGCATAGTGACCGCAGAATGGCCTCAAAAATGACTCAAGCTCTGTTACAGAATGCGACCAATATGCGGTCCGCATTCTCGATATGCGATCGCAAAGTGCACCGTAGATTCACTATGCGATCGCATATCGACCGCATTTTGAACACGATTTTGGGAGACTTTCTAGAAAGCTTTGCGGCAAGAATGCGGTCCGCATATCAGGTTTGCGGTCGCATTCTTGACCGCATATTTGACACTTTTCGGAAAAATTAATTCTCTACATTTTTGAAACTTAAATCACTACCAAGGGTCCGAACACATTATTCGGACCATGACACTATAGCTACTAGGTTTTATGCACAAAATTTGACGGGGCCTTACATAACCAATCAGACCCTAAGTGTTAATTAAGGAAAATACTAAAACTAGAATTTAACACTAATTGATACTAATTAGTCAAAACAGTAACCCCAAAATTAATTCAATTAATCGAATTAAGAACCAAGGATATGAACTAACAGTCTATAATGAAATTTATACATGTATTTTCCCGTAAAATGTTACTGCTATTATTCAAGACTAATTGAAAATAAAATAGCATAATGAAATCAATCATGCATCCAAAACGCATTTATTCGACTAATCCAAAACGCATTAACAGTCAAACCATTTTTGTCTTACAGAAATTAACAGAAATAGTATGAGAAGAAACATATTTCGATCAACAGAAAATCAAAACATGCATTCAAAACGGGTCAAAAATAAAAGATGAAAACATAGCTTTCTTTCTTTCTTCTTTTCTTCTTTCCTTTCTTTCTTCTCTTTTCTTGATTCAAGCAAACCCCTTTTTAATTGTTTTCTTGAAGCTATCTTCACTGTCAACCATTCTTGTTCATTCGAGGCCTTCTAATGACTTTTAAGGCTTGAGGAGATGAAAAAGAACCCTGTGTGTGATTTTGAGGCAATTTTGGGTGGTGGCGCCGCCGTGGGTGGTGGTGGTGCCGCCTAGGGTATGAGGGTTTTGGGGAGTTGTGGTGGGATTTGTGGAAAACTAATGTATGATTGGGATTGAGGAGCATAAGGGAAGTCGTTTGGGGTTAATCTTGGTCGAAAATTGCGACTTACCACCGCCGCAGGCGGCGGAACCCTAGCGGCTTATTCAAGAACAGGGTCGAAGAAGGGGAGGGGTCTGTGAGGGAGACGGGATATTAGGGTTATTCATATGTGAAATGAATTTAATTCATTAACTTCGCAAGGCTAAATTTGGACCGTAGGATTAGATCATTTTAAGGGTTAGGATTTAACGACGCAAAACGGCGTCGTTTCAGGGGAAAAGGCATTGGGACCGGGTTTGGGTAATTTGGGCTTGGGTTGTTCGATTTTAATCTTGGGCCTGGGCGGATGGGAGGGTTTTGGGCAGGGTATTCCGCTTGGGCCTGGGTAATGGGTATTTCTTTGATTTTTCTCCTTCTTTTGTATTTTTACCATTATTTTCCTTTGTAATTTTGTATTGTACTTATGTATTATTATTTTTTTTGTATTTTTGTATTTTGTATTTCAATTTTCATTTATATTTTCTTTATTTTTTCCTTTTTTGTAATTAATTTAGAATTTATTAAAAATTGTTAAACTAATTACCTTCTTTTGGCAATTTTTCAATTTTAAAGCAAACAAATGTTAATTTTTGATTTTTCTTTAATTTATTAAAATGAATTAATGTCTACTACATGAGAAATTAATTTCTAAATGCATTTTTTGTATTTTTTAATTTATCACACACAAATAACATGCAAACAATGAACACAAAATTCACACAAATTGTAAAAATAGGAAAAATTATTTTTTTGAATTTTATGGGAATAATTCATATGTAGGGTAAAAATCACGTGCTCACAATTACCACTGAGTTGGAAGTACTCACTTTACTCCCTGCACCTTGCGTGCAGTTGCAGGTTTTGCTCACCCGGTAATGGGTCATTAGCAGGACTCATATTGTGGTAATTGAGCAATGTGACCGCCAGCGTTGCGGCACCGTATTCCATCTTTGAATTTCAGTTTATCTTGTATATATATACTATGTTGGGCAATAGTAGTGTCCCTACTCATTAGATGCTCGTGACTTGTGATACTCTGGTCGATTGTACTGGGATGAAATTAATAGTTAAATGCTAATAAGTAGTATTTCTATTCCTTTATGTTTAATAGCTGTTAAAAGAGAATTTGGGGTTGTTGGCTGGCCTTGTCTTCGTGAGAAGCGCCATTACAACTAGGTATGGAATTTCTATCGTGACAGAGAACCAGATCAGCAGAATTTCTATTTCAAAAGGGGAGAAAATATGTTCTTTCTCCTCGAAGTCTTTGCCAAAACCACACAACTGCTAATAATCTTATATACATATGGATGAAGCAATGTAGATTTAAGCATGGGGAAGTAGGAGGCGTTTTATTTAGTAGGGAGATCAAATAAGTGTGCGGCTTTTTGTAACTGATGTGAACAACATAAATATTAAATTAATATACCAGAGATTAAGCATTCGCTATGTTGTATAATAATAATGCCATCCACATATCTTGTGTCTCTTAAGTTGCCGGTACTCAATTCATAATATTCATTTCAGGAGAGAAAGCAAATAAATGAGAGGCTTTCTGTAACTGAAAAAAATATATATATAATGAGATGTAATAAATTGATTTAGAAAACGATCAATTTTCAATTATTAAACAAATTATATGAAAAGAATGAAGGAGGAAAAGCCAAAAAAGAAAAAAAAAGATAAATAGGATTCGGCAAAAAAAGTGCCAACTCACCTTCTTGATTCCCTTTTATATATATATATATATAGATGCTTAGTAATTTGACTCCGTCTTACAATCTTCTCGTCATTATATTTTCATTATGTAGATGATGGTCAAGAAAAGGTGGTCAACAGAGATGTTCTAGAATATACAACTGTTTACGTTGGCGCAACCTTGCTCTTGAAGTAAGTGTCTTTTGAACTTTCAAACAGTAAAGCTTCAGCTTTTTTTCGTGTGGCATCAGGTAGTTCCCCCTCCCCCACATACTCAAGGATTTTAAAACTTCTTTGTCTGTTACAAAATAAAAACTTCAGCTTTAGAGCTGAACTTCAGGCCCGGCTACTAGAATACTGAAGTTTTGCGTGATTGTCTTTGCTACTTCAGCCTCGTATGCTGAAGTTATACGAAAAAGCGGATACGTTTGCAATTTTTTTTGCAAAGAGAGCATAAGTTATAACGTGACACAAAAGTAGGTATAGATACAAATGCCCCATACTTTAGACATCGACCTTGTCCCCAAATCATGCTCAAACACTTGTTAAAGACGGGAATTATATCACACACTAAAACTTTTAAAAGTGTGTCAATTACACACCACTTCGATGTTTGGCCATATCTGCCGAAAGATTGCTATTACATGTGCCAATCAGTATCTGGCACGTGTCATATATCGAAAAAAGAAAAAAAAACCTCTGCCCACTCCACTCCCTCTCCTCGTCTCCCCAAAGAAAAAAAAGGGTGAAAATCATTTATCGTCCCCATCTTTGTACTAAAATCAAACTCCTCCCTCAACTTTGAACAATAATCATTCTCCCCATTTATCCTACAAAATACCATTTTTGCCCTTTGGATTTTCAATTTCCTCCTCAATTCAATTCTTTTTTATGATTTTAGCTATAACTTAAATTATGTAATATCTAGTATAAATTGTAATTAAAGTTCGTTAAAATTATAAGTAGAATAAGTAATCTGAGTCAATTAAAATTACCTTAATACCTTCTAACTCACGTAAACTATACTATTTTTGTCAGTTTACTACCTAAACTATTGAGTGTCCCCGAAAACCCCTTGAACTATATCACCCTTCATATCAAAAAACTCCGTCGCTTGTGTAGCACTTCGTTTGCAATCACTTCCTCAAAAGCGCGTGAAGCTTGAAAATTAGCAGATTTTGGGCCCACCTGATAGCATGAATAACGGCTAATTAGCCATTTTTTTAAAAAACTTATATTTTATCCCTTTTCTTTAAGTTACACCATCTTCTCCATTATTTCACCTTTCTTCTCCATTTCTTCACCCTTTTGATCTCTTTTAATCTTAATCCATTTGAAATTCTCTCTCTATTTATTGAGTTTATATTTTATCTTACGCATTTTATCCATCCTTTATTGTTAACCAAATTAATTTGAAAGAAGAACACCCATTGTCGAAGAGTCATGAGGTTTAATGTGTTTTATGATTGTGGGCAGCCTGTTTCTTTCAGAACATCAACGACAAATGCTAACCCAGGAAGACTTTTTCTGGATGCAAGTACTATGAGTAATCATATTTCAAATCATCATATTTTATGTGGTATAATGTGGCTAAAATCTAATTTTATTTATAATGGTTTGGTTAAACTTTTCAGGCTAAGGATATTGTGGCTTGTGGATTTTTCCAGTGGTATGATCCAAAATTTTCTAGTCAATGTAAGGTGATAATTCTTGGGTTACAGAAGGATAAAATGGAACTCGAGGCCGAATTGAAGAACAAGAAAATATATAAGATGCTGCTTATATTAGTATATGTTTCAATGTGTATTTTTTAGTTGTTCAAATGTTAGGGCAAATGACTTCTTACTGAGTTTATGATATAAAAAGTAAATCTGTCCTATTTTTTTTAGAGTTAATACCCTCAAACCCACCTAAACTATTGAGTGTCCCCGGGAACCCTAAACTATATCCCCTTTCGTATAACCCCCCCCCCCCCCCCCCCCCCGCTTATATGAATTTTAGTATTAATTAAATTAATTACCCACGTGGCATGCCATGTGACATATTTTATAACTTAACTAGGGAGTGTATCATACGCACTACAACTAATGCGATGTGGTTTTTTTATACGAAGGGTGATATAGTTCAGGGGATTTCTGGGGACACTCAATAGTTTAGGTAGTAAACTGACAAAAATAATTTAGTTTCGGATGGTTTAAGGGTATTAACTCTTATCTTTATGATTATTATTTTAATATAATACATACTAAATATATATTTAAGTTATATTTTCTTAGAGACAAAGCTAGAAATTCATACAAGAGGGACTCTATTTTTTAAAATTTCGAATAACTTGGGGTATTTTCATATCCTATTATATGAAAAACTCGGATTGAGCTTGTGAGCTAAGAAATTAAAATTTGTGAGCTAAGAAAATAGAGTTCATTAATTTCTTAGCTCACAAGTTCAATCCGAGTTTTTCATATAAGAAGATTGGAAAACACCCCAAATTATCTTAGTTCACAAGTTCAATCCAAAATAGTTAAAAAAATTGGGGTATTTTTCAATCCTCTTGTATGAATCTCTAGCTCTGTCTATAGCTTAAATATATATTTAATATGCATTACATTAAAATAACAATCACAAAGATAAGGTAATTTTAACTGATCGACTCTAATTACATATTCTACTTATAATTTTAAAGAAGTCTAGTTACAGTTTATAATAGGTATACATAATTTAAGTTATAGATAAAACTATAAAAAATATCATATAATAAAAAAAGTATTAAATTGTGGAGGAAAATAAAAATTCAAGTCAAAAAGGTATTGTATGTCACGACCCCAAACTCGGTTGTGATGGCGCCCAACACAATTGCTAGGCAAGCCTGACCATTACCACTCTAAACCCGAGCATAAAGCTCAAAACCAATTAATTAAATAATTAGATCAAATATCAAGACTAATAGAAGAATAATACAAAAAGAAAATCGTACGAAATACTAACATAAATAGCAACTCCCAAAGACCCGGGGTCATGAGTCTAGATCCACTAAATAATAAAGAGTCAAGAATCCTCAACAATAAACATGTTCTAAGGTACGGAAATGATAAAGGGATAAGGGAGGAGTCGGGTCCTGCGGACGTCAAGCAGCTACCTGTCACGACCCCCAATCCTGGTCGTGATGGCGCCCAACACAATTGCTAGGCAAACCTGACCATTTAACACTCTCAAGCTGAGCAGGCAACTCTATACCAATTAATTAACTAATTGCAACAGATATCAAGGCTTAATGATTCACTGATAGATAGAAGCAATACTGAGAATTTTGATAACACCAATAAAACTCCCAAAGACCTGAGGTCATGAGTCTAGACCCTCTAATAACACGGAGTAACAATATTCAGTAATACAGATGTTCTACAATGCGGAAATTATACAAGAGATAAGGAAGGAGTCGGGTCCTGCGGACGTCAGGCAGCTACCTCGACAACCCCTGAGAATTCTGAAAGCAGCAGATAACTCGACTATGCTCCCGGAATACCTAAATCTGCATACATAGTGCAGGGAGTAAAGTGAGTACTTCCAACTCAGTGGTAATAAGAGTAAATAATGTTGAAAGGCAAGAAATCACGTAAGAGCACTGCATCATGCTATATAGGACAGTACAAGCCTTTTTTAGAAATAGTAAAACCGTGAAAAATCCTTTAGAAAATATCTGGCTCAGTTTAAAAACCTCTTTTGAAAATATCCCTTTACAGCAGTCAAGCATATGAATGCGTCATCACACAGTGCAAGTCCTCACATAAGTTAGCCCTTTAGGCACAACACTCTATTAACAAATAATACCAGGGTATCTGGTACACAATGCAAGAAAACAGCATGGATGCCAATGATATGAAAATGTTGAATGTCATGCCACGTAGTACAAACAAGAACCAATGCATGAATGAAATACATGACCACTGCGTCGCGCAACCCGATCCATTTGGGTACCGTGCTCACTGTGGGGGTTCAGACTCCGGAGAGGCATCTACAGCCCAAGCGCAGTATCATCATAGCATCGCTGCGGCGTGCTTCCCGACCCATCCTCAGTCCAGAACATGCAAATGAGCCACTCGAGTAATGCTAAGTAATAGTTTTTAACTCAAAACATCAGAAAAATGTGATTTAAGTCTTTAAACTTTAGCAATATGACTGCACATTTCAAAATAGTGTTTAACTCAGGACTAAAATTATTTAATATGCTAAGTGTTGTGAAAACAGTAATAACCCTTACATGGTCCAAATAACCGGAACGAAGCCCAAAACATGGCAATCAGCCCAATTCAAGATAGTATCTAACAAGTTTCAGTCAATTACACAGTAAAAAACAATAACCGGGACGGACCAAGTCACAATCCCTAATGGTGCTCTATTCCACGCTCATTCCTAGCATGCAAGTCACCATAATACAGCACTATGGTGCGCAATTCCGGGGTGTCAAACCCTCAGAATATCATTTACAAGTGTTACTCATCTTGAACCGGCAAAATCTCAAGCTCGCGACACCTTTGCCCCTCAAATTGACCTCCACACGCGTCGAATCTAACAAAAATCGGAGCGAATACATAACAATATGCCAAGGGAACAATACCCAATCAAAAACAATCGAAATATAGCAAAAATCTCAAAACTAACAAAACATGAGTTCTGAGCCCGCTTCTCGAAAAAATTACAAAACTCACATCACCGGAACCCTCGTCTCACCATGAGTCCTTACATATAAAATACACAAGAATCGAAGTCCATTTGACCCCTCAAATCATCAATTCAAACGCTCTTAGGTTTCAAGCCCTAACCTCCATTTTTACCCTTTAATTCCTTCAAGTTCAGTGATTAATTCATGTTTATACACAATAATAACATAATCCGAGTTCAAATATTCATACCTGATGAAACCCCTTCGAATCCTCTTCAAAATTGCCCAAAAACCCGCTTTAGTCGAAGTTCAAAATATTTTCTTCTTTTCCAAGTTCGTGAAAACTGTTCACTATAACACAAGTCCTTTTTCCGCTTTTTCTGTCCCTTAGCCACACCTGCGGTCCTTCTTATGCGATAAATTGACCGCTTATGCGGTCTAACTTAAAACCATCTAGGAATGCTTATGCGATTCTAACATTGCTTATGCGGTTTTCCACCAACCGCTTTTGCGGTAAAAATCCGCTTATGCGGTTTCGCTGAAGCGATCCTTCTTTCGCTTTTGCGGAACTCCACTGGGCCACACTTGTCCGCTTCTGCGGCTCCCCCACCGCATCTGCAGAACCGCTTAAGCGGCTCCTTTTCTGCAAATGCAGAAATACCAGAAGGCTGAAAAGTCTAACTGCAACAAATGCTTAAAACCCCCGTTTAACCATCCGAAATCATCCCGAGGCCCCCGAGACCTCAACCAAAAGCACCAACACATCTTCTAACCTTATTCAAACTTGTTCCAATACTCAAAACAGGTTAAATAACGCTAAAACCATTAAAACACATTGGATTCAAGCCTAGTTTTCTTCAAATATTCTGCAATATGTATGCAATCAAATACCCAACCAAACAACGTCCGAATGACCTGAAAATTTGCAGCCATATCCAAAATCACCTAATGAAGCTACTGCAACTCTCGAAATTCCCTTCTGACCCTCAGATCAAAATCTCACCTATCAACCGGGCATCGCCAAAATGCTAACTTCGCCAATTGAAGCCTAATTCTACACCGAACCTCCAACATTAATTCCGATCGCACTCCTAAGTCACAAATCATCCCCGAAGCTAACCGTATCACCGGAAATTGCATCCAAGCTCTCTAACTATATAGTCAACTTCCGGTTGACTTTTCCAAAACAAGCTTCCTTCTAGGAGGCTAAGTGCCTCATTTCCAACTAAAACCAATTCCATTCAACCTGATCAACTGAAATACTGATATAGGAACACAAGGCAACACAATATGAGGTAAACGGGGCGTAAACACATGAGACGGCGGGTCGGATCGTCACACTACCTTGACAACTCCTAAAACTCTGGAAGCAGCAACTAGCTCAAATAAGCTCCCGAAGTACGTGAATCTGCACACAAGGTGCACAGAGTAAAGTGAGTACTTCCAACTCAGTGGTAATAGGCATGTATAATGTCTGACAGTAAGAAATCCCAAAATAGTACAATGTAAAGCTATAACCAATTAGTCTATACATTTAACAATGAAACAACAACAGGTAATGATAGGTAGAACAGATAGAAAATGATGCATGAATGCAATGCAATGCACATGACCGTGGCGGCGCGCAGCCCGACCCATTTAACGACGACGGCGCTCACTAAGGGTGTGTACAGACTCCGGAGGGGATCCTACAGCCCAAGCAAAATATAATCATAGCATTTACTGCGGCGTGCATCCCGATCCACCATCAGTCTAGTTTTATGCATGGAAGCCACACGGGCATAGTCAAATTATTATTTTTAATTTAAAATTATCAGGAATTATAGATTAAGTGTTTAAAACCTCAGAATTTTTACTAACCATTGCTAGACAGTATTCAACTCAGGACTGATATCATAAAACATGCTAATATCATGGAACATTGATAATAACCCCTAAGGGATCTAAATAATCGGCATACAACCCGAATATGATCATAATAATCCAAGTAGGATGTTTATCAACCAATTTCGAACCATAACACAGTAATAACATCACTCGGGCGGACTAAGTCATCGTCCCCGATCACAAACGACCCCACACTCACTGTAGAGCACGTGTCTCGCCTCAATGTAGCATCACAGTGTGGTATACCGGGGTTTCAAACCCTCAGGTCATCATCCACATCTATTACTTACCTCAAACCGGTCACAGGACTACTCCGCTAAGCCTTTTCCTTTCGAATCAACCTCCTCGCATGCCGAATCTGATCAAAACCACGAAGAATATGTTATAACAAGCTAAAGGAACATAACCCAATTGAAAGAACTCGAAAAACACCTAAGAACACTAAGTTGGTAAAACCCGTGCCCTAGGCTCACTTATCGAAAAATTATGAAATTTACATTATCGGACTTCTCGTCTCGCCTCGAGTCTACCAATATCAAATTCATTAAAATGGGAATCCATTTGACCCCTCAAATTCCAAGTTTACACTTTCTTAGGTTTCAAGCCCTAACCTCCATTTTTTACCCCTTAAATCCTTGGATTTTCAGTGCTAAATCCTTGTTTTTACACCATAACAACATTATTCGAGTCTATAAATTCGTACCTAATGGAATCCCCTATGAATCCTCTCCAAATCGCCCAAAATCGCCTCCTCCCGAAGTCTAAAATGTTTTCTTATCTTCTGAAATTCGCGAACACTGTTTCATTAAAACCCTTCAGCAAATTTTCGCTTCTGCGGTCCCGCTTATGCGGGACCGTTTCTACGGCCATATGACCGCTTATGCGGTTTTTATTAAATCCTTGGCCTTCTGCTTTTGCACCCAACAATCCGCTTCTACGGATCTCACCATTCCGCTTTTGTGGCCTCATTCTCGCCTATGCGGACCCGCTAAAGCGATACCCCATCCGCCTTTGCGGAATTACCCCGCTCCCTCATGGACAACTTATGCGATATTTTAGCCGCAACTGCGGAACTTCTTATGTGGCTCCTTTTTCCGGAGATGCGGAAGCACTAGAAGCCAGGTGCACCAGACCTGCAACAAACATCAAGATTCACCATTTAACCACCCAAAATCACCCCGAGGCCCCCGGGACCTCAACCAAAAGCACCAACACATCCCAAAACCTTATTCAAACCTTTTCCAATCCTCACACGTCAAACAAAGCTAAAACCATTAATTCCCATCAAATTCAAGCCTAAGTTTCTTAAAAACTTCCGCAATATGCATTTGATCCAAAAACCCGACCAAACGACGTTCGAATGACCTGAAAATTTGTAGACATATCAGAAATCACCTAAAGGAGCTACTGCAACTCTCAGAATTCCATTCCGACCCTCGGATAAAAATCTCACCTACCAACCGTAATTCGCCAAAACTCAACCTTCGCCAATTCAAGCCTAATTCTACACCGAATTTCCAAATTCAATTCCGACATTACTCCTAAGTCACAAATCATCCCTCGAAGCTACCCGAACCACCGAAACTCACATTCGAGCCCTCTAACTACATAGTCAACTTCTGGTTGACTTCTCCAAAACAAGCTTCATTCTAAAAGGCTAAGTGCCATATTTCCAACTAAAACCAATCCAATTCTACCTGATCGACTCAAATACTGATATTGAAACATAAAGAAACATAATATGGGTGAAACGGGGTGGTAACTTACGTGACGATGGTCTGGATCGTCACATCCTCCCCAACTTAAACAAACACTCATCCTCAAGCGTATCTAGAGTTGTTCTAGAAGCCAACCAATAGCTGAATGATAATACCAATCATATACCCAGGGTGATCCCTCGTTACCCTATCTCGCATAGACTCGATAACACAATATAGCCAAACTTTCAGAGTCCATTTAAACCATAAATCATAGAACCACGTTGCACTTTCCGAAAATCATACACAAGATCATAAATTCACACTATACTCAGAATAAGCCCGAACCAACTGTAACAACCCATACCTGCACCCTAAGGTTAAAACATATGATATACAACCTAAACCAAACACTTGGAACTATAACTTCTATTCACAGCATTTGTCCCCAGCAACCAATTACTGACAAAGAACCTTTTATTAGCTAAAGCCTTTTTCCAACAGTTTCATATACTGCCAACGATGAATGAAACACGCTATAAATCATAACCATTCCTCAGATCAACCATTTATGAAGCCACTCCCTCTTTTTACTAATACAACAACAGATTTTTTGGCCAAACCTCGATATTATCCTCTAGCAAGCTGAAACTAAACCGGTTCATATTCATTAAGAACTCCAATGATCACCCCGAATCCAACACACCACCTTGGTGATACGACACCTCAACACAGGCCTAAGCCACAACTTGCATAATATAGGTACCAATAAGAAACGATCTGAACACACTCAAATCATGACAAATAACTCAAACGAAAGAGTTGTACCTCAAGCTCATCAATATCATTACAATACAAGGCTAACACCCCCATCTCACATCATAGAAATAGAATGCCTAAACCTACCCCATAAGGTCATAACTCTCGTAGCCTTGCTACAATACGTGATCTTATCCCAACACTGTTACACCTGAAGCACCTCAAACCGCTATGCTCAAAATCAACAACCACACAAATTTGATGTCTGAAACCAACACAATTCATTAGACCCACGGTGAAACATATAACACATGACACGTAACCCCATAGACCATAACCAATGCTCCATACACCGAGCAACACTCAATTACTCTTCCCGCTCGACTTCCTCTATGAATTCTCAATAGAACCGCATCACATGTGCCTATAAATAACAAATCATAATGTCTCACATCGAAAAACAACTCATAGCTTTCCTCGGATCTCTAACAAGCTCAATAACGATAGACTCAACCTATTCCTCAATAATACAACTCAGGGACAACCAAGCTAACTCAAGCTAAATGTGTAGCCATATCGGCCTGCCAACGAACTCAGTATCAAGAAGCCTGAAACTGTTTCTTCCACTACTATAACTCTTGCCGAAGCCGTAGGATACGGTGTCCGGCCCCAAATTAATACCAAAATCCAAAATATTGCCCGACGACATTCCCAGTCACAAGAAATGCATTCAAAAAAGTCTCCCAATACCGGAACTTAATCAATGGTAGAAACCTCGCGATGACATCCATCATGAAGGTCTAATCAAGGACGTCAATCATTTCCAGCCATCCGATGGTCCTTGAAATATAAACCACTCTACTAGAATATAATCTAATACACCTCGCCACACAACCTGTGGCATTTTCTAACATAGCCCATAGCACAATAGTCTAGAATAACCCCACACTACGATAACTAATCTGAATTTCAACATCATATCCAAATCTACCATATCAGCAAATAAAGATCCACTCTAGCCTCCAATTCCTAATTGTCGCTAAACGGTGCCGATACATATGATCCACAACCACTACATCGTTTGTACCTGAGAACTCCCAGTATCCAACTCCATATAGCACACAAATCAATGTACCTGATCCTAAATTTCGTCGTATGAATACATATCACACATCAAGTACCCATTCATTCCACGAGATATATTCAAAATTTCCCTGTGCCATTAACAAACTCAAATATCAACAATCAATCCAACAAGAAAATGCTACAATACCACCAAAGTATTATCAATTTACATGACCTTCCCATTTTAAGGGACATATACCCCCACCAAATCACTAGCATAGTGATGAGTGGTGATTTTACCACTCATTCTAGCCTCTGTTATGTAGCTTTTATGTCCTCTTGATTATAAAATGAGATTATTTATGTGGGTTGTTGTTAGTTTTTCAGGTACATGATGCTACGAAGTGATTTGGATTGAATTGAAGTGAAATTGGACTAAAACAGAGTGAAACCATGCAAACTGCCAGTGATTTCGCTTCTGCGGACGTTTGGTCGCAGAAGCGATGTCGCCTCTGCTTAAAGTTGATCGCTTCTGCGATTTATGGATGGATCGAACAATTCCGCTTTTACGGAGGAAAAGACGCAAAAGCGGTCACGCTTCTGCGATTGCCATACCGCTCCTGCGCAAGTACCTGGGAAAGCAAGATTCTGCTTATGCGGTGTTACAAGCGCTTTTGCGCTGTCGCTTCTGTGAATCAATTATCGCTTCTGCGATTATTCGTGGTAAAATCCTGTTTCGCTTCTGCGTGCTTTTGGACGCTTATGCGGACTCGCTTCTACGAGTTGTGTTCCGCAGAAGCGACTTCTGGGCATCAGACCTGGCCAATTTCGACATTTCATAATTTCTCACCCCAAATCAGTTTTATACTCGTCCCAGGAGATTTTTAGGATATCTTTGGCTTATTTTCAGTTCTTAGAACTAGAGAGAACATTTTTGGAAGCTAGGGTTTTGCACACACACTTGGGTCTTGAAGATTGAAGCTTGTGGTTAAGATTTTCTTACCCATTTATGTTTATTTCTTCATCTCCTTGCTTTGTATTGATTATTTAAGTGTATAGTATTTATTTCAACACTTGAATCTTGTTTATGAGAATATTCATGTTTAAAGTGTGGATTAAATACCTTGTTGTGCTTATGTATTTGTTAGATGATCTTGTTATTTGAAGCTTAGATTGAATATATTGAATTTATTGTTGTGGGTTGTTTATTTGATTTTGGTTTTAATTATTTTACTGCTCGGCCAATAGTGAAATATTATTTACGAACCTTGAATTAAACTTGACGAAGGAAATTCTTGGTTGCATATATAATCAAATAGAACAAGATTTGAATCCCAGGCATCGGGTGAAGGATTTTACAATTAAGATAGACATATACTTAATTGCCTTGTTTGGTTGAAGAATAAGAGTTGTAAATGCATTCTTGTTAATATTAATACCATATACATATAGGTATTGATTTAACTTGGATAGATTCATAAGAACTCGAAAGATTCTTATGTATATTATTAACCTTATAATCAACAACCTGAATAGTTCAATAAATCAATTATAAGTATGAAAAGAAGCATGTTTACTAGAAAATCCATGACCACTTCAGTGTAATTCCCGAAGCAACCATACGTGTAGCCATTGATCATTTTACTTGCTTTCTAGATTAGTTTACATTTTTGCATTTAGGTATAAATACTTTTTCAACCACCATTCTTAGTGTTTGGCTTTGCATAATTAGCGATAATTTTCTTACATACCTAATCGCGTACATATTGTTCTCTGTGGGATTCGACCCCGACTCATAGTTGGGTAAATTATATTGCTGTGACCGTATCTATTGCTTTTTAGCAGTCGATTTGGACGTCACCAAAAATGGCGCCGTTGCCGGGGAACAATTTGGCGTAATTTAGGTTATTTGAGAAGTAAACGAAAGTGCTTTGATCCAAACTTGTGAATATTTGTGTAATTAATTTTTCTTGTTTTTTTCTTATTTTGAAAAATGGCATCATACAATAACAATTGGTCAGATGGTAGTGTCTCATACTTTGATGATTCTTGTCCTTATTGTGGATGACCGCACTCGTGGCAAAATTG
Source organism: Nicotiana noctiflora (assembly GCA_032618575.1). Lineage (NCBI taxonomy): Eukaryota > Viridiplantae > Streptophyta > Magnoliopsida > Solanales > Solanaceae > Nicotiana > Nicotiana noctiflora. The sequence continues at coordinate 129,024 of JASVEL010004226.1, forward strand.
TTAAAATTCTCCCGGGGGTGGATTGTGCGCACAATTTCAAACCCAAGAGTGGAGTATTTGTGATAAGTGTGGTGGCCAAAATGGTCATTGGGATTATTGTGCATATTTGTCTTTCCCTTCCGCAAGCCCCTACTATGATGAATCTACTTGTTTTGATGAAAATTATAGGGCCAAGGAAGTGAATGATATGGAAAGTAAAGCTCTTATTATGGACATGATAAGGCAAACAGTTGAGCAACAAGATGAAATTCGACATGCTATACAAAGAATTAGTGCAACAATCATGAGAATGAAAGCCGAAGCGAAGGAAGTGACTAAAGAGAGCGAGTTCTCACCAGAAGATAGTTTTGAAGAAGCAGATATAGTGAGCCAATCTTGGCTAGAGGAACAAGCTCAATTGATAAAATTTCATGACTTTTACGTGATGGTCTTTCAAATATGACAGAACAACTAATAGAAGCAAGAACTGAGCTACAACAAGAGATATACCGAATTTGTCTGAGATATCCATGACTTGCATGCTAAATTGAATAAAAAGGTTGAGGCGTCTGATACCCTACAACCAATTTTTGTGGGTACTAGCCAGCTTGTGGAGCAGAAAGAGGAATTTCAACTATTTCACAAAAATTTTATTAAGGATGCCGAGAAAAATATGGAATTAGAGTCAATCGGTGTAAATGCAAATGTTGTTGAGATAGACTCTAGTTCGGGAGAAAATGAGGATGTCAAGGTCCAAGAACAATTGCAAAGTGAAGGTTTGAAATCACATTCCTGGCATTTTTCAACGTTGGAATTGTGTGGTGATACGGGAGTTGAACTACACGAGTCAATGGAGGATTCCGAGAAAGAAAAATTCATGCCATACATTTTACAATTGGAGGAAACAAGAAAGAAAAATGATATTCCTCACTTGAGAGCCAAGAAGTGCAAAATGAAGAATCTAAGCATTGGCTCGGTAATCAACTTACCACCCCTCGTCGCTCGTGGTCACAAGCTTGATTCTAAGCTAGGTGCCCAATTTATATCATCCAAGTGGCGAGAAAAGTGGCAACGTTGTTTGTGTCGTGCCACGACATTAAATGCGGCGCTTGGTGGGAGGCAACCCATCGTTTTTCAAAAAATTTCATCGTTTTTGAAATTTTCGTTTTTAGAATATCTTAGAATATTATTTTTGACTAATCTGCCAAGTTTGAGAATATTTGGAGTTGATTTGAGCAAGTCGGGGTATCCGGGCAGACACAAACCAGTAGCCGCAGAAAACTGGCAACAAATTCCTACTAAAACCGCTTCTGCGGGATAATAAACGCATCTACGTTCGCGCAGAAGCGCCTTTTATAATGCACAAGTGGTCAACATCGCAGAAGCGTCCAGTCATGCGCATCCGCGACCTCACAGAAGCAGCCAAAATACCGCTGAAGCGAAAGTCAAACATGTTTTATGTTTTAAAAGATGTTTGGACGCCTCAGTTGTCAGAAATAGTTGTGTACTGTATGTTATGCCCTAAAGCCCCAAAATTCTAAAAACATTTTCAAAACTCCTTGTGAATTCTTCCTTCCTTGCAAAAGAATCAGGTAATGTTCTCATGTACTCTTGCTTTTTATTTTTGTTCTCTTCTTCTTCATTACCAACCGCCCCCATTTGTTTATGTGATATGTTAAACATCATCTTCACTTTAGGGCGATTAATATTAGAATGTGAGGAGATTGGTTGAGTGTAGGCTTGTATGCTGTTAGTGTACAACAAATTTTGGGAAGTCTGAGTACCAAAATTTGTTCAAAGAGAGGTCAAGTTTAAATTACCCGCAAGATGTTTGACATAATGTTTAGAAGAAATCTTATTGCTTTACATCACAAATGGGGCCTTAATTGAATCATGAGTAATGTACTGCACTAATTAAAGGTCTAGAGTATAAAATTATAAGCCAAAAATTAGTTTTGAGAATGAAAGAATACAAAAAAATTTCAAAATTTTTCTGGGCAGTGAAGAAGGAGATGTAAGTCGCAGAAGCGAACTTTTCTTCGCAGGAGCGTAATCGCTTCTGCGGTAAAACACATGCAGAAGCGAAAATGTAACAGTTGGATAAAATCGCAAAAGCGGTCATCATTTCGCAAAAGAGATTGCGCTTCTACGTTTTATTTACGCAGAAGCGAGTCCGGACAATATGGCAAAAATCGTAGAAGCGTTTAAAATTTCGCAGAAGCGGCTGCGCCTCTGCGGTCTTCTTTCGCAGAAGCGAAAACTGTGAAAATTTTCAGATTCCAGTAGCTTTGCACCAGTAGCTTCCCGGGCCCGTTCAATCCAAATTTTTGGCTAAATTGCAGTGTTTTGAATTTCTTAACATGGTTCTGTTGCCCGATTGACATTGTGTTAAATTTTTGTAGGTGATTTACTTGAAAATGGACCCAAGCACAAGCATACAACAAAGAGAAATCGAAGAAGAGATTGATGAGCCATATGATGAAACACGCTTCATGTCTGCAGAATCTGAGCGGCGATATCTAGACGACCTCGTCCATAAGAAGATTATTCTTGAAAAAGGAATACATGAAGAAAAATTGGCCGAAAAGCTTTCGGAATTCTATGCTCTGCTCAACTCATCAGGATGGTCCTGCTTCATCACCACCCCTTGCAAAGCCAATGAGGAGTGGGTGCGAGAATTTTATGCTAACCCCCAACATGCAAATTTTGATAGCCCACAAGTAATCATCAGAGGGAGGTTGGTAAGGTTTGGGATTGAACAAATCAACGACACTTTGGGTATTCCCAACTTTCCGGTAGAGCAGGTACAAGCAAAGGATAATTGTGAAAATGGAGCATGGCTTGTCTCCAAGCTCTTCCCACCGCAGTTGAGAGAAAAATGGGGAACTAGAAGGAAAGGGTTCAAATCTACCGACTTCACTGCAGAGGCCAAAATGTGGCTCTACACCCTGAACAATAGAGTCTCTCCGTGCGGCAATGTAACTGATGTCTCCTACACCCGGGCACTGATCATAGCATGCATTCTAGATGGCACACCGGCGAATGTAGGATACTACATTCTACAGGAGATGAGGCAGTACTTGAGAGAGTACTCAAGCAACAAGGATGCAGGTCTGCTATTCCCCTCCCTTATTACACAGTTGTGCACCCGGGCAGAGGTTGATGTCCGTAGCACCGATCGGTGGCTACCAGCGGACAAAGCTTTTCATCCGCTGAGAGTGACAGGAGAGGGAAGTGTGGTTAAAAGCAAGAAGAGGAAAGTGACCATCACAACCACCGGTTCAGAGTCTTCTTCGCAGGCAGCTGCTCAGGGGCCATTCATGATTCTTAACTCCGAGCTTCAAACAACAACAACAACAACAACAACAACCCAGTATATTCCCACAAGGTGGGGTCTGGGGAGGGTAATATGTGGACAGGCCTTACCTCTACCCGAGAGGGCAGAGAGTTGTTTCCAATCGACCCTCGGCGCAAGGAAAAGAAAGGAAAACAAAAACAAAAACCGCATTAGTTATACCAGCATACATCGCAAAAAATTATCTAAAAAATTATCTAAACATAAGAGGCATAAATACCATAAATAAGTAGGTATGCATGCAATGATATTAAAACAGTAACTACCAGAAATGACTACCACAAGAGAACACAAACTAATCGTCTATGGGCGGCCCTACCACACCTCACCCACCCCGGGAAAGGAGTACGAAAAATATAGATGTCCATATCCTACAACCCTGATACTAGACTTCCAGACTTTCCTATCAAGGGTCATGTCCTCGGAAATCCGCATCCTGGGCATGTCCTGTCTAATTACCTCTCCCCGGTATCTCTTAAGCCTCCCTCTGCCTCGCCTCACACCAACCACCACTAGCCGCTCACAACTCCTCACCGGGCATCGGGGCTTCTCCTCCGCACATGCCCGAACCACCTGAGCCTCGCCTCTCGCATCTTCTCATCCACTTGGGCCGCCCCCACCTACTCCCGAATAACTTCATTCCTAATCTTATCTAACCCGGTGAGCCCGCACATCCACCTAAGCATCCTCATCTCCGCAACCTTCATCCTCTGAACATGAGATTTCTTCAACGGCCAACACTCCGTCCCATACAACATGGTATGTCAAACCACAACTCTATAAAACTTCCCCTTGAGTTTCTGTGGTACTTTCTTATCACACAAGACTCCAGAAGCAAGCCTCCACTTCGACCATCCTGCCGCTATACGGTGAGTGACATCCCCGTCTATCTCCCCGTCCCCCTGGATCACCGATCCAAGGTATCTAAAACTATCCTTCTTGGCTATGGCCTGAGATCCAATCATCACGCTCCCTCCCACTTCGCTCGGCTCAGCGCTAAACTTGCACTCCAGATATTCTGTCTTAGACCTGCTTAGTTTGAACCCCTTAGACTCGAGAGTCCGTCTCCATACCTCTAGCCTTTCGTAAACACCGACCCTCATCTCGTTTACCAGGACTATGTCATCAGCAAATAGCATACACCAAGGTACATCCCCTTGAATATGCCGCGTCAAAGCATCCATTACCAAGGCAAACAAGAGGGGGTTAAGCGCAGATCCTTGATGGAGCCCCATAACCACCGGGAAATGGTCTGAGTCGCCACCCACCGTCCTAACCCTAGTCTTAGCTTCATCGTACATGCCCTTGATTGCTCTGATGTAGGCTTCCGGCACGCTCTTAGCCTCCAGGCACCTCCATAGTACCTCCCTAGGGACCTTGTCGTACGCATTCTCCAAGTCGATAAACACCATGTGCAGGTCCTTCTTTATATCCCTGAACTGTTCCACCAATCTCCTAACAAGGTGGATAGCTTCTGTAGTGGACCGACCCGACATGAAACCGAACTGGTTCACAAAAATAGATGTCGACTCCCTCACCCTGGCCTCGATCACCCGCTCCCAGACCTTCATGGTGTGGCTTATTAATTTGATGCCCCTATAGTTGTTGCAACACTGGATATCCCCTTTATTCTTATACAAGGGCACCACTGTACTCCACCTTCACTCATCCGGCATCCTTATGGACCTGAAGATCGCATTTAACAACCTGGTGTCGCAGCTTCCGAGTGTGCCATCATCCTCTCAGCTTGGGCCTTCTTACTTCTCTAGGGAAGATATGCAAAGTTACTTGGATGCTCAGAAAATCCAAAATGATAACATGAAGAAAATGGCAGCATCAGTGACCAAACTGAAGGGAGCCTACAGTACTTTGGCTAAGGCCCATGCCACCCTTCAATGTGATTTTGAGATAGAGAAGAAGAAGAACAAGAAGAAGGGAAAGTTGATGATCAAGATGTGGAGAGGCATCAAGGCGATCTTCAAAGGGGGTAACCAGATAAGAAGATCCGAGTAGCGGCCAAAGATGACAGTGAGGAGTACTCCTTCATTTCAGAGTCTGCTGGAGATGGTGGCGATGATGATGATGATGATGATGATGATGATGATGATGATGATGAGGGAGCCACGAGCTCAACTCAGCACTGATCAGCCTTCCTCCCGCAGTCTGCTAGTCTGATGCAGACCTCAGGGAGACCCTCAAACTTTTTATGCTTTACATTCGATATTGTGCAGTGAGGACACTGCAATATTCTAGTTAGGGGTGGCTTTTGTACTGTATTCATGTTTAGAGACTATGTGCCCTTGTCAGGCTTATGTTTATGTTATGGATACTGTATGCCCTTGCTGGGCTTGTGAGTATGTTGTTCTATACACTGTGTGCCCTTACCGGGCTTGGTTTGATTAGTCATGTTTGTATTGTTATTTTGCTTTTGTTATTAATTTTGCTTCTTATTAGCTTATATTTTTTGAATTTTTAGTAGTATTTGCTTCTTTTATTTTAGTACATGTATAGTAGTTTTCCTTTCTTTTATTCTTCTTATTAGCTTATATTTTTTGAATTTTTAGGAGTATTTGCTTCTTTTATTTTAGTATCATGTATAGTAGTTTTCTTTTCTTTTATTAGTATTTGCTTAAATAAAATTTCCTTGGGTTTTCTTCATGCTACGGTTCTTTCCCAAGGAATACTTTAGTGAACCGGGTGACTTTTCCCTTTAATATAGTGTGACGACCTTATTAAGGAAATTAGTCATGTTTTGTTAGGATGAGGCTTTATGATTATTTGGTACTAATAAATATTAGCCTCTTGTATGTAAATTATGAATTAAGAATACCCCTCCAAAAGTTTTAATTTGAACTAAAAACAAGTAAGTTGCATGGTGTAAAATAATTCTTGTGATAATTGTTTGGCTCTTTTAGTGACTCTTAGTCCACTAGTTTGATAGCAATTGATCCGTCTTGATTTATTCATGTGCCATGTGTGTTAGCATTTGTTAAAATAAATCTTGTGTTTACTTCTATCATCTGGAACTTGCCCGGTTGGTTTTTCAATGCTAATGATAGTATATTTGGTTGGAGGAATGATCTTAGGCATTCTTTGTTTTAATTTTAAAACCTCTTTAGCCTTTCAAGCTTACCGTTGCATAAATAATATCACTAGTACCCCCTTTTGATCCTTTAAACCGTTCTTTGGCCAACTCATTACAAACCTTTCCTTTTTTTGTAAAATAATTCCCTCTCTTGAACCCGTTCCTCCTTGAACATTGAGAATGAGGCTAAAAGCCTAAGTTGGGGGTGGTGTCAAAGTGGAGATTGGTAAGGTTGTGCATTGAGTCTAAGACCACATGCCTCAAAGTATTTGTATTAAAGTGTTCTAGCTCCAAAAGAAAAAAAAATATATGTGTATATATATACATTATGGAGCCTTGAATAAAATTAGGAGAGGTATGTAAGGTGGTTCTATATTGTGAACTAGATGCCAATGAGGCAATGTGAGTTGAAGAGAATCAAAATGCAAAAGAATGAAACTTGTGAGTAGTGTTCAAGGAGGGTGAAGTCACATGTACCCAAATGCTTATCCAACCTTCCCTAAACCTACATTACAAGCTTAAAAAGTCCTCGTGGGACCTCACTCTGAACATTCTTGAATAAGCAATGAATTAAAATAAGGGCAAGCTTATGGTATGAGATGTTGTAACACTTGAAGTTTCTTTGTGAGAGTGAGCGTTTTTGAAAAATTTGTCCCTTGTGTTGTATCATAAATATATTGTTTTTGGGACTTTCTTTCTTGTGAGGGCACATGAATTAGAAAAGATCGGTGAAATTGAGTAAAGTTAGCAATTATAGTGAACTAGTGCTTTTGAGTCACTCACTAAGGCTTATTTTTGTCACTTGATTGTTTTGGAACTCCCTTGCACATTGTTAAAGTTGTTTTTCTTTAGGAGGGAGTTATTCGGAAAAGATATACATACTTGAGCCTAATTGTTAGTATCAACCAAATCCATAAGTATGGTGTTTAAATAGGAGAATGTGATATGTACATAATAGCAATGCCCCTTGCATTTTAAATGGTGAATCCTCATTGAAGTTTTGGTTTTGATTTGCTTGAGGACAAGCAAAAGCTTTAAGTTGGGGGTGTTGATGAGTGGTGATTTTACCACTCATTCTAGCCTCTGTTATGTAGCTTTTATGTCCTGTTGACTATAAAATGAGGTTATTTATGTGGGTTGTTGTTAGTTTTTCAGGTACATGATGCTACGAAGTGATTGGGATTGAATTGAAGTGAAATTGGACTAAAATAGAGTGAAACCATGCAAACTGCCAGCGATTTCGCTTCTGCGGACGTTTGGTCGCAGAAGCGATGTCGCCTCTGCTTAAAGTTGATCGCTTCTGCGATTTATGGATGGATCGAACAATTCCGCTTTTACGGAGGAAAAGACGCAAAAGCGGTCACGCTTCTGCGATTGCCATACCGCTCCTGCGCAAGTACCTGGGAAAGCAAGATTCCGCTTCTGCGGTGTTACAAGCGCTTTTGCGCTGTCGCTTCTGTGAACAATTATCGCTTCTGCGATTATTCGTGGTAAAATCCTGTTTCGCTTCTGCGTGCTTTTGGACGCTTATGCGGACTCGCTTCTACGAGTTGTGTTCCGCAGAAGCGACTTCTGGGCATCAGACCTGGCCAATTTCGACATTTCATAATTTCTCACCCCAAATCAGTTTTATACTCGTCCCAGCAGATTTTTAGGATATCTTTGGCTTATTTTCAGTTCTTAGAACTAGAGAGAACATTTTTGGAAGCTAGGGTTTTGCACACACACTTGGGTCTTGAAGATTGAAGCTTGTGGTTAAGATTTTCTTACCCATTTATGTTTATTTCTTCATCTCCTTGCTTTGTATTGATTATTTAAGTGTGTAGTATTTATTTCCAACACTTGAATCTTGTTTATGAGAATATTCATGTTTAAAGTGTGGATTAAATAACTTGTTGTGCTTATGTATTTGTTAGATGATCTTGTTATTTGAAGCTTAGATTGAATATATTGAATTTATTGTTGTGGGTTGTTTATTTGATTTTGGTTTTAATTATTTTACTGCTTGGCCAACAATGAAATATTATTTACGAACCTTGAGTTAAACTTGACAAAGGAAATTCTTGGTTGCATATATAATCAAATAGAACAAGATTTGAATCCCAGGCATCGGGTGAAGGATTTTACAATTAAGATAGACATATACTTAATTGCCTTGTTTGGTTGAAGAATAAGAGTTGTAAATGCATTCTTGTTAATATTAATACCATATACATATAGGTATTGATTTAACTTGAATAGATTCATAAGAACTCGAAAGATTCTTATGTATATTATTAACCTTATAATCAACAACCTGAATAGTTCAATAAATCAATTATAAGTATCAAAATAAGCATGATTACTAGCAAGTCCATGACCACTTCAGTGTAATTCCCGAAGCAACCATACGCGTAGCCATTGATCATTTTACTTGCTTTCTAGATTAGTTTACATTTTCGTATTTAGGTATAAATACTTTTTCAACCACCATTCTTAGTGTTTGGCTTTGCATAATTAGCGATAATTTTCTTACATACCTAATCGCCTACATATTGTTCTCTGTGGGATTCGACCCTGACTCATAGTTGGGTAAATTATATTGTTGCGACCGTATCTATTTCTTTTTAGCAGTCGATTTGGACGTCACCAAAAATGGCACCGTTGCCGGGGATCGGGTGAAGGATTTGCAATTAAGATAGACATATACTTAATTGCCTTGTTTGGTTGAAGAATAAGAGTTGTAAATGCATTCTTGTTAATATTAATACCATAGACATATAGGTATTGATTTAACTTGGATAGATTCATAAGAATTCGAAAGATTCTTATGTATATTATTAACCTTATAATCAACAATACCACCAAAGTATTATCAGTTTACATGACCTTCCCCTTTTAAGGGTCATATACCCCCGCCAAATCACTAGCATAGCAATATAATCTTCCTTAATCATCTGAAGATCGATTCTTAAATCACCTGCAACTGCCCGTGCTGCTTATGAATTTAATGACTTTCCATTAGGAACTGAACTGTAACCTTACACACGTGAATCCCAATCCCCCACAACATATCACATATACCATACCACACTAGGATAATATGAGAACTCCATCTCCCTTTTCTTAACCACAAATATCTACGTGCCCACTTGTCGAGAACTCTCCACTGATCCCATCTAGAAGAAAATCACTACACATCCCATGCTTTGCATGCCCATAGACAATATATACGTCTTCAAACCATGATAAAACTCATCAAAAACTCTGTCCCTATTCCATTGCACAAGCTAAACTGCCAGGACTGAATTCTTTTACGTGAACCAAGTTAAGCAAACTGTCAGAACTCAAGATCTTCACTGCACAATACTTGTGTAAACTCATTACCTCGAACTCATACGAAGAATTAATCATATCTTTACCATACCGATTCAGTCTACTATCAAGCTATTCCATCTATCTAATTTCCCATTTGATTCATTATCAACTTTTTATTCTTCCTTGTAGTAGCACCACAATGCCTCAACCCAGGTTTACCACACGACACTCGAACATAAAACCACACTGACTATGACCCTTGGGCCACTGAATACTCTCTCGACTGTTCCAAAAAATACTACATTCCAGAATACTTTACCTTGAAGAACTTCCAGCGAATCTGAATCTGTTACCACTACTTTCCAGATACTGCTACATAGAATCCCATAATTAACATAAAAGTATTACAAGTCTCGACCTTTCCAATGAAAACACAGTCTCTAACTACATAAACAACCTTGAGACACCTGATTATTACATGTAGAACCTCGAACACATTAGAACCATTTTCGAGAGTCATTTACTCTATTCAACTTGCATTTAGCCTGCATAGCTAACAGAACCATCTGTACCTCATTGGCACTCTGACATCGTAGGATACGACCTCGTCTCAATACAAACGAGCATCTTCTTGCTCTATGCACCGAGCATTCTCTACCAATAACAACTCTAGACATTCTGTGATTCTCATACCCTAGGGAACATAATATAACTTTTGCCAAAATTGTGCTTCACCCGAGCCATCTTCGGCGCAATTTCTGCAACCAGAACTGATCCGCCATCATACCTCAAAACTGAACCAACATAGCACATAACCGTGCAAATAGCTAATCAACAACAACCTCCCCAACTTGGCTCAAAGCCATATATCAAGACACACTCAATAGCCCATAATACTTTTACTCTAATTATTTCACGATATCATAATGATATTAAACTCAACTCATGTACAAGTTGTAAAAACACAGATCATCTAGTACTATAATCCTCTACACATCTCGCATTCATCTCTACCACAGTTGAGTCCACTATCTTAAGCGACCCAAATTCTCAGGTTTCAACACATACCCTTCAATTGCACATGAGATATTCTAACATACACATAAGAATCATACCACTCACAAAAATTCCGCAGGAGATAACCTACCTGTTTCGCCTCAGTTCGGTATTTCAACACACCTTCCACCGACATACACATAACACACCAATCTAGCCCTCTCGAGTCTGAACTCATACCTCCACATGTATTGCACTTTACTTTCCAACTAGGAGACACAAAAATATTCTTCAGGCGCCCATAATTCGGGCTGCACATCAAATCACAATAGGAATCGAACACTTAACAGTTCATATATTATCCAGCAGACTTCTTTGTCACTACCAAAATCACATAGATACACCTTGCAGTACTAACATACTCATCACATGGATATCCAGCCGCCATTCCGACTAATAAGGACAACACTGAACATATAATTTCAAAACACTTGCTCGCACAATCAGCAGCTCGGTGCTCAAGCCATAGGCAAAGATCCGGCCTCAAGTCCTCCAGACTGGCCCAAGATACTCACAATGATTGCCTCTCGCCCCTCGATCGGGGAATCATAAGCCATCAAGGTACATATAATACTGAGCGCTCACGTGCGCATACAGACATGTGGAAGGAATTCCAGGAGTTATATCTCAAACTGAATCAAGTACGCACGATAAGAGTTCCAAGAAGGTGAAGTTTTCCTAAAGGTTATGCAGCCTCTCGTGGAGAAATACAAGCGTCACTGTATCGTTCCACGAGACTCTACTAAACCGGCTCATGACTCATGAGGCCTAGTAAACAAGGCTCTGATACCAACTTGTCACGACCCCAAAACCAATCATGACGGTGCCTAACACAATTGCTAGGCAAGCCCGACCATTAACACTCTCAACCCGAGCATGAAGCTCAAAACTAATAAATTAAATACTTAGATCAAATATCAAGACTAATAGTCGAATAATAAAAAAGAAAATAATACTGAGATAATACTAGATACACTCCCAAAGACATGGGGTCATGTGTCTAGGGCCTCTAAATAATACGGAGTCAAGAATCCTCAACAATAAATATGTTCTAAAGTACAGAAATAATAAAGAGATAGGGGAAGAGTCGAATCTTGTGGACGTCAAGCAGCTACCTCGACAACTCCTAGAAACTCTAGAAACAACAACTAGCTCAACTAAGCTCCCGAAATACCTGAATCTGCAAATAAGGTGCAGGGAGTAGAGTGAGTATTTCCAACTCAGTGGTAATAGGCATGTATAATGTCTGACAGTAAGAAATTCCAAAATAGTACAATGTAAAGATATAACCAATTAGTCTATACATTTAACAATGAAACAACAACAGGTAATGACAGGTAGAACAGATAGAAAATGATGCATGAATGCAACGCAATGCACATGACCGCTGCGGCGCGCAGCCCGATCCATTTAAATCGACGGCGATCATTCGGGGTGTGTACAGACTCCAGAGGGGCTCCTACAGTCCAAACGCAATATAATCATAGCATTCACTGCATCGTGCAGTCCAATCCACCATCAGTCCAATTATATGTATGCAAGCCACACGGGCACAGTCAAATTATCATTTTTAATTTCAAATTATCAGAATTATATACTAAGTGTTTAAAACCTCAAAATTTTTACTAACCAATGCTAGACAGTGTTCAACTCAGGACTGATATCACAAAAACATTCTAATATCATGAAAATAGTGATAATAACCCCTAAAGGATCCAACTAATCGGCATACAGCCCGAATATGATCATAACAATCCAAGTAGGATGTTTATCAACTAATTTCTAACCAATAGCACAATACTAACATCACTAGGGCGGACTAAGTCATAGTCCCCAATCACAAATGACCCCGCACTCGCTGTAGAGTACGTGTCTTGCCTCAATATAGCATTACAGTGTGATATACCGGGGTTTCAAACCCTCAAGTCATCATCCACATTTATTACTCACCTCAAATCAATCACGAGACTACTCCGCTAAGCCTTTTTCTTTCGAATCAACCTCCTCGCATGCCGAATCTGATCAAAACCACGAAGAATATGTTATAACAAGCTAATGGAACATAACCCAATTGAAAGAACTCGAAAAACACCCAAGAATACTAAGTTGGTAAAACCCGAGCCCCGGGCCCACTTCTCGAAAAATTCTGAAATTTACATTACCGAACTCCTCGTCTCGCCACGAGTCTACCAATATCAAATTCATCAAAATCGGAGTCCATTTGACCCCTCAAATTCCAAGTTTATACTTTCTTAGGTTTCAAGCCCTAACCTCCATTTTTACCCCTTAAATCCTTGGATTTTTAGTGTTAAATCCTTGTTTTTACAGCATAACAACATTATTCGAGTCTATAAATTCATACCTGATGGAATCCCCTTCGAATCCTCTCCAAATCGCTCAAAATTGCCTCCACCCCGAAGTCTAAAATATTTTCTTATCTTGTGAAATTCGCGAACACTATTTCATTAAAACCCTTCAGCAAATTTTCGCTTCTGCGGTCTCGCTATCGCTTATGCGGGATCGCTTATGCGGCCATATGACCTCTTATGCGGTTTTCACTAAATCCTTGGCCTTCCGCTTTTGTGCCCAACAATACGCTTCTGCGTATCTCACCATTCCGCTTCTGCAGATCTCACTATTCCGCTTCTGCGACCTCATTCTCGCCTATGCGGACCCGCTGAAGCGATACCCCGTCCGCCTTTGCGAAGTTACCTCGGTCCCTCATGGACCGCTTATGCGATCTCTTAGAGGCATCTGCCGAACCGCTTCTGCGGCTCCTTTTTTCGCAGATGTGGAAACAGTAGAAACCAGGTGCACCTGACTTGCAACAAACATCAAGATTCACGTTTAACCACCCGAAATCACCCCGAGGCCCCCGGGACCTCAACCAAAAGCACCAACACATCCCAAAACCTTATTCAAACCTGTTCCAATCCTCACCACACGTCAAACAATGCTAAAACCATTAATTCCCATCGAATTCAAGCCTAAGTTTTTTAAAAATTTCCGCGATACGCATTCGATCCAAAAACTCGACCAAACGCCGTCTGAATGACCTGAAAATTTGCAGACATATCAAAAATCACCTAACGGAGCTACTGCAACTCTCGGAATTTCATTCCAACCCTCGGATCAAAATCTCACCTACCAACCGGAATTCACCAAAACTCAATCTTCGCCAATTCAAGTCTAATTCTACACCGAACCTCCAAATTCAATTACGACTTCACTCCTAAGTCACGAATTATCCCCCTAGGCTATCTGAACCACCAAAACTCATATCCGAGCCCTCTAACTACATTGTCAACTTTCGGTTGACTTCTCCAAAATAAGCTTCATTCTAAAAGGCTAAGTGTCATATTTCCTACTAAAACCAATCCAATCCTATCCGATCAACTCAAATACTGATATTAAAACATAAAGCAACATAATATGGGGGAAACGAGGCGTTAACTCACATGACGACAAGCTGGATCGTCACAATTGTATAGGATAAAGGGGGGAGAATAATTATTGTTCAAAGTTGGGGGGGGGAGGGAGTTTGATTTTTTACACAAAGTTAGAGAGGGTAAATAATTTTCACCCAAGAAAAGAAATACAGAAAAGAAAAAACCCCACCCCCTCCTCATCTCCCCAACCCCATCATCTTCTCCACCACTACCATAGTACCACCAATCCTTCCACTACAATTACCTTCTTCCCTAAATATATATTCAACTGATTGCCCGAGTTTTAACAAGTTTTAACAACATCCATCTCAAATCCTTATACAAAGTTCAAATTCAAGCTCAAACCCAAAGCTTCAAACTTGTTAATGGTATTTTTTGAATTTTATCAAAATTACTCGCTTGAGTAAATTTTTATTCAATAATAATTACAAATTCAAACTAATTTTCTAGGTCATGGAACACCAAAATCAACAAGACCAATTAAATTTTCAAGCTTTTTCAAAAGGTCAATAATGGTAATTTTTACAAGACCCAGTAGCTCCTCTTTTTTCTTCCTTTTCTTTTTTCTTCTTATTCATGGGAGTTAGTTGGAAAGACGAAACATGAGAGGAATAGACAAAACTAGGATGGAGGTTAGGGAAGAGGACGAGGGAGATGGGGGAACGTTGGGGTGCGGGTTAGGGAAGAAGACATGGGTTATTTTTTCCTTTAATTTGGAAAAAAACTAGTTAAAAACAGGAAAAAAAACAAATATTAATTTCAGATGAATTTTGAAGTTTTCACACGCCTCTTTTATGTGCAGTACATGGAAAAAAAGGTATGTAATTGATACACTTTAAAAAAATTTGGTGTGTAATACTATTCTCGTGTTTAACAATGTATAAGAGGAATTTGAGTACAAGGTCGATGAGTAAAGTATGTATTTTTCCTTATTATTATTGTTATTTATTTTTCTATTACACGCTTTAGTTGTGGGGATCCTTTTACTTTCCTAAATTTGTAGATAAAGAGTACTAATACCTATTCGAGATAATATTTGAGTGTGACGACCCAAATGGTCATCACCTGTTTTTCTCACTTGTTCCGCACTTTCGAGGCCTTGAAAACCTCATTCTATATTGCCTCGATTTACGTGCATGATCCGGACAGGTAGCCGGAAAGATTTTGTGATAGAATATGTGAATTCTATGAGAAAATTGAAGAAAAATGATATTAATATTGATATAGTTGACTTCAATCAACATTTTTCGTAAACGGACACGGACCCGAGATCGGACGGTCCCGGAAGGTCCATAGGAAAATATGGGACTCGGGCATGTGTCCGGAGTTAAATTCTGAGGCCTAGAGCCTAAGATATGAATTTTTATGTGAAATTGTTTTTGATGCAATTATTAAAGGAAATAAATTAATTGACCTTGGTATCGGGCTCGTATTTTGGTTCCGACGCCCGGTACAAGTCTTAAATATTATATATGTGATTTCGGTAAAGTTTGGTGACATTTGGATGTCGTTTGAGATGTTTTGGACCTTGAGTTCCAAGTTAAGAAGTTTTGAAACTAAAAAGGATGATAATCATGAACTTGAGGCTTGATTTGATGAAAACGATGTTATATTGGCGATGTGATCGCACGAACAAGTTTGTAATGTATTTTTGATGTTGTGTACATGTTTGGTTTGGAGCCCGGGGGGGCTCGGGTAAAGATTTGATAGGCCGTTGGTGCAATTTCTGAAGAATAACACAGCTGGTTTTTCACCCAGCTGGTGTCTTCGCAAATGCGAAGAATTTGTCGCAAATGCGAAGGAGGCAGGCCAAGACTGGGTTCGCAAATGCGAAACCCTGATCGCAAATGCGATGATGCCCAGAAACGCTTGAGTTCGCAAATGCAAACTAAACCTCGCAAATGCGAGGCCTTCAGTAATCCGCCTAGGTTCGCAAATGCGAACATATTGTCGCAAATGCGAAGTCCCCAGTGTCCCAGCCCAGTTCGCAAATGCGAACTTATTCTCGCAATTGTGAGAGCCTCAGACCCAAAACCTGTAGTGTTCGCAAATGCGAATAAATGTTCGCAATTGCGATATCCGTAGCTGTGCAATTTTATAGTTAAACGAATTTTCAAGCTCTTTTCTTCATTCTTTCAAAACCCAACACACCACACACGAACCCTCAAGAGCAAATTCACTCCAAAGCACTTGTAAGTCACTTTTTACTTAATTATTTCAATTCCTAACAACATTAAACATGTTTTTCAATAGAAATCAAAGGTTTTCATGGTAGAAATTCTTGTTTTTGGGTAGAACATAGGGTTTTCATGAATTGGGGAATTGGACCTCGAATTGAGGTCCGATTTTGAAACAAATCATATATTTGAACTCGTGGGGGAATGGGTAACCGGGTTTTGGTCCGAACCCCAAGTTCCGACCACGTGGGGCGAGGGGCATTTTGGGAAATTTTGGGGTAAACTTTGGGAAAACTATTTTTAAGCATTCAAACTAAGTTATATAGTATTTATTAATGTAATGGAATCAATTGTGATTAGATTCGAGCAAGTTGAAAGCGGAAATTCAAGGTAAAGCGATAGTTGAAGGATAAGTTGGTCTTCAAGGCTAGAGGTAAGTGTTTGTTCTATCCTAATTTGAGGGAATAGGATTATGTGCTATGTGCTATATGATCGAGCGCGGTGTGTGGGCTGTGGTGAAGAGCATCCATACACTGGCGTCTAGCATGACCGTGAGTCGTTGTTGATATTCCTTGTGAGATTTTAAAGATGAATTATTGAACCCTTGCCGGATTGTGGAATTGAATATTGTTTTCCCTTGCCAGGACGGTTCATGATTATTGTTTTTCATTCTTTGCCCTTAACTGTGATTGTTATTTGGGTAAGGAAGAGTGGTAATGCATGAAGGGTGATGTCGTGCCTTGTTTTACTGATTTTGCACGAACGTTAATGTCGTGCCTTATATTATTGATTATGCACGAAGGATAATGCCGTGCTTTGTTATTGATTATGCACGTAGGATCATGCCGTGCCTTGTGATATTGATTATGCACGAAGGGTAATGCCGTGACTTGTTATTGAACTATGCACGAAGGATCATGTCGTGCCATGGATGTGAGGATGAGAGTAAAAGCATGAAGGGTGATGCCGTGCACTTTTATTTGCTTATTTGGTAAGGATGAGAGTAAAAGCACGAAGGGTGATGCCGTGCAACTAATTGCTACTCCTTGTTTGATATTAACTGTTTCCATTATACTCTGTTTTCCATTGTTGACTTAATAATTTTTATTAACTGTTGAGCTTTCCTCTTATGATACTTCCTGTTGAACTTGTTGCTTGATAATTTCTCGTCATCTGGTGGTGTACATATATATATAGAACTGCACAGGTTTATGTGGGTGTCTGGTCCTAGGCTTGTCACTACTTCGCCGGGATAGGCCAGGCACTTACCAGCACATGGGGTCGGATTGTGCTGATACTGCACTTCTGTGCATTTTTGCACAGGTCCAGGTTTTGATCTGGAGCAGCAGCAGTAGAGTCATGCGTGGAAGTTGAGCATTCGGCGTCCGCAGGCCCGTCGTCTCTTCCACTTACTTATATTATTTGCCGTGGTCTCTTTGTTCCAAGACAGACATATATATGTTATTTTCTTTCAGACCTTTATGTGTAGTATTCAGTAGTAGTTCGTGAGCTGGTGACTCCACGTCTTGGGTAGAGGATTTCATTAGTGTTTTACCTTGGTATTACTTATCTCTATTTGAAAGTCTTCCGCACTTATTTAATTAATGTTATTGTTCTTGTCGATAAAAATGAGTATGTAATAATGATAATGAGAATAGGATAATGTTGAATGTAGTGGCTTGCCTAGCTACCACGAGTAGGCGCCATCACGATCCCGATGTCGGGGGAAAATCCGGGTCGTGACATTGAGGGAATTAATTGACATGGATAGACTAAGGTCGCCCGGCGAACTACCCATAATATTTGTCTTTCATTGTTTTAGTGTTGTTGATGGATCATATTTCAGAGAGGAAGCAAATATAGCATCATAATCACGTGTGAATTAAATAATTATCACCTACGGAGATTATACGAGTTACCTCTTAAAGCGTGAACAAAGTAAATCGATATCCTTCTCCAGTTCCAGAATTGCAAGACCTCAGGAACCTTCCACAGTCTTCTACTATGTTGCCCAAATAAAACTGAAAAATAGAGAACTTCGGGTGGGCGAGGTTCAAGGAAGAAAAACGTGTATTTTTCTGTGTTAAAAAAATGATCAGCTATATACCATGTATATATAACTGCATTTTTTAGGTCAAAACACTTTTCCAAAACCTCTTAGATTTTCTTCTTCCACTAAGGAAAGGTTTCCTTATTTCCTATTACTCAGGCACAGTAGAGACCACATAATTTAATTAACAAGGCTTCATATTATGGAATTAATTTCAAATTTTGAAATAAATTTCTACCATAATAAATTACGAATTATTCCACTAAAATTTCTTAATTGCACTCCTTAGTTCAATTTCGAAATTCTTCCATAAAATCTTATTTAACTCCTCATGTTAAAATTCAGATATCAATCAATCAAATTAAATCACTGACTATTTAATTTATTGATTACTTCCTTTAGACTTACACTTAACTTATTTCATGTGTCAGATACAAAATTCACTGGCCGGGTTTACACATGAAAACTTATAAGCTTTCATAAAGGTTATCATCAATCTCAAAACCGAGACATGGATTCCATCAACTAATTATTACTTCGTCAATGTATATCATTGTTATCCAATTTACCAGGCTTATTGATTCATGAAAGGATCTCGCCATTTAATAAATCAAAACAACAAGTGATATACACAGCTACTAATAATTATATCAGGATTAAGAGTAGAAGTACAATAAATGGACTAGAGAAATTATTTTATAAAGTCAGTATAAAATACTTATCTATACTTGATCCATTCAATACATACAAAATGTATTAGCACAAGAAGTTGGAATTAGACCTATTCTCATAATCAAGATAAATTACATTTAATCTTGTGCTACAACCATTCCAATGATTAGTCCAATTCCATCATTAGATTGTGAACATTCACTTTTATGTCTTACAAGAACCAATGCTTTAATCTTCCGTGTATAAGCTAAATTTTATACACTAAATCATTCTATCTCCATTGCTTACATAGTAGATGATTTAGTGTATAGAGTTTAGCTTATAAAGCTGAAGTTTATGCGTCCTGCCGCGGTCCTACTCGGTCAGGACCGCGGCCAAAGTGGCCTTCAGAATCAACAGCAATGTTCTGCCACAGTCCTATCGCGATAACGTCAGGACTACGTAAACTTCAGGGAACATGGCAGAGGAGCAACCAAGTAAATAAATAATTATTTATAAAAAAATATTATAACAATACGCATAGCTTATAATATATTCTAACAGTTAGTGACATATGACTGCATGCCCGGTGCACTGGTTATTCCATACCAACTTAGGCATCCGACGTTGGTATTGACATAACAATCGATTCACCGTAGGTTAGCCCAACGCAGTCCTTTGATACTGGCTGGCTCAATTCTCTCTAACACCAACAATAGATACGAATCGAACAAAACCCAGAGTCTTTGCAATGGTCTTTGTTGTGGAAGAAAGTAAAGGAGAAAATAATTTTATTAAATAAGTCATTATTTAGCAATTGAAGCTTAATACCAACTCCTTGTTAGAAAAGCAACAGCAAATTTCACGTTGTTATACGTCCAAATTAAATTCCTAAGGGATAAAGTCTTTTGACTTCTTCGGTTGTCAATAAAAAATATTATAATGTCGCCACTAAGGAATGTGTAATGTCCAAGGGCGCAGGTAAGATTTTTGTAAACGGTGTTATTATTTCAGACATGAACAAATAAAAATATTATTATACTAAATATCATATTTAAACAACAATCGACAAAAAGATATAACACAAGCAGCATCCCTCTAAATGGATAATATGATTCTTATCCATATTTGATCCGTTTTTAAAGAGTTTATTATCCAACCCATTTTTTAGTGGATAATATAGTGGTTAATTATTTTCTTTTAACTATTTTGCTACCCCTAGTTGGGACAATGAGTTATTAATATCAAATACAACGACGACATTAACAACGACGACTACGACAACAGCGACAACAACAACAATAATAAACTTAGTGTAATCCCACAAGTGGGATCAAAAGAGTTACCACGTGTATACAGATCTTACCCTTACCTTGAGAAGATAGAGATGTTGTTTCCGGTCGACCCTCGGCTCTGAATACCGCGTGATTAAATAAAATATTATTAATATCTCTCCCAAAAACCTTCCATAAAACGTGCTTCTCACTTCTAAACCAAAGTAGGAAAATTTGCAAAGAAAATCAAAGTTATTGGAGACTTGACTCGCATGACCATTTCCTGCCTTTCTTACAAAACATAGTCAAACATACACGGTCTTTCCGTGAGTAAAATACTAAAATCTTGCTGAATTTTAGAGGAAATAACGTATTACCAGTATTTATTTCGACGAGTTCTCTCAACGCATGATAAAAGAACATGAAGGATCGATTATACAACTAGAAAATAGTCACAATGATTCTCTAGGTTTTACCATGGAATTAAACTTTACAAATGGCCCTTTCTAAGGCTGCAAAACTAACAAACTAAAGCAACAAATTCACCCTTGTGACGACGCCAAAAACTTACTTGGTCCGCGATAGATTCGTGGTCAATAGCGTACTCTCAAACAGAATACACAGAACGCTTCTCTTTGGATTGACATTCTTCTTATTGTTCAGATCGGCTGACCTTTCGGAGTGATTTGATCCTTAATCCACATGTATATTGGAACGAGCACGTAATAAGTTGCAGCTGTTATGCCAAGGAGGAATCGCACGAGAAATACGAATGGGTTTACAGGCTTGCTCACATCCTCAACCTTCGGACCGAGCTGCAACACAAATAATACAGAAGCAGAGAAATATTAACTATTGGTATTAGTATAGTATAGTTCAGAAAGTTCAAAATGTAAGCAGCCTTCTAAAATAAGGTGTATTTAAAGATAAAATTCCAGCATAAAAGCTGCTCCCAAATTGATGATATGGTATGTTTAAGACTACAAGTTTTAAAAGTTTTCAAATGCCGCGTCAAGTCAAACAGGTTCGAATAAAATAAAACAAAGGGACAACAACAACAGCAACAACAAAAATCTAGCGTAATCCCACAAGTGAGGTCCACAAGTGAGGTCAGGGAAGGGTAGTGTATACATAGCCTTAACCCTACCTTGTAAAGGTAGAGAGGCTGTTTCCGATATACCATTGGCTCAGGAGAAGCATAGTCACGTCATTTGTTGAAGAAAAAAAAACAATAGCGCATAAACCTTGGAAAGGAAGCAGTAACACGAACGTACCGACAACAGCAGGAATTTTATGTCTTACTATCCACTGTATTGATGTCTGTCACAGTTTATGTCATGCAGTTTGACTGTGGACGAAAAATAAAAAAGCTAATCTTGTACATTAAAAACACAAATTTAGCAAGAATAGAAGTCCTTACCTGCAATGGAGATTCCCCGAAATATGGCTTGACACCAGTAACAGAGCAGCCCATGATCAAGCCATGTCGGCGGACACCACGATACCATTTTGGGCCAATCCTCTTGAGTTTAACTTGTGCAAAACCAGCCTTTTTGAACCACTCTATATACTCTTCTTCTTTTGGAAAGAGCATCCACATATCCGCAAAGAAACGAGATAGCCAAAACGTCGGGTACACAGGGCCAATTAAGCAGGCAACACCACCTATGGCCAGTACTCTGTATGCTTCCTTGATACCGCGCTGTGGATCTGGCCAGTACTCAATGCTGGAAATACAATCATAGTTTGAAACCAGTTTCTAACAATAAGATTGAATATAGACAAAACTTTATAAATAAGGAAACTATAACACAATTGTTAAGAACCTAAAGTATAGTGATGCAAATTATAAGCCAGAAACATAGAAAACAATACACATGACCGAAACACCATAGCAGAATCATAGCTAGTTGAACTACACAATCTTCCTTATGGTCTTCTATTAAAAGCACATAGAATGTTAAAGACATTTCAACATTTGAGAAAGAGTAACAAAAACTTCTCCTCAACTCAATGAATTGCTTAACAGCATTACAGAGTATTATATACTAACAAGTCCAATTTGGAGGAAAGACAAGGATAACATAGAAGATGCAATTGTCCTGGCCCGGGCTCAACTTCCAAAGTATTGTTCGCTTTGGCCTGACCCTTTCTAAGCCACCTCAAGGCTTTCAGGCGTCACAAATTTGTTCACTTGGGCTTACCCCAAAAGATGCCTCGACAATTGAATAATAAACTTCCCATTATATTGCCCCTAGCTTTCCCCTGCTATTTCACGTGGGATTTGCCTTTACAACAAACTTCACAGCAAACCCCTTTTCGAGTTCAACCATGAGCAATCTGTGGATTGTTACAACTATAATTTGATTTATCCTTAACATGTTTCCCAAATATCTCTAAGTAAGAGTTTAGAAATAATGTTAAACAAAACCTCATCTTCTACTGGTTTAATTGTATTTTGTACTAACAAGTCCAATGTGGAGGAAAGACAAGAAATACATTGAAAGAAATGACATGTCAACAGTTTCAGGTGTTTGTCCAGATTTTCTAACCATAATTGGTTTTCCTATCTCATGAAAGAAATGATAACATATTTACCATAATTGAATTTTTTTTTTTTTTTGATAGTTGAGTTTATTTTTTCCTAGAAGGAAAATATAATTATTCCATATTTGACTAATCCCTTTTCTTGTAGTAAAAGGTTTGGAGGTCTATAAATTGAAAATCCGTCTTTCTCATTAAGCAGCATCCACAATGTAGTCATATGGGGTTTGAGAGTCGTGTGTAGGGAGAGAGCTTTACGGGACAAGTGTTAGTGTGTCACTTGTGTTTGCCTCTTCGTGAGGTTGTTATCTCAATATTTCGTACTCTCTTTTATTATACGCCCTCCGTTTCAATTTATGTGAACATATTTCCTTTTTAGTCCGTGCCAAAAAGAATGACCCCTTTCCTTATTTGAAAACAATTTACCTTTATGCAATGATTTATAGCCACACAAAATAAAGATGCCTTATTTTACACCACAAGATCAAAAGTCTTCTCTCTTTTCTTAAACTACGTGCTCAGTCAAATGGGTTCACATAAATTGAAACGGAGGGAGTAGTAGATTGCTCATCTCCGTCGTGACGTAAGTCGGCCGACCGAACCACGTTAAATGTTTGTGTCTCATTTAGTATATTTCTCTTTTGTTGTCTTACTTATCGTCGTTTAAGGTTTGTTTTGCTAGCTTTTACATGATACTTGATTTTTCGTTCCTAACAAACAGAAGACAGTATAATAATCTCGTGGCGTAAAGAATGACACTATTTTATTATTGTTCCATTACAAATAAAAAAAAAAGAGACAAGAAGATAATTTAACTTAAACTTCCTATTTTACCCTTACTAACAAGTTTTTATAGCCACACAAATATTATAATATCTTTACGACCACATATTTCGTCTTTCTTACAATACATACTCAAACAAACTACGCCACATAATTGGAAACAGATGGTGTATGATTTATCCTTAACATGTTCCTCAAATATCTCTAAGCAAGAATTTAGCAGTAACAACTTGCAATTTCTCATAAAGCAACATCAAAAGCAAGGGCAGATGTAGCCTTTCGGCTACGAGTTCAACCGAATCCATAACTTTCAACATATAATATGTATTTATATTTATTTATTCCTAAAATCTCAACAAGTACTAGATTTGAACTCAGAATTTTAACATGACGATGTGTTCAATGTTAAAAATCTTAAAAGCTGAACCAATTAAATTTAAATCGTGGCTCTGCTGAAATCAATTAAACTCGTAAATTTCATCACGGAGTACGAGTGGTGAGCACCCTCTAGTTCCAACCAAAACGTTGTTAATTGGAGTCACCCCAAGAGCCAGGTGAATTGTTCTTAGAGGAAGGAATGCCGAGGATCCATAGGAAACAGCCTCTCTACCCCAGGTTGGGGTAAGGTGTGCGTACACAATACCCTCCTCCGACCCCACTCGTAGTATTATAGTGGATTGTTGTTATTGTTTCCTCATACTATATGCAAAAACTTACTAAAAATCTCAACAAACATTAGATTCGAACCCATAATTAAAGCAATAAAATGAGTTCAATGCTAAAAATTTTAAAAGCTAAACCAATTAAACAATGAGAAATTACCTTCCAGCAGAAACATATCTATCAAAAGTATCAGTAGGAAAAGGTAAATCCTCAGCATCTCCTTCCAATATCTTACATTCTTTTAAAGGTTCCTTTTCTCTAGCTTTAGCAAGTTGATGAGGTGATTGATCAATAATTGTAACATTCTTAGCATCGACATGTTTAACAATACCAAGAGTAGTAAATCCAGTCCCACCACCAACATCAACAACTTGTAATTGTCTACTGTTTAATTCAGCTGGTTCCAGTGCTTCATCTCTCATATCTTCAGTCCAATGACCTGGATTTATAACATGGTCATATACTATAGATAAAAATCTATAAAACCAAAATGCTTCTTTTTTGTGTTGTATAAATCTTGGTTGTGAAGCTGGTCTTGAAGATGATATACTGCATTTTGTTCTTAGGGTTCTTGATTTGGGATTTGAATTTCTTGAGAAATTTACAAGACCCTTTTGAGGAAAACACTTGAAGTGTAATTCTGATGGAGAAATACCACTATGAATCTTGAAATTTTCAGCTCCACTCAGTAATGAAGAAGCCATGAGTATAAAATTTGATGTTTGAGCTTTGACTGCATATAATTTTTTGATAAGCTTCAGAAAAGAAGCTTATCAATTTTGTATTTTCGAGGAGAGGAAAAAATATAGCACAAAAATAGAAAGCTTTATTTGGTTAGCTGAAGAGGAAGTAGAAGTGGCAGAGCATTGCCTTTTTTCGCGACCACATATTGAGATTACGATTAGAACTCGCAAGGAAACAAGAGCCACAAAGCTCATACGACGTGGTTTTATCATTTCTTCCTTTTTTTTTTTTTTTTTGGTTTTTTATGTTTTCTTTGTTTGGGTACATCAAGAAAGACAAATAAACTTCTTGAAGTTTTTTGTTATAGATTATATTGCTTAAATTTGATAGAGTAGAAACTAAACTCCTTTGAGCAAATACTTCCATATTAGTGTAGTTAAATAGCACGAGTTAGCTAGTTGTCAGACTGGTCATTCAAAAATAGTTATTATTTAAAAAGTTAATGAAAAATAATCACTATTTTGCTGTAACAGTGATCACTCCAGCATAATATACTAGAGATAGGTACATCTATCACTACCAGAAAATAAGCCTATTGCAATAGTTTTTTTTTGTAACGGTTATACAACCGTTGCGATAAAAAAAATATAACAACGGTTATAATCCTTTCAATAGAATTTAGATGATATCAACACACTTTTGATATCAAATCGTTACCATTTGAATTAAACCGCCGGCATATCACCCTTTTAACCAACGATTTTATAAACCGTCCCCATAGAAATATTTATGGGAACGGATTTTTGGAAAAAAATTGGTATTGGAACTGTTTTTTCCTCCTGATCAGATCCCCTAAATTTTGCTAAACCCGCCAAAACAAAATAATCCTTTTTTTTAATTTTAAACTAATTTGAAAAATATAAATATAAAACTCTAATTTATATTGTATATTCCATGCAAGTCGATATCTCTTGCGAACGTGAAGAGTAACAAAATCCTTATTCGCGATCGCGCACAGATGAATGCGATCGCGAAGCTTCACCTTCAGTCATTATGCGATCACAATTTACCACACGTGACACACTGAACAAATTTCAAGCCACCAAGATTTCTCCTATGCGATCGCGGCATCACCCCCGCGATCGCGAAGACCAAAATTGCTGCAACAGAAGGGCTGAAAACCAGCAACTTTCAAGAGCCAAAGTGGTCCGATTGACCACCCGAAACTCACCCGAGGCCCCCGAGACCTCAACCAAAAGCACCAACATGTCCCATAACATCATTCAAACTTGTTCCAATCATCACAACACATCAAACAACACTAAAATCATCAATTCTCATCGGATTCAAGCTTAATTTTTCTTAAAACGTCTGAAACTCATGTTCGATCAAAAACCCGACCAAACGATGTCCGAATGATCTGAAAATTTGCAGACATATCCAAAATCATCTAACGAAGATACTTCAACTCTTGGAATTCCATTCGGACTCCCGAATCAAAATCTCACCTATCGATCGGAATTCGCCAAAATTCCAACTTTGCCAATTCAAGCCTATTTCTACACCGGACCTCCAAATTCAATTTTGATCGCTCTCCTAAGTCAAAAATCATCCCCCGAAGCTATCCGAACCACCAGAATTCACATCCAAGCCCTCTAACTCATTAGACAACTTCCGGTTAATTTTGCCAAAACAAGCTTCCTTCTAAGAGGCTATGTACCTTATTTCAACCAAAAACCAATTCAATTACACCCGATCAACTCTAAAACTGATATAAAACATGAAGCAACACAATTAGAGGGAAACGGGGCGATAACTCACATGACGACGGGCCGGATCATCACATTTTCCCAAAATTAAGCAAATACTCTTCCTCGAGCGTACCCACAGTTGTACTAGAAGCAACCCAATAGCTGAATGACCTTACCAAGCATATACTCGGGGTGATCCCACGTCACCCTATCTAACATAAGTCCGATAACACAATATAGCTGGAATTTCACAGCCCATCCAAACTATAAACCACATTGCACTTCCCTAAATCACACACCAAATTAGAACCTCACGTCTATACTCAGAATAAACCCGAACTAACTATAATAACCCATACTTGCCACTCCATGTGAGACCATATGTTATGTTATGCTACACAACCCAAACACTCGAGACGATGGTATCTATCCACAACAATTGCCCGCAATAACCAAATACCAAAAGAAAACATATTTCATTAGCTAAAGTCTTATTCCAACACCTTCATATACTGCCCACGGCAACCGAAACATGCGATATATCGAACCCATCTCTCAGGTCAATCATTCATGAATCCATTTCCCTTTTGACTGATACCACAACAGATTTCGGAGCCAAACCTCGATATTACCCTTCTAACCAGCTGAAACCACATATACTCGCACTCATTAATGACTCCAATGATCATTTCGATTATAACACACCACACTGGTGATATGCACCTCATTATCGGCCTAAGCCACGACGAGCACAACACAGACTCTAATAAGAAACGATCTGAACACACTCAAATCATGACAACTGACTCAAACGAAAGAGCTGTAAATCAATTCCTCCATACCCTTACAACACAGAACTGAGATCTCGTCTCACATCATAGAAATAGAGTACCTGAATCCTCCTCGAAAGATCATAACATCACGTGGCCTTGCCACAACTCATGATTCTATCCAAACACTATTACCCATGAAGCACCTCAAGTCACCATGCTCAAAACGGTCAGCCACGCACAGATTTAGGTCTGAACTCAAGCAATCAATCTCACCCACTGTAAAACAATTAATATACACTATCAAATCCTATAAGGACACAACCGATGCGCTATTCGCGAGCAATACCCAATACGGACTTTCCTCAGAAACCAAGAAGTATTGCATACAAGGTAACATATAGAAATTTATTCTCCACATCACACTGTTACCGCATGCAATCCGCTCCAAATAACATACACGTGGCGGCGTGCCACCCGATCCGAATAACTCGTGGTAGCGTGCCACCCGATCCGAATAACCCGTGGCGGCATACCACCCGATTCACACATAAATCTCGCAAAAGGAAATGCACATCGAGTCAAATTTCTTATTACAATAAACATATATAGTCCTATGCTCGGCCACACCGAAATGCATCCGAAAATTCCCTCAATACCGGAAATGAATCAATGGTAGAAACCTCTGCACTGACATCTGCCACGAAGGCCCAATTAACAAAGCAATACCTGCCAGTCGTTCGTTGGTCCTTGGGATACAAAACTACACTATTAGAATATAATCCAATGCACATTGCCATGCAACATGTGGCTTTTCCGACATAACCCATCACATTAGTCTAGACAACCTGACATTGGAACAACTAGTCTACAATCTAATATCATAACCTAAATTTAACATATCAAGTAAATAAAGGTCCACTAGGGCTTCCAATTTTCCAATAGCCGCTAAACGGTGCCGATACACACGATCTACAACCACCGCATAGGCGGATCACGAGAACTTCTAGTCTCCAACACATATATAACACATGAATCACTATGCCTGATCCCACACTTCGACGAGCAAATACATAACACACATCAAGCATCCATTCATACCACGAAAGACATTCAGAAATTTCCTTATGCCACCAACAGTTCGACTATCACAATCGATTCAACAAGAAAATATCGCAATACTACTGACGTATCATCAATTTACATCACCTTAATCATCGGAAGATCGATTCTTAACTCACCTGCAGCTGCCCGTGCTGCTCAAGAATTTAATGATTTCCCATTATGAACTGAACCAAAACCTTGAACACGCAAATCTCAGTTCTCCATATCATAACACATAGACCATACCCATAGGAGTTATACTCATCTTCGGACCACGGTAAAACACATCAAGAGCTCTTTCTCCCAATTCCATTGCACAGGATAAACTGCCGGGATTGAATCCCTTTTACCCAAACCAAGCTAAGCAAATTGCCAGCATGCAAAAGCTTTGTTGCACGATACCTGTAAGGCTTATTACCTCAAACATACAACAATAAATCATATCCGTACCATACCGATTCGGTTTATTATCAAGTCATTCCATTTATCCCATTCCCATTCATGTTTCATCATTAATTTGATATTCTCCTTTATTGTAGCACCACAATACCTCAACTCAGGTTACCACACGAGACTCATACATAAGTCCAC
The DNA here is from genome assembly GCA_032618575.1 of Nicotiana noctiflora. NCBI lineage: Eukaryota > Viridiplantae > Streptophyta > Magnoliopsida > Solanales > Solanaceae > Nicotiana > Nicotiana noctiflora. Next base: position 158,287 of record JASVEL010004226.1, read on the forward strand.
ACGGTCTAAGACCCATAAACCACTGATACTCTCTCAGATGTTTCCCAGAATTACTACATTCTATTATACTTTATTTTGAAGAACTTCCTGTGAACCTGAACTCGTTACCATTACCTTCCAAATGCGGATACACATAATCCCATGACTATCATAAAGTACCACAAGTCTTGACATCATTTAATGAAAATACAGTATCTAGCCACATACACAAACTTAAGACACTTGATTGACACTTGCAAAACCTTGAACACAGTAATACCATTATCGAGAGTCATTCATTCTTATTCAGCTGTAATTCACCTGCCCTAGATGAACAAAACCAATATAGCATGCAACAGTGCGATCAGTTAATCAATAACAACCTCCCCAACTTGGCTCAAAGCCATATATCAAGACACTTTCAACCACTCATAGCATTCTTACTCAAATGATGCTAGAATTTTATAGTGATATTAAACTCAAGTCATTTACAATCTTTGGCGGAGACTCAAATCGGAAATCTTAACTCTTCTGTAATTCTTGCATCCATTCACACACAACAGTTAAGCCCACTCTTTAGGTGACCAAAATCTTTACTAAGTCCCAAATTTTCCAAAAATTTCGACAGAGTTTCCTTTGTAATTTGGCCTATCCACCTGCCAGAGAATCACCAAAACCATCCTAACAACACATTCACAACTCGACAAGGCATCACAATGTATATCAACAACATAAATCTCAATACTACACGAATTATATTATCAAAATTGGTACATGAACATACGTTGCACCTATCCAAATCATAACACATATAAAATACATTTCAATTACACATAGGATTCAACCCACCTAAGGACACTCCACAAGAGATAACCCACTTGCTTCGCTTCGATTTAGTATTCCAGCACACCTTCCACCACACATAGCACAATCAATTAGTCTTCCTAAGTTTGAACTCATACCACCGCACCTAATGCACTTTACCTTTCCACTAAGAGACATGAAAATATTCACCACGCCCCATAACTTCGGGCTACACAACATATCACAATGGAAAACGAACACTTAACAGCTCATCTATTATTCATCAGACTCTTTCGTCACTACCAAGACCACATAGATACACTCCACGGTACCAACATACTCATCACATGGATATCCAGCCGTCATTCTGGCTATTAAGAACAATAATGAACATATAAGTTCAAAACACTTGCTCACACCATCAGCACCTCGGTGCTCAAACCATAGGCAAAGATCTGCCCTCAAGTCCTCTAGACTGGCCCAACATGAACTCACGGAGATTACCTCTCGCCCCTTGATCGAGGAATCACAAGCCATTAAGGCACATATACTAATGAGCGCCCGCGTGCGCATACAGACGAGTGGAAGGAATTTTCAGAAGTCATATCTCAAGCTAAATCAAGTACGCACGATAAGAATTTCAGGAATGGGAAGTTTTCCTAAAAGTTCTGTAGCCTCTCGAGGATAAATACAGACGTCTCCGTACCAATCTGCAGGACACTACTAAACCTGCTCATGACTCGTGAGACCTAGTAACCTAGGCTGTGATACTTGTCACGACCCAAATTCCACACCCTGTCGTGATGGCGCCTCTCGTGAAGACAAGGCCAGACAACAACCACAAATCCTCTTTTATCAACTATTCAACATAAAGGAATAGAAATATTACTTATTAACATTTAACTATTAATTTCATCCCAATACAACCCGATCGGGGTGTTACAAGTCACGAGCATCTAATGAGTAAAGGCGCTACTACTGGCCAACAATGTATAGATAATTACAAAATAAAAACTGGAATATAAATATGGTGTCGTGAACGCTAGCAGTAACCTGGCTCAACTACCACCATAAGGTCTTCTACACTGCTAATAACTCACTAACGGGTGAACAATACCTGCAACTGCACGCAAGGTGCAGGGAATAAAGTGAGTACTTCCAACTTAGTGGTAATAAAAGAGAATAATAACTGAGCGATAAGAAAACACGCTGTCACGACCCGGATTTTTCCCCCAACATCGGGATCGTGATGGCGCCTACTCGTGGTAGCTAGGCAAGCCTCTTTATTCACACTATCCCGTTTAACAATACTTCATACTCAAATTAATAACCAAAATCATAATCTTAATTAAACAAAGTGCGGAAAAGACTTTATAAAAATAGAAATAAGTAGTTTCAAGGTATCTGATACTGAAATCCTCTACCCAAGACGTGGAGTCACCAACTCGCGAACTACTACTGAATACTACACATAAACGTCTGAAGAAATATAACATAATCTGTTTGTCTCAGAACAAAGAGACTACAGCTAGTAACATAAGTAAAAGAAGAGACGCCGGGCCTGCGGACGCCTGCAAGCTACCTCGGTCTCAATATGCTCAACTTCCACGCAAAAGATCTACTGCTGCTCCTGATCGAAACCTGGACCTGTGCAAAAACTCACAGAAGTGCAGTATCAGCACAATCGACCCCATGTGCTCTGGTAAGTGCCTGGCCTATCCCGACAAAGTAGTGACAAGCCTAGGACCAGACACCCACATAAACCTGTGCAGTTCTATATATATGTATATCACAAGATAACGAGAAATAACCAAGTAATAACGCAATAAGGAATATCTCAAAAGAACTCAACAATTAACAACAGTTAATAAGTCCACAAGGAAAACAAAGTATAATGGAAAAACAAGTAATATCAAGTCAAGGAATGGCAAGTAGTTGCACGGCATCACCCTTCGTGCTTTTACTCTCATCCTCACCAAATATGCAAATAAAGTGCACGGCATCACCCTTCGTGCTTTTACTCTCATCCTCACATCCATGGTACGGCATGATCCTTCGTACATGGTTCAATAACAAGGCACGGCATGATCCTTCGTGCATAATCAACAACATGGCACGGCATTAACCTTCGTGCATAATCAATAAAACATGGCACGACATTAACCTTCGTGCATAATCAATAACAAGGCACAACATTAACCTTCGTGCATAAACAATAAATCAAGGCACGACATCACCCTTCGTGCATTATCACTCCTCCTCACCCAAATAACAATCACAGTTAAGGGCAAGGAATGAAAACAACAAATCATGAACCATCCCTCCAAGGGACACAATAATCATTTCAACAAAGTCCTGACAAGGGCAATCAATAGCAATTCTACAACCCGGCAAGGGTTCAACAATTTATCTTCAAATATGTCTCACAATAAGCATTATCAACGACTCACGGTCATACTAGACGCCAGTGTATGGATGCTCGTCACCACAGCCCATACACCGCACTCGACCACATAACACATAGCACATAATCCTATTCCCTCAAGCTAGGATAGAACAAACACTTACCTCGAATGTTTACGAACAATTCAATCCGTGGCAATGCCTTTTCCTTTCAAATTTGGCTCCAATCCAATCGTATCTATACACAATTGATTTAATATCATCAATACTACTCAACAAACTAATTCACAAGGCCAATTACAACTTTTACAACATTCTGCCCGGAATAGTGAATTTCGACCCCGGGCCCACATGGTCGGAACTCGGGGTTCGGACCAAAATCCGGTTACCCATCCCCCCACAAGTTCAAGTATATGATTTGTTTCAAAATCGGACCTCAATTCGAGGTCCAATTACCCAATTCATGAAAAACCCTATATTCTACCAAAAACAAGAAATTGTACCATGAAAACCTTTGATTTCTATTGAAAAACATGTTTAATGTTGTTAGGAATTGAAAGAATTAAGTAAAAAGTGACTTACAATTGCTTTGAAGAAGAGGAGTTCGTGAAAAATCGCCAATGGATGTTTTTGGGTTGCGAAATGTGAAAAATGAAGCTGGAAATCGTGATTTACAGGTCTCTGTGTTCGCATTTGCGAACATGGGTTCGCAATTGCGAACCCCGACCAATTTCTGGAGTTTGAAAAATAAGCTAAGGCTGGGAAGTTCGCATTTGCGAACTTTTGTTCGCATTTGCGAAGCCAAGGCACAACTGGGAAGTTCGCATTTGCGAAACTGGGAAGTTCGCATTTGCGAATTCGCATTTGCCAACTTTTGTTCGCATTTGCGCATTCGCATTTGCTAACTTTTGTTCGCATTTGCGAATTCGCATTTGCTAACATTTGTTCGCATTTCCCAACTCTGCAGATCAGGTGCTGACAGCAACTTTCTAACATGAAAAGTTGATCTCGTGGCCTATCCAAAATTCACCCGAGCCCTCGGGGCTCCAAACCAAACATGTACACAACATCAAAACCACATTACAAACTTGTTCGTGCGATCACATCGCCAATATCACATCGTTTTCATCAAATCAAGCCTCAAGTTCATGATTTTCATTCTTTTGGTTTTCAAAACTTTCAAACTTGGAACTCAAGGTCCAAAACATATCAAACGACATCCAAATGTCACCAAACTTTGCAGAAAGCACATATATAATATATAAGACTTGTACCGGGCGTCGGAACCAAAATACGAGCCCGATGCCAAGGTCAATTAATTTATTTTCCTTTAATAATTACATCAAAAACAATTTCACAGAAAAATTCATAACTTGGGCTCTAGACCTTAGAATTCGACTCCGGACGCATGTCCAAGTCCCATATTTTCCTACGGACCTTCCGGGACCGTCCAATCTTGGGTCCGGGTCCGTTTACCAAAAATGTTGACCGAAGTCAACTATATCGATATTAATATCATTTTTATCCAAATTTCTCATAGAATTCATATTTTCTATCACAAAATCTTTCCGGCTACATGCTCGGATCGTGCACGTAAATCGAGGCAACATAGAATGAGGTTTTCAAGACCTCAGAAGCTCGAAATGATTAATAAGACAAGTGATGACCCTTTGGGTCGTCACATTCTCCACCTCTAAAACAACCGTTCGTCCTCGAACGGACAAAAGAAAGAAGTACCTGAGTCGGAAAACTAATGTGGGTAGCGGCTCCGCATACCAGACTCGGACTCCCAGGTCGATGCTTCAGGAGGCTGACCTCTCCACTGAACACGCACAGAAGGATAACTCTTCGACCTCAACTGTCGAACCTGCCGGTCTAGAATGGCCACCGGCTCCTCCTCGTAAGATAGATCATTGTCCAATTGGACAGTACTGAAGTCTAACACATGTGTGGGATCGCCGTGGTATCTCCGAAGATAGATACATGAAAAACCGGATGCACGGCCGATAAGCTAGGCGGCAAAGCTAGTCTGTAAGTCACCCCTCCCACTCGGTCTAGAATCTCAAATGGACCAATATACCTAGGGGCTGAGCTTGCCCTTCTTCCCGAACCTCATCACGCCCTTCATAGGCGACACTCGGAGCAATACTTGTTCACCAACCATGAAATCTACATCTCGAACCTTACGATCCGCATAAGTCTTCTGCCTGGAATGAGCTAAATGCGATCTCTCCTGGATAGTCTTGACCATATCCAAGGCCTCCCGAACTAAGTCTGTTCCCAACAACCGAGCCTCTCCCGGCTCAAACCATCTGACTGGAGATCGATATTGCCTACCATACAATGCCTCATACGGAGCCATCTGGATGCTAGACTGGTAACTGTTATTGTAGGCGAACTCTGCTAATGGCAGAAACCGGTCCCACGAGCCTCCGAAATCAATAACACAGGCTCGAAGCATGTCCTCTAGAATCTGAATAGTCCTCTCGACTGGCCATCCGTCTGAGGATGAAATGTTGTACTCAACTGAACCTGAGTGCCTAACTCCTGCTGGACCGCTCTCTAGAACCGCGAGGTAAACTGCGTACCCCGATCAAAAATAATAGATACTGGCACCCCACGAAGACGAACAATCTCCCTAATGTAAATCTCCGCTAACCTCTCCGACGAGTAGGAGACAGATACTGGAATAAAGTGTGCCGACTTGGTCAACCTATCAACAATGACCCAAATAGCATCAAATTTCCTCCGAGTCAAAGGAAGTCCAGTAACGAAGTCCATAGTAATCCGCTCCCATTTCCACTCGGGAATCTCAATCCTCTGGAATACACCACCAGGCCTCTGGTGCTCATATTTCACCTGCCGACAATTTAGACACCGAGCGACATACGCAATGATATCTTTCTTCATTCTACGCCACCAATAGTGCTGCCGCAAGTCCTGGTACATCTTTGCGGCGCCCAGGTGAATAGAATACCGCGAACTATGGGCCTCCGCTAAGATCAACTCTCGAATCCCTTCGACATTGGGCACACAAACTCGACCCCGCAATCTCAATACCCCATCATCATCTAGATTTACCTTTGTGGCACCTCCCCGCTGTACTGTACCTCTCAACTCATGCAAATGAGGATCATCAAATTGCCTCTCACGGATACGCTCTAATAAGGAAGAACGAGCGACCGTGCAGGCTAACACTCTGCTAGGCTCGTAAATGTCTAATCTCACGAACCGGTTGGCTAAGGCCTGGACATCTAGAGCTAATGGTCTCTGATTGACCGGAATATATGCAAGACTACCCATGCTGGCAGACTTTCTACTCAATGCATCGGCCACCACATTGGCCTTACCTGGGTGATATAAGATAGTAACATCATAGTCTTTTAGCAACTCTAACCATCTCCGTTGTCGTAGATTCAACTCATTTTGCTTGAACAAGTACTGTAGGCTTTTGTGATCAGTGTACACCTCACATGTCACACCATATACATAATGTCTCCAGATCTTCAAGGCATGTACCACTGCTGCTAACTCAAGATCATGTACTGGATAATTCTTCTCATGTATTTTTAACTGCCTCGAAGCATAAGCGATAACCTTACCATCCTGCATCAATACCGCTCCAAGCCCTGTACGAGATGCGTCACAATAAACTGTATAAGGCCCTGCACCCGTAGGTAGTATCAACATCGGTGCAGTAGTCAAGACTGTCTTGAGCTTCTGAAAGCTCGCCTCACACTCCTCTGACCACTGGAACTGGGCACCCTTCTGGGTCAACCTGGTCATCCGGGCTGCAATAGAAGAAAACCCCTCTACAAATCGACGGTAGTAACCGGCTAACCCCAAGAAACTCCGGATCTCAGTCACTGAAGCTGGTCGAGGCCAATTCTGGACTGCCTCAATCTTCTTCGGGTCCACCTGAATACCTTCCACTGATACGATGTGGCCCAGAAATGCCACCGAACTCAACCAGAACTCACATTTCGAAAATTTGGCATATAGCTGATTATCCTTCAGAGTCTGAAGAACCACTCTGAGGTGCTGCTCGTGCTCTTCCTGGCCGCGGGAGTATACCAGGATGTCATCTATAAAGACTATCACGAACAGATCTAAGTAAGGCCTGAATACCCGATTCATCAACTCCATGAATGCTGCTGGGCATTGGTCAACCCGAAGGACATGACCAAGAACTCATAATGCCCATATCTAGAGCGAAAGGCTGTCTTAGGAATGTCAGCCGCCCTGATCTTCAGCTGATTGTAGCCTGACCTCAAGTCTATCTTTGAGAATACCCTCGCTCCCTGGAGCTGGTCAAACAAATCATCAATCCTCGGCAGTGGATACTTATTCTTTATTGTCACTTTGTTCAATTGCCCGTAATCAATACACATCCGCATCGAGCCATCTTTCGTCTTTACAAATAATATAGGTGCTCCCCAGTGGGAAACACGGGGCCTGATAAAGCCCTTCTCAAGAAGGTCTTGCAACTGATCTTTCAACTCTTTTAGCTCCGGCGGGGCCATACGATAGGGTGGAATAGAGATGGGCCGAGTGCCCGGTGCCAGATCAATACAGAAATCAATATCCCTGTCGGGTGGCATGCCCGGCAGGTCTGAAGGAAAAACCTCAAGAAACTCCCGTACAATAGGGACTGACTCAATGGAAGGAACCTCTGCGTTGGAATCACGAACATAAGCCATATAAGCTAGACACCCCTTCTCGACTATGCGTCGAGCCTTAACATAGGAAATAACAGTGCGAACGGAGTGGCTTGAGGTACCCTTCCATTCTGGTCGGGGTGATTCTGGCAAGGCTAAGGTCACAGTCTTGGCATGACAATCTAGAATAGCATGGTATGGGGACAACCAGCCCATCCCCAATATGACATCAAAATCCACCATGTCCAAAAGCAACAGATCAACACGGGTCTCAAGACCCCCAAATATAACTACACACGAACGATGCACTCGGTCGACTACAATGGAGTCACCCACCGGTGTAGACACATAAACTGGAATATCCAGAGCATAGCCGGGCACGGCCAAATACGGTGCAAAGTAGGAAGACACATATGAATATGTAGATCCAGTGGTCAAATAATACCGAAGCACCTCCGCCACACACAAGAATGGTATCCGTAATCACGGCATCCGATGCCTCCGCCTCTGGCCCGGCCGGTAAAGCATAGAATCGGGATCCGCACCTCCCTCTCGAGCTACGTCTCCGGACGCGCCATCAACCGGTCGACCTCTACCTTCGGGCCGGACGCGTCTCCACCTCTACGGTCTCGACCTCCACCTCTATAATCTCTACCCCCGCCTCTAGCCGGGCCGGGCAGGCCGAGGGTCGCTGGGGCCTGAATCATAGGACGAGGCCCTCGCTGCTGAGAGTTGCCCGCTGCTAGAGGGCAATACCTGATAAAATGACCCGAGTCACCACAACCGTAGCAACTCCCAGGCTGATGGGGCTGCTGGCCCCGACGACCCGAACGGCCTCCACGAACACTCGAAGAGGCCGAGCATTAACAGGAGGTCGATTCGAATACCGCCCATGAAAACCACGATCACTTGGTCCACCCCGTGAAGCCGAAGGGCGGAATGGAAAGGCTCGGAAGACCGGCCTCTGTCAAAGCATTCTCTGCACCCGAAGAAGAACCACTAAACCTCCCTCGGAACGACGAGGCCTCTTGTCCGAATAATAACCACCTCCCCGAGCAAGAGCCATCTCAACTCTACGCGTCGCATTAGCCGCCTCCCGAAATGAAATATCACTCCCCACTCCCATCGCCATCCGAAGTCTAATTGGTCGATTAAGCCCATCTATGAACCTCGCGGACCCTCTCCCGCTCCGCGGGACGTATCACCACCGCACGACGAGACAAATCAACAAATCTCGTCTCATACCGAGTGACCGTCATAGTGCCCTGCTGGAGGCGCTCAAACTGCCTCCGAAGTGCATCCCGCCGAGTAGCAGGGAGAAACTTCTCCGTAAATAGTTCCGCAAACTGATCCCATGATAAAGCCGGGGACCCTGCCGGTCGAGTCAAACAATAATCCCTCCACCAAGTCTTCGCGGATCCTGAAAGCCTGAATGTACAGAAGTCAACTCCATTGGACTCCACGATCCCCATAGTCTTGAGAATCTCACGGCAACTTGAATAAGAAATCCCGAGGATCCTCTGATGTGGCATCGCCGAAAGTAGTGGTAAACAACCTGGAGAACCGATCAAGTCTCCACAAAGAATCGAAGTCGTGGACGCTCCATCTCCCGCACGAGCCGCGGTACTCGAACGAGTGGCCACAGCTGGCTGAACCACTGGTGCCTGAGGCTGAGGAGCTACTGGCTCCGGAGTACGAGCAATAGGAGTCTGGGCCCCTCCTCCAGCCTGAGAAGCGGTTGGTGCAACTGATAATAAGCCTACCCTAGCAACGCTGTCCACAAATCCCGCTATCCTGACCAAAGCCTCCCGAAGATCCGGGGTAAATAAAGCCTCTCCTGGGACCTGAGCTGGGCCCACTGGAGCTGCTGGGACTGGAACCTCCTCGCCAGTCTCAATATGAGGCTCTACCTCTAGAATAGCTGCCGGGGGCTGAGCTCTGCCCCTATCATGGCCTACGATACGGCCTCGGCCCCTGCCCCTCACGGGAGCTGCCTGGGGCTCAGGCTGGTGATCAGCGGACGAAGAAGCGCGTGTCCTCACCATCTGCGAAAGAACAGAGTAGAAATTCAATTAGTATTTGAGGAACAAATCGCACGACAAGAAGGAACAAACGAGAGACTCTTTCCTAACTCAATAGACTCTGGAGGACAAGTACAGACGTCTCCGTACCTACCTCTCAAACTCTACTAAGCTTGTTCGTGAGTGGTGAGACCTATGTAACCTAGAGCTCTGATACCAACTTGTCACGACCTGGATTTTTCCCCCAACATCGGGATCGTGATGGCGCCTACTCGTGGTAGCTAGGCAAGCCTCTTTATTCACACTATCCTGTTTAACAATACTTCATACTCAAATTAATAACCAAAATCATAATCTTAATTAAACAAGTGCGGAAAAGACTTTATAAAAATAGAAATAAGTAGTTTCAAGGTATCTGATACTGAAATCCTCTACCCAAGACGTGGAGTCACCAACTCGCAAACTACTACTGGAATACTACACATAAAAGTCTGAAAGAAATATAACATAATCTGTTTGTCTCGGAACAAAGAGACTACAACTAGTAACATAAGTAAAAGAAGAGACGCCGGCCTGCGGACACCTGCAAGCTACCTCGGTCTCAAGTATGATCTACTCCCACTCAAAAGATATACTGTTGCTGCTCCTGATAGAAACCTGGACCTGTGCAAAAATGCATAGAAGTGCTGTATCAGCACAACCGACCCCATGTGCTGGTAAGTGCCTGGCCTATCCCGGCGAAGTAGTGACAAACCTAGGACCAGACACCCACATAAACCTGTGCAGCTATATATATATATATATGTATACCACAAGATAACGAGAAATAACCAAGTAATAACGCAATAAGGAATATCTCAAAAGAACTCAACAATTAACAACAGTTAATAAGTCCACAAGGAAAACAAAGTATAATGGAAAAACAAGTAATATCAAGTCAAGGAATGGCAAGTAGTTGCACGGCATCACCCTTCGTGCTTTTACTCTCATCCTCACCAAATATGCAAATAAAGTGCACGGCATCACCCTTCGTGCTTTTACTCTCATCCTCACATCCATGGTACGACATGATCCTTCGTACATGGTTCAATAACAAGGCACAGCATGATCCTTCGTGCATAATCAACAATATGGCACGGCATTAACCTTCGTGCATAATCAATAAAACATGGCACGACATTAACCTTCGTGCATAATCAATAACAAGGCACAACATTAACCTTCGTGCATAAACAATAAATCAAGGCACGGCATCACCCTTCGTGCATTATCACTCCTCCTCACCCAAATAACAATCACAGTTAAGGGCAAGGAATGAAAACAACAAATCATGAACCATCCCCGCAAGGGACACAATAATCATTTCAACAAAGTCCCGGCGAGGGCAATTAATAGCAATTCTACAACCCGGCAAGGGTTCAACAATTTATCTGCAAATATGTCTCACAATAAGCATTATCAACGACTCACGGTCATACTAGACGCCAGTGTATGGATGCTCGTCACCACAGCCCATACACCGCACTCGACCACATAACACATAGCACATAATCCTATTCCCTCAAGCTAGGATAGATCAAACACTTACCTCGAATGTTTACGAACAATTCAATTCGTGGCAATGCCTTTTCCTTTCAAATTTGGCTCCAATCCAATCGTATCTATACACAATTGATTTAACATCATCAATACTACTCAACAAACTAATTCACAAGGCCAATTACAACTTTTACAACATTCTGCCCGGAATAGTGAATTTCGACCCCGGGCCCACATGGTCGGAACTCGGGGTTCGGACCAAAATCCGGTTACCCATCCCCCCACAAGTTCAAGTATATGATTTGTTTCAAAATCGGACCTCAATTCGAGGTCCAATTACCCAATTCATGAAAACCCTTATATTCTACCAAAAACAAGAAATTTTACCATGAAAACCTTTGATTTCTATTGAAAAACATGTTTAATGTTGTTAGGAATTGAAAGAATTAAGTAAAAAGTGACTTACAATTGCTTTGAATAAGAGGGAGTTCGTGAAAAATCGCCAATGGATGTTTTTGGGTTGTGAAATGTGAAAAATGAAGCTAGAAATCGTGATTTACAGGTCTCTGTGTTCGCATTTGCGAACATGGGTTCGCAATTGCGAACCCCGACCAATTTCTCGAGTTTGAAAAATAAGCTAAGGATGGGAAGTTCCCATTTGCGAACTTTTGTTCGCATTTGCGAAGCCAAGGCAAAACTGGGAAGTTCGCATTTGCGAATTCGCATTTGCCAACTTTTGTTCGCATTTGCGCATTCGCATTTGCTAACTTTTGTTCGCATTTGCGAATTCGCATTTGCTAACATTTGTTCGCATTTCCCAACTTTGCAGATCAGGTGCTGACAGCAACTTTCTAACATGAAAAATTGATCTCGTGGCCTATCCAAAATTCACCCGAGCCCTCGGGGCTCCAAACCAAACATGTACACAACATCAAAAACACATTACAAACTTGTTCGTGCGATCACACCGCTAATATCACATCGTTTTCATCAAATCAAGCCTCAAGTTCATGATTTTCATTCTTTTGGTTTTCAAAACTTTCAAACTTGGAACTCAAGGTCCAAAACATATCAAACGACATCCAAATGTCACCAAACTTTGAAGAAAGCACATATATAATATTTAAGACTTGTACCGGGCGTCGGAACCAAAATACGAGCCCGATGCCAAGGTCAATTAATTCATTTTCCTTTAATAATTACATCAAAAATAATTTCACAGAAAAATTTATAACTTGGGCTCTAGGCCTCAGAATTCGACTCCGGACGCATGTCCAAGTCCCATATTTTCCTACGGACCTTCTAGGACCGTCCAATCTTGGGTCCGGGTCCATTTACCAAAAATGTTGACCGAAGTCAACTATATCAATATTAATATCATTTTTATCCAAATTTCTCATAGAATTCATATTTTCTATCACAAAATCTTTCCGGCTACATGCTCGGATCGTGCACGTAAATCGAGGCAACATAGAATGAGGTTTTCAAGACCTCAGAAGCTCGAAATGATTAATAAGACAAGTGATGACCCTTTGGGTCGTCACATATGGGCACACCAAAATGCTATACAACACAGTACAATCCCTTTTTGAAAAGCCGAAATACTATGAAAATCCTTTAGAAAATCTCAAGATCAGATAAAAATATCATTTTTGAAAATCTATTTTACAAATATTCCTTTTCCTTTTTTAAGAGCCAGCATATGAAGGCTATATGACATAGAGCAAGTCAGCTCACAAGTCGGCCCATTGGGCACAGCACTCATCAACATGTAACACCAGGGTATCTGGTCAACAAGGCAAATAGCAGTATGTATACCAATGATATATGAGTGATAATGTCATGCCATATAGTACAAACATGAGTGAACGCAATGCAATGCATATGACCGCTGCGGCGTGCAGCCCGATCCATTTGGGTACCCGCGCTCACTGTGGAGGTTCGGACTCTGGAGGGGCTCCTACAGTCCAAGCGCAATAATATTGCGGCGTGCAGTCCGATCCATATACTACTGCGGCGTGCAGTCCGATTCATGTAATATGCTACTGTCGGGTGCAGTCTGATCCATCCATGTATGCTACTGCGGCATGCAGTCGGATCCGTGCATGTATATGCATATGCACACATATCACTCGAGGCCTGAAAACCTCCTCACATTACTCGTCATGCTCTCACATATGGCCTCGGCCCCAATCAGTCCAACAAATAATCAAAAAGCCCATCGGGCATCAGTAAAACAATGATACTCAACTCAAATGATAGTTTATATCAGTTAAAACTCCAGGTTTGAGTAAAATATAGCTGAGTTCAAAAGTAGTGTAAATCATATGGACTGAGTTCAAATAGTATTTCAAATAGTAAGGGAAAATAGTGATAAAAGTTCATAAAGAGTTTCAACAATTGGCATTAAGCCCCAAGTATGGCAATAAGCTCAAATCATAATGATAACAACAATACATTTGCAAATGCGCGGTAAAAACCAACAACCGAAATGGACCAAGTCACGATCCCCAACGGTGCTCTACCCCACGCTCAGGTCCAGCTGCAAGTCACCTCAATATAGCACTAAGATGTGCAAATCCAGGATTTCAAACCCTCGGGATATCATTCCCAAGTATTAATCACCTCGAACCAGTGAAAACTCAAGCCCGTGATGCCTTTGCTCTTCAAACTGGCCTCCACGCGCGTCAAAACTAGCCATAATCAGAACAAATATATCATAATAGGCAAACGGAACAACACCCAATCGAAAATAATCGAAATATAACAAAATCTCGAAACTAGCAATACCCGAGTTCCGGGCCCGATTCTCGAAAAATTATGAAACTCATATTTTTGGAATCCTCATCTCGCCACGAGTCCATACATATAAAATTTATCAAAATTGGAGTTCAAATGAGCCACCAAATCCCACTTTTACATAGCAAAAATTGAAGCCCTAACTTCTTTAATTTATACTCGATTTCAGAGAATTAATGGAAGATTCTTCGATTAAATCATCAATTTAACTCATAAAATATACCTCCAAGCGATTCTCCTTGAATCCTTCTTTAATTTCCTTTAAAAACCTTCAAAAACGAGCAGCCATGGGTGAAAATAGACTCAACTTTGCGAACAAGTTGGTTTAAAACGGCCTTATGCACGCGATCGCGATGAGAAAATTCCCAAGCTCCCAGAAATGTGAAGTGCGAACGCGGAGAGCTGCCCTGCGTACGCGAAGAGTAACAAAATCTTTATTCGCGATCGCGCACAGATGAATGCGATCGCGAAGCTTCACCTTCAGTCATTATGCGATCACAATTTACCACACGTGACACACTGAACAAATTTCAAGCCACCAAGATTTCTCCTATGCGATCGCGGCATCACCCCCGCGATCGCGAAGACCAAAATTGCTGCAACAGAAGGGCTGAAAACCAGCAACTTTCAAGAGCCAAATTGGTTCGATTGACCACCCGAAACTCACCCGAGACCCCCGGGACCTCAACCAAAAATATCAACATATCCCATAACATCATTCAAACTTGTTCCAATCATCACAACACATCAAACAACACTAAAATCATCAATTCTCATCGGATTCAAGCTTAATTTTTCGTAAAACTTCCGAAACTCATGTTCGATCAAAAACCCGGCCAAACGACGTCCGAATGATCTGAAAATTTGTAAATATATCCAAAATCACCTAACGAAGCTACTGCAACTCTCGGAATTCCATTCTGACTCCCGGATCAAAATCTCACCTATCGACCAGAATTCACCAAAATTCCAACTTTGCCAATTTCAGCCTATTTCTACACCGGACCTCCAAATTCGATTTCGATCGCTCTCCTGAGTCACAAATCATCCCCTGAAGCTATCCGAATCACCGAAATTCACATCCGAGCCCTCTAACTCAATAGTCAACTTTCGGTTGACCTTTCCAAAACAAGCTTCCTTCTAAGAGGCTATGTGCCTTATTTCAACCAAAAACCAATTTAATTACACCCGATCAACTCTAACACTGATATAAAAATATGAAGCAACACAATAAGGGAGAAACATGGCGGTAACTCACACGACGACACGCCAGATCGTCACATATACATAACTCTTGAATTCCATGGCTGGTTCATCATGGATTTTCAAATCCCAATAAGCTAATTTGAAACGAGTAAATGTGAGAAATGTGGTTTGCCAATTGATTATGCTATCTGATTAGGAGGTCATTTCCTTTTAACTATGGCTCGAGTCGACTCATTTTAAACTAGGTGATTGATACTTATATATAGTTTGTTTGGCCAAGCTTTTCCATTCGTAAAAGCATATTGTTTTTCTAAAATTGAAGTGTTTGGTCTAGCTTTTGGAAGGAAAAAAGCATTTTTAAGGAGAAGCATAAAAATTTAGTTTCTCTCCAAAAATACTTTTCTGAAACGCACTTTTGACAAAAATATATTTAGAAACAGTTTTAAAAAGCTTGACCAAATACTATTGGGAAAAACACCAACTACTTCTCGCTAAAAGTAGTTTTGAGAAAAACACCTTCGAAAAAATACACTTCTCGAAATAAGCTAATTTTTATAGCTCGGCGAACATGCTATTAATTTTTACCCCGTTTCTAATAGTCCATCAAACTTCTCGATCAAAGCTTGAACCAATCGAACTAGCTTATTGATTGAACGTGTCAAAGTCCTATTGGTAATTCCGTTTGTCATGTTTTGCGATAAAACTGTTATTAATTGGGGTTTTCTGCTATTAAATCCTCTGTTTTTTTCCCCTTTAGTTCCAGTCTTAGTATATCTTCTCTTAACTTAAATTTCAAAGACAACCCAAAATTATATTCACATTCAAATATAATTGCAAATTTCAAATACTATTTTCACAACAAAAAAAAAACAAAAAAAATCCTATTTTATAATTTTACAATTCTTATGTCCAAACGCCCACTTATTGAAGGCTAACACGTTATGTTACAAGTTTAGAGGAATGGCAATAATTTTGTTGCTTCTTAATTTATACATTTAATTCGAACTATTCGCGCGTCCTTTTCTTTTTTTCCTTCACATAATAGTTCTCATTATTTCTCTTTTGGCGAAATGGCTTCCTGGCCATTCAAACTTGCAGCCGATTTTAAAGCCGATACACCAACTTACAAGTTTCCCATTTGAACACTCCAACTCAATAAATTGAATTTCAATAAACATATCCATCAGTGTGAGCTTCAATTGCCTAACAATAATGACAAGTCACACACTGTGACGTTTTATTATTCGACACATGTAATTTGTGTGTACCGTATTTTTAATAGTGCCAATTTACCAGATTACTTATTTATTATTTTCTTTCTCTTTATCCTCGATACAATTTCTTCCTATTATCAATTTCTTTATCCATTAATAGACCCATCTTCTTCAATTTCTCTATCAATTTTTTCCAACGGACCTCAAACTTTAACCTCTCTAACTCAACCTTGACGGGTTGTTCGTGATGTTATAGGGTGGGCCGGTTGAAGAAGAAGGAGATGGAGGGTGGTTTAGGGGTGGTTCACGTATCTGGTTCGCTAGGTGGTCGACCGGACGAGTGTGCTGGGCGTGGACTGTTTTAGCAAAAGCAAAAGGGGTTCGTTTGGTTGCTTCAGTGATTATGTAAAATACTTCCACTTTTCAACAAATCCTTGTGTTCCGCTCAAAATATTCGCAAACATTTATGAATTCAAAGCAATCGATAGAAACGAAGGGCCAATCATAGCAAATCATAACACATCTGAAATCTAATAAGGAAAGGATAATAGAAATAATTGTATGGACAACAGAAAATATTGGTGACCTTTATTTATGATGTGGATTGATCTGCCTCTCCATGGAGAGGTTCAGATCTTTACAATCATGTTTTGAGATATCTACCATTATTATGTTTCTTGTTTTGGATTCTCACTCTATGTTTTACTCTGTATTTCTTAGAGTCCCCAAGGGGAAAGAGTGGAACCCCTTCTCTTATGTTTGCTCTGGTATTTATAGACGCTTGTTGTGCGAGTTGACTTTCTTGGAGATCGAGCCCATGCCAGGGGATTATTTTGGATACATCCAGAAAATGTTGCCCTTAGCCAAGGCTTTGGGTAGATACGAGTAATAGTCTCGGTCGAGGCGGTCTTGGTGCCTATTATGTTTATACTAGTCGTAAAGGGCAGCCAATCTGATTGACTATCGCGGAATCAAATTATGACCTATACAGTTAGTCCCTCCTCTTATCATGGTTGCCTCGAGGCAGGCCCTGGTAAGCGAACATGATCGATCGAAGAACGACCCCTTTCTAAATGGGGGGGGGGGGGGGGGGGGGGGGGGGAATAATAATTTCTTGTGACGCCTAGTCATTACTTCCTTTCGTTCGATGGGGTTACGATCCCGTGTGTGAATATTCTCGGCGAATGGAAATGGACGATACGCCATTGTCACACCTCCTTTCAGCGCTACCGCACCCCACGAAGGGCTTGGTAAAAGGAGTTTTTCCAATCAAAGGACAATCAAAACGGGATTCATTTATTAAGAGATTCAGAGTCGCCACTTGGGAGATTTTTGGTGTCCGAAGTCACCGGTTCAAATCCCGAATTGAGGAAAGGTTTGACTCTATTTAACGGTCTGCGAACCAGAAATCTGGATAAGGAATTCTGTTAACCCGGGAGAAGGTGTTAAGCATTCCCGAGTTCCGTGGTTCTAGCACAGTCGCTCAACTGTCATATTTGGCTTAATTATCTAATTTTTATACATGTTGAACCTATGTGCTAATTTTAACTCTTTAACTATTTCTAATATTATTAATCATTATTTTAATAGAAGAATTGCAACATCATAAAAATGCATCTCAAACCACGTCACAATCAATGTACCCGTGATTATCGACACATTCTGACTTTGTTGAGATTTGGATTTGGGTAGCATAAATGTGCACCCATACATAAGAAAGTAAGGTTATTAACTAACGGGCCTAAAGTAATTCCGCATTTTGTAATTTGCGAGGGCTATAAAATTTAGCTAAGTGGCACACCTCATAATCTAAGAATCAATTCAATATTAATTAAAATAAGGGTCATGTAATTATCATTTTTTGTTCCGCACGGCATGCCTCAAATATTATAAAAAAATTAATTGTCATCGTTACGTAATCCCAATATTACTTTAGTCTAATCCACTTTCATTTTTAGTCCACAGATCGCACAACCTATAATTTCTCGTCAATTCTCCAACTTATATTCTTGTATCTTAATTTCAAAAAATCTTCTTTTACCAAATGAATATCATAAGACTTGATTCAACTTCACGTTATCAGCTACATGGAGCAATTACTCAAAACACATTAAATTCCGCTAAGGCTACACGCCATAAAATGATATATCAACCATAAACTATTTAAACCTCAAATCCATAGACACATCATTATTGAAGCAATCAAGAACACTCAAACAATTTTAGCAAATGATTATTCTAAACATGAAGGAAAATGATCTAAACTAAACCTTTATTCACTCCAACACAATGATACGCATAGAATAGAGCTCAAACTAGCAGGCCGTAGAAAATCATGGAAAGAGCATTTAACCAAATGTTAAGTACAACAAAAGTGACGAAGTTCCTTTGAGAATTTGAGTACAAATCAACCAACATTTAGAGATAAGAAGCAATAGTTGATTGTTCTAGTAATACTGGGAATAACTAAATGATCTACTATGCAACAAATAGCTTGAACCCTTTATACTACTAGAATGCTAATAGTTAATGCGACAACTTTAGAAATATACCAAGACAGTTGATTTCAGTTATAGAGTTGTTCATCTTTTCACAAAATGAGCTTAACCACATACAATCTACCTATCATTCCTCTTATTACTATATCTTGAACACAGAGACCATGAAGCAGGCAATTTTCAATTCATTTCAACTCCAACTTCAGATTCAAACTCACATCCACATATGGTTTAAGAAGTATGTACCTGGAAATGATAATACAAGAAGAAGGAAAGGAAATCAGTGGGTGGCAGCTTTAACGGCAAAGCAAACAACAGCAGTTGACAGCAACGGCAACACAAATTAACCCATGAAAAGTAGTAAATCCCCAGGAATACCAATTTCACAACCCAGGAATACTGAATGCAAGTCACAAGTAGAGAAAGAATGAACCAACAGCTAGACAACAAATGATTTCTGATTTTGCAAGAAAACACACCGAGAAAAGAAAGCTTAAACTTCAATTGAAAACAGTAATTGCTTTCAAAAATCCTCACTCTTCAGTTCTAACTCTTAGAACCCTTAAAAATCTGTTTTCTCTCTGCCTATGTGTATCCCCTTCAGTTCTGTTTTCCTCCTCTTTTTATAGCCAAAACAGAACCCTTATTAAATTCATCAGCTCACCTTTCCAGCCTGTTTTAACACTCAAACTTATTATATGCAAAAGTATTTCCCTGTTATTTTCTGATGAAGCCACTACCGTCTGCCTTTTGTTATTAAATAACAGGTATGGGCAGCCTGAATATTAAACCTAGGCATGCTTAACAGCACATGGCTTCCAATTAGCTTAATTCAAATGGTTCAATTCAAATCCAAACCAATCTTAAAAATACAGATTTCCCAGTCAAACAGTAACTCCAGATGGAACCAATTATTGAGCATTACTGCTATATTGTTCTAACTAACAGATTTATGCGAACTAATCGATGACATTCGATTAGTCGATTACAACACGTATAATCGATAACAAATAGTCGACGAATCAGTGATTCACAAATCTCGGGCAAAACAGGGCGAAATGCGAAACTTAATTATTCGACGATATTAATCGAGACGAATATGTATTCTACAACATTCAAACAGCAATCAGAAACACACAAATTGACCAAATAAAAAGGTCTTGATTTGGAGGAGAAGAGAATGAAAGAATTATCAATCAAAACAAACCAGAAATTTAACAAAACAAATACACGAATAAATAAAGACAAAGAACGAGCAGAATTACCTTTGAGAAATTTCAACCAGATCAAACAGGCTTGCCACTAAACGAATTCCGATCTTTTGACTTGAAAACTTGGGTTTTGGCAACCAAACGGATCTTAATTAAAATCTATTGGATCCCAATCCTCTTTTAATTTGGATAGAATCCCTAATTTAGTATGCTAGGGTTCTTTAGAGCTTGTTTCGGGGCTTTACTGGTTCCGGTCAGATTCGAGCCGGACCAGTTTTGGTAGGGTCATGGGGGAGGTCCGGGGAAGCTGTGGTGGAAAGTTGGAGTGATTTGGGGCAAGTTCCGGTCTTGTTCGAATCTGTAAATGAAGATTCGAAATGATTCACGATGATTCGAGTTCGATCGATGATGGATTCGGTTCAGTGAGTTAAAGAGATTAACTGGTGTTAATTTTGTGGTGTTTGGGAGGATGGCCGCCGGGTTTCAGGCGAAAAGGAAAAGGGGCGGCGGCTAGGGTTTGGTTCTATTATTCTCTGAAGGACACGATTGTAAAGAGGTTTTGGGAGATTGAATTGTGTCAGACGGGTTTGGGGGGTGTTGAGTGTATTAAAGTGATACAATTAATCTCAGCCGTTGGATGATAAGAATCCAACGGCCACGATCGATTTGTGTCAAAACGGGACCGTTTGGTTTAGTATTAGGGTGGACCGGGTTAGGGAATGGGTTGGACCGGGTAATGGCAGTGTTTTGGGCCTGATTGTGGGTCCAATTAAGTGGCCCAGTTCCGATTTTCCTCTTTACTTTGTTTTTTTTTCTTCTTTTCTTTTATTTTATTTACCTAAATCATTTCAAACTAAATTTTAAAATCCTAAGTTAAATTATAGAACAAAATTAACTTATCAATATTAATTAACCTCTAATATCAATTAAACACACATAATTAAATACCAAATAAAATAAAATCACACAATTGGACAATAAATGGTAAAAATGCAAAAATACATTATTTTGTTACTTTTTTTATTTTCGTAAAACAAAATTAATTACTGTTAATTGTAAACTTGAATTTTATGTGCAAATGCAACATATTTTTGTATTTTATATTAATTTAAATAAATAAACATGCACACACAAAATGCAAATAATAAGAGAAAAATAACACGAAATCACAAAAAATCACACACAACACAAAACTATTTTATTTTTGGATTTTGGGAGTAATTATCATGTAGGGCAAAAATCACGTGCTCACAGCTGCCCTCTTTGCGCGGAAACATGAAGAGTTTTCATGTAAAGATAAGTGAGCGGATACGAGCGATTTTCGCCCGTTTGAGTACTCCGTATGAAGCATTTTTTTTTGAAAGACTTGACCGAACCTTTGCTTCAAAAGGTCTCCTACATATCCTTGGCTAAAAGGGAATCAGGTCAATGTAGTTCGGGAAGTTTTGGTAGCTAGGACTACCATGAAGCTGTGACCTTGCTGTTACTGCTGTTGCATGCTGTTACTGTTTGCCTACCTCCTTATTACACCGTGTTAAACAAAAATAAGAAGCTAGACTAAGTTACAATATTGCGAAATCTTATCTATCTCTTCATCTTGACTTTCCCATGCTCCTTGCTATTTTGTCGGACTTGATGTTTTCTTCCGATGCTTCTTCTCTTCTAACAATTGTTATTTCAGCCTATCTTGATTGCCGAATTCCAACCGTTGGTCCCTTCCTTGTGATCTTCGAACTATTTTCCTTCGAAGTCTGAATCTATCTTTTCTGACCCTTGTTGCCTTCCTTATGATTTTGAACTTTGATTCATGCTGGGGACATTTTGCTGTAACCTTTTGCTCTACTGGCGGGCTACTGTCTTCTTGAATTAAAAGGTATGCCTTTCCGTTCTCCAGGCAGGCTCCTGACTTCAACAACATCTTTTGAACATAAATCGCCATTCCTCTCTTCAGGCGGGCTCCTGACTTCAACATCAACTTGGAGAATAAAATGCCATTCCTCTCTTCAGGCGGGCTCCTGACTTCAACATCATCTTTTGAAAATAACTCGCCATTCCTCTCTTCAGGCGGGCTCCTGACTTCAACATCTTTTAAAAATAAATCGCCATTCCTCTCTCAACAACATCTTTTGGAAATAAATCGCCATTCCTCTCTTCAGGCGGGCTCCTGACGTTAACATCCTTTGAAAATAAATTGCCATTCCTCTTTTTAGGCGGGCTATTGACTTCAACAACAAACTTTGAAAATAAATCGCCATTCCTCTCTTCAGGCGGGCTCCTGACTTCAATAACATCTTTTGAAAATAACTCGACATTCCTCTCTTCAGGCGGGCTCCTGACTTCAACATCATGTTTTGAGAATAAATCGCCATTCCTCTCTTCAGGCTGGCTCCTGACTTCAACAACATCTTTTGAAAATAACTCGCCATTCCTCTCTTCAGGCGGGCTCCTGACTTCAACATCATCTGTTGAGAATAAATCACCATTCCTCTCTTCAGGCGGGCTCCTGACTTCAACATCAACTTAGAAAAATTTAAAACGCCATTCCTCTCTTCAGGTGGGCTCCTGACTTCAATTACAACTTTGAAAAATTTAAAACGCCATTCCTCTCTTCAGGCGGGCTCCTGACTTCAACAACCTCTTTTGGAAATAAATCGACATTCCTCTCTTCAGGCGGGCTCCTGACTTCAACAACAAACTTCACAAATAAATTGCCACTCCATTCTTCAGGCGGGCACCTAACCTTATCGACAAACTCTAATCATAAATCGCCACTCCATTCTTCAGGCGGGCACCTGACCTCATCGACAAACTCTAATCATAAATCGCCACTCCATTCTTCAGGCGGGCACCTGTGTGACGACCCAAAGGGTCATCACCTGTTTTCCTCACTTGTTTCGCATTTTTGAGGCCTTGGAAACCTCATTCTATGTTGCCTCGATTTACATGCATGATCCGGACATGAATCCGGAAAGATTTGGTGATAGAATATATGAATTCTATGAGAAATTTGAAGAAAAATGATATTCATATTGATATGGTTGACTTCGGTCAACATTTTTGGTAAACGGACCCGGACCCGATATCGGACGGTCCCGGAAGGTCCGTAGGAAAATGTAAGACTCGGACATGCGTCCGGAGTCAAATTATGAGGCCTAGAGCCTAAGTTATGGATTTTTATGTGAAATTGTTTTTGCTGTAATAATTAAAGGAAAATGAATTAAATGACCTTGGTATCGGGCTCGTATTTTGGTTCTGATGCCCGGTACAAGTCTTAAATATTACATATGTGCTTTCTGCAAAGATTGGTGACATTTGGATGTCGTTTGATATGTTTTGGACCTTGAGTTCCAAGTTTGAAAGTCTTGAAAACCAAAAGGGTGAAAATCATGAACTTGAGGCTTGATTTGATGAAAACGATGTTATATTGGCGATGTGATCGCACGAGCAAGCTTGTAATGTGTTTTTGATGTTGAGTACATGTTTGGTTTGGAGCCCGGGGGGCTCGGGTAAAAATTTGATAGGCCGTTGGTTAAAATTCTGAATTTTTAACACAGCTGTTTTTCACCCAGCTGGTATCTTCGCAAATGCGAAGATTTTCTCGCAATTGCGAGAAATCCCAGGCTGGCCTTGGTTCGCAAATGCGAACCATACTTCGCAAATGCGAAGTTGGCAGGGTTGAGCATTGATTCGCAAATGCGAAGTTAACCTCGCAAATGCGAGGCCTTCAGTGGTTCGTTAGGCTTCGCAAATGCGAAGCATTTGTCGCAAATGCGACAACCCCAGAAGCCCAGCCTCTTTCGCAAATGCGAACATTATGTCGCAAATGCGACAATGACAGTCCCCAGACCTGTAGTGTTCGCAATTGCAAACAAATGTTCGCAATTGCGATATCCGCAACTGTGCAATTTTATACTTAAACGAATTTTTCAGTTCATTCTTCATTCTTTCCAAAACCCACACACCACACACGAACCCTCAAGAACAATTTCACTCCAAAGCAATTGTAAGTCACTTTTTACTTAATTCTTTCAATTCCTAACAACATTAAACATGTTTTTCAATAGAAATCAAAGGTTTTCATGGTAGAAATTCATGTTTTTGGGTAGAACCTAGGGTTTTCATAAATTGGGTAATTGGACCTCGAATTAAGGTCCGATTTTGAAACAAATCATATATTTGAACTCGTGGGGGAATGGGTAATCGGATTTTGGTCCGAACCCCGAGTTCCGACCACGTGGGCCGGGGGCATTTTGGGAAATTTTGGGGTAAACTTTGGGAAAACCATCTTTAAGCATTCAAACCAAGTTAATTAGTATTTATTAATATAATGGAATCAATTGTGATTAGATTCGAGCTAGTTGAAAGCGCAAATAAAAAAGCTATAATTGAAGAATAATTTGGACTTCAAGGCTAGAGGTAAGTGTTTGTTCTATCCTAGCTTGAGGGAATAGGATTATGTGCTATGTGCTATGTGATCGAGTGCGGTGTATGGGCCGTGGTGACGAGCATCCATACACTGGCGTCTAACATGACCGTAAGTTGTTGTTGATACTTGTTGTGAGATATTTTAAAGATAAATTGTTGAACCCTTGCCGGGTTGTGGAATTGTTATTGTTCTCCCTTGCCGGGACTTGTTGTGAAGTGAGATATTGATTGCCCTTGCCGGGACTTTGTTGTGACGATTATTGTGTCCCTTGCCGGGACGGTTCATGATTTATTGTTTTCATTCTCTGCCCTTAACCGTGATTGTTATTTGGGTGAGGAAGAGTGATAATGCACGAAGGGTGATGCCGTGCCTTGATTTATTGATTATGCACGAAGGTTAATTCCGTGCCTTGTTATTGATTATGCACGAAGGTTAATGCCGTGCCATGTTATTGATTATGCATGAAGGATCATGCCGTGCCTTGTTATTGAACCATGCACGAAGGATCATGCCGTGCCATGGATGTGAGGATGAGAGTAAAAACACGAAGGGTGATGCCGTGCACTTTATTTTATTATTTGGTGAGGATGAGAGTAAAAGCACGAAGGGTGATGTCGTGCAATTGTTTGCTATTCCTTGACTTGATATTACCTGTTTTCCATTATACTTTGGTTTCCTGGTTGATTTCATAACTGTTGTTAAATGTTGAGTTTTCCTCTGTGATATTCCTTGTTGAGTTGTTACTTGATTATTTCTTGTTATCTTGTGGTGTACATATATATAGAACTTCACAGGTTTATGTGGGTGTCTGGTCCTAGCCTTGTCACTACTTCGCCGGGATAGGCCAGGCACTTACCAGCACATGGGGTCAGATTGTGCTGATTGCACTTTTGTGCGCTTTTGCACAGGTCTAGGTTTTGATCAGGAGCAGCAGCAGTAGAGCCTTACATGGGAGTTGAGCATATCGAGACCGTGGTAGCTTGCAGGCGTCCGCAGGCCCGGCGTCTTTTCCTCTTGTTTATGTTAGTAGATGTAGTCTCTTTGTTCCAAGAGAAAAATATTATGTTATTTTCTTTCAGACCTTTATGTGTAGTATTTAGTAGTAGTTCGTGAGTTGGTGACTCCACGTCTTGGGTAGAGGATTTCAGTATTGTTTTACCTTGAAACTTCTTATCTCTATTTTGATAAAGACTTCCCCACTTATTTAATTAAGGTTATAGTTTTGTTGATAAATTGAGTATGAAATATTGCTAAAAACAGGATAGTGTGAATATAGAGGCTTGCCTAGCTACCACGAGTAGGCGCCATCACGATCCCGATGTTGGGGGAAAAATCCGGGTCGTGACAAGTTGGTATCACAGCTCTAGGTTACATAGGTCTCACCACTCACGAACAAGCTTAGTAGAGTTTGAGAGGTAGGTACGGAGACGTCCTGTACTTGTCCTCCAGAGTCTATTGAGTTAGGAAAGAGTCTCTCATTTGTTCCTTCTTGTCGTGCGATTTGTTCCTCAAATACCGATTGAACTTCTACTCTGTCCTTTCGCAGATGGTGAGGACACATGCTTCTTCATCCGCTGATCAGCAACCTGAGCCCCACGCAGCTCCTGTGAGGGGCAGGGGCCGAGGTCATACCGGAGGCCGTGGTAGGGGCAGAGCTCAGCCTCCGGCAGCTATTCCAGAGGTGGAGCCTCATATTGAGACTGGCGAGGAGGTTCCATTCCCAGGAGCTCCAGTGGGCCCAGCTCAGGTCCCAGGAGAGGGCTTATTTACCCCGGATCTTCGGGAGGTTTTGGTCAGGATAGCGGGATTTATGGACAGCGTTGCCAGAGCAGGCTTATTACCAGTTGCACCAGCCGCTTCTCAGGCTAGAGGAGGGGCCCAAACTTCTATTGCTCATACTCCGGAGCCAGTAGCTCCTCAGCCTCAGGCACCAGTGGTTCAGCCAGCTGTGGCCACTCAGTCAGGTACCACAGCTCAGGCCGGAGATGGAGCGGCCATGACTTCTGATTCTTTATGGAGACTTGATCGGTTCTCCAAGCTGTTTACCACTACCTTCAGCTGTGCCACATCAGAGGGTCCTCAGGATTTCTTATTCAGTTGCCATGAGATTCTCAAGACAATGGGGATAGTGGAGTCCAATGGAGTTGACTTCTGTACATTCAGGCTTTCAGGATCCGCCAAGACTTGGTGGAGGGATTATTGTTTGACTCGACCGGCAGGGTCCCCGGCTTTATCATGGGATCAGTTTGCAGAGTTATTTCTGGAGATGTTTCTCCCTGTTACTCAGCGGGATGCACTTCGGAGGCAGTTTGAGTGCCTCCAGTAGGGCACTATGACTATCACTCAGTATGAGACGAGATTTGTTGATTTGGCACGTCATGTAGTGGCGATACTTCCCATAGAGCGGGAGAGGGTCCGCAGGTTCATAGATGGGCTCAATCAGCCAATTAGACTTCAGATGGCTATGGGAGTGGGGAGTGATATATCATTTCAGGAGGCAGCTAATGCAGCACGTAGAGTTGAGATGGCTCTTGCTCGGGAAGGTGGTTATTCTTCAGACAAGAGGCCTCGTCATTCAGGCAGGTTTAGTGGTTCTTCTTCTGGTGGTAGGGAATCTTTTGATAAGGGCCAGTCTTCCAGGCCTTTCCATTTCGCCCTTCAGGCTTCACAGGGTGGACCAGGTGATCGTGGGTTTCGTGAGCGGTATTCAGATCAGTCTCCTATTAGTGCTCAGCCTCTTCAGAGTGTTCGTGGAGGCCATTCAAGTCGTCAGGGCCAGCAGCCCCACCAGCCTAAGAGTTGCTACGGTTGTGGTGACCCAAGTCATCTTGTCAGGTTCTGCCCTCGAGCAACGGGCAACACTCAGCAGCGGGGCCCTCGTCCCATGATTCAGGCCCCAGCCGACCCTCAGCCTGCCCAGCCAGCCAGAGGCGGGGGTAGAGATCATAGAGGTGGAGGTCGAGACTGTAGAGGTGGAGACCGTCAAGCCAGAGGCAGAGGTTAGCCAGTTGATGATCGTCCTAGGGATGTAGCTCGGAGGGGAGGTGCTGATCCCCGATTCTATGCTTTACCAGCCAGGCCATAGGCAGAGGCATCGGATGGCGTGATTACAGGTACCATTCTTGTTTGTGGCAGAGGTGCTTCAGTATTATTTGACCCTGGGTCTACATATTCATATGTGTCTTCCTACTTTGCACCGTATCTGGCCATGCCTAGCTATGCTCTAGATAGTCCAGTTTATGTGTCTACACCTGTGGGTGACTCCATTGTAGTCGACCGGTGCATCGTTCGTGCGTAGTTATCTTTGGGGGTCTTGAGACCCGTGTTGATCTGTTGCTACTAGACATGGTGGATTTCGATGTCATATTGGGGATGGACTGGTTGTCCCCATACCATGCTATCCTAGATTGTCATGCCAAGACTGTGACCTTGGCCTTGCCAGAATCACCCCGACTCGAGTGGAAAGGTACCTCAAGCCACTCCGTTCGCACCTGTTATTTCCTATGTTAAGGCTCGACGCATGGTCGAGAAGGGGTGTCTAGCTTATCTGGCTTATGTTCGTGATTCCAGCGCAGAGGTTCCTTCTATTGAATCAGTCCCTATTGTATGGGAGTTTCCTGAGGTTTTCCCTTCAGACCTGCCGGGCATGCCACCCGACAGGGATATTGATTTCTGTATTGATCTGGCACCGGGCACTCAGCCCATCTCTATTCCAACCTATCGTATGGCCCCGCTAGAGTTAAAAGAGTTAAAAGAACAGTTGCAAGACCTTCTAAAAAAAGGCTTTATCAGGCCTAGTGTTTCCCCCTGGGGAGCACCTGTGTTGTTTCTGAAGAAGAAAGATGGCTCGATGCGGATGTGTATTGATTACCGGCAATTGAACAAAGTGAAAATAAAGAATAAGTATCCACTACCGAGGATTGATAATTTGTTTGACCAGCTCCAAGGAGCGAGGGTGTTCTCAAAGATAGACTTGAGGTCAGGCTACCATCAGCTGAAGATCAGGGCGGCCGACATTCCTAAGACAGCCTTTCGCACTAGATATGGGCATTATGAGTTCTTGGTCATGTCCTTTGGGTTGACCAATGCCCCAGCAGCATTCATGGAGTTGATGAATCGGGTGTTCAGGCCTTACTTAGATATGTTCGTGATAGTCTTTATCGATGACATCCTGGTATACTCCCGCAGCCAGGAAGAGCACGAGCAGCACCTCGGAGTGGTTCTTCAGACTCTGAAGGATAATCAGCTATATGCCAAATTTTCAAAATGTGAGTTCTGGCTGAGTTCGGTAGCATTTCTGGGTCACATTGTATCTATGGAAGGTATTCAGGTAGACCCAAAGAAGATTGAGGCAATCCAGAATTGGCCTCGACCAGCTTCAGTGACTGAGATCTAGAGTTTCTTGGGATTAGCAGGTTACTACCGTCGATTTGTAGAGGGGTTTTCTTCTATTGCAGCCCCGATGACCTGGTTGACCCAGAAGGGTGCCCAGTTCCAGTGGTCAGATGAGTGCGAGGCGAGCTTTCAGAAGCTCAAGACAGCCTTGACTACGGCACCGGTGTTGATACTACCTACGGGTGCAGGGCCTTACACAGTTTACTGTGATGCATCCCGTACAGGATTTGGAGCGGTATTGATGCAGGATGGTAAGGTTATTGCTTATGCTTCGAGACAGTTAAAAATACATGAGAAGAATTATCCAGTTCATGATCTTGAGTTGGCGGCAGTGGTCCATGCCTTGAAGATCTGGAGGCATTATCTATATGGTGTGACGTGTGAGGTGTACACTGATCACAAAAGCCTACAGTACTTGTTCAAGCAAAATGAGTTGAATCTACGACAGCGGAGATGGTTAGAGTTGTTGAAAGACTATGATGTTACTATCCTATATCACCCAGGGAAGGCCAATGTGGTGGCCGATGCATTGAGTAGAAAGTCTGCCAGCATGGGTAGTCTTGCATTCATTCCGGTCAGTCAGAGACCATTTGCTCTAGATGTCCAGGCCTTAGCCAACCAGTTCGTGAGATTAGACATTTCTGAGCCTAGCAGGGTGTTAGCCTACACGGTCACTCGTTCATCTCTATTAGAGCGGATCCGTGAGAGGCAGTTTGATGATCCTCATTGGTGTGACTTGAGAGATACAGTACAACGGGGAGGTGCCACGAAGGTAAATCTAGATGATGATGGGGTATTGAGATTGCAAGGTCGAGTTTGTGTGCCCAATGTTGAAGGGATTCGAGAGTTGATCTTAGCGGAGGCCCACAGTTCGCGGTATTCTATTCACCCGGGCACCGCGAAGATGTACCAGGACTTACGGCAGCACTATTGGTGGCGCATGATGAAGAAATATATCGTTGCGTATGTCGCTCGGTGTCTAAATTGTCAGCAGGTGAAATATGAGCACCAGAGGACTGGTGGTGTATTCCAGAGAATCGAAATTCCCGAGTGGAAATGGAAGAGGATCACTATGGACTTCATTAATGGACTTCCTATGACTCAGAGGAAATTTGATGCTATTTGGGTCATTGTTGATAGGCTGACTAAGTCAGCGCACTTCATTCCAGTATCTGTATCCTACTCATCGGAGAGGTTGGCAAAGATTTACATCAGGGAGATTGTTCGACTTCATGGGGTGCCGGTATCTATTATCTCCGATCGGGGTACGCAGTTTACCTCGCGGTTCTGGAGAGCGGTCCAGCAGGAGTTAGGCACCCAGGTTCAGCTGAGTATATCTTTTCGTCCTCAGATGGATGGTCAGTCCGAGAGGACTATTCAAATTCTAGAGGACATGCTTCGAGCCTGTGTTATCGATTTCGGAGGCTCGTGGGACTAGTTTCTGCCATTAGCTAATTTCGCCTACAATAATAGCTACCAGTCTAGCATCCATATGGCCCCGTATGAGGCATTGTATGGTAGGCGATGTCGATCTCCAGTCGGATGGTTTGAGCCGGAGAGGCTCGGTTGTTGGGTACAGACTTAGTTCGGGAGGCCTTGGATAAGGTCAAGACTATCCAGGAGAGATTGCATTCAGCTCAGTCCAGACAGAAGACTTATGCGGATCGTAAGGTCCGAGATGTAGATTTCATGGTTGGTGAGCGAGTATTGCTCCGAGTGTCGCCTATGAAGGGCGTGATGAGGTTCGGGAAGTAGGGCAGGCTCAGCCCTAGGTATATTAGTCCATTTGAGATTCTAGACCGCGTGGGAGGGGTGGCTTACATACTAGCTCTGCCGCCTAGCTTATCGGCCGTGCATCCAGTTTTTCATGTATCTATGCTTCGGAGATACCACGGAGATCCCACACATGTGTTAGACTTCAGTACTGTCCAATTGGACAATGATTTGTCCTATAAGGTGGAGCTGGTGGCCATTCTAGACCGGCATGTTCGACGACTTGAGGTCGAAGAGTTATCCTTCGTGCGTGTTCAGTGGAGAGGTCAGCCTCCTGAGGCATCGACCTGGGAGTCCGAGTCTGATATGCGGAGCCGCTACCCACATTTGTTCCCCGACTCAGGTACTTCCTTCTCTTGTCCGTTCGAGGACGAACGATTGTTTTAGAGGTGGAGGATGTGACGACCCAAAGGGTCATCACCTATTTTCCTTACTTGTTCCGCATTTCCGAGGCCTTGAAAACCTCATTCTATGTTGCCTCGATTTACGTGCACAATCGGACATGAATCTGGAAAGATTTGGTGATAGAATATGTGAATTCTATGAGAAATTTGAAGAAAAATGATATTAATATTGATATGGTTGACTTCGGTCAACATTTTTGGTAAACGGACCCGGACCCGAGATTGGACGGTCCCGGAAGGTCCGTAGGAAAATATGGGACTCGGACATGCGTGAGGAGTCGAATTCTGAGGCCTAGAGCCTAAGTTATGGATTTTTCTGTGAAATTATTTTTGCTATAATAATTAAAGGAAAATGAATTAAATGACCTTGGTATCGGGCTCGTATTTTGTTCCGACGCCCGGTACAAGTCTTAAATATTACATATGTGCTTTCTGCAAAGTTTGGTGACATTTGGATGTCGTTTGATATGTTTTGGACCTTGAGTTCCAAGTTTGAAAGTTTTGAAAACCAAAAGGGTGAAAATCATGAACGTGAGGCTTGATTTGATGAAAACGATGTTATATTGGCGATGTGATCGCACGAGCAAGTTTGTAATGTGTTTTTGATGTTGAGTACATGTTTGGTTTGGAGCCCGGGGGGCTCGGGTAAAGATTTGATAGGCCGTTGGTTCAAATTCTGAATTTTTAACACAGCTGGTTTTTCACCCAGCTGGTATCTTCGCAAATGCGAAGATTTTCTCGCAATTGCGAGAAGTTCAAGGCTGGCCTTGGTTCGCAAATGCGAACCATACTTCGCAAATGCGAAGTTGGCAGGGTTGAGCATTGATTCGCAAATGCGAAGTTAACCTCGCAAATGCGAGGCCTTCAGTGTTCGTCTGGCTTCGCAAATGCGAAGCATTTGTTGCAAATGCGACAACCCCAGAAGCCCAGCCTCTTTCGCAAATGCGAACATTATGTCGCAAATGCGACAATGACAGTCCCCAGACCTGTAGTGTTCGCAATTGCGAACAAATGTTTGCAATTGCGATATCCGCAGCTGTGCAATTGTATACTTAAACGAATTTTTCAGTTCATTCTTCATTCTTTCAAAAACCCACACACCACACACGAACCCTCAAGAGCAATTTCACTCCAAAGCAATTGTAAGTCACTTTTTACTTAATTCTTTCAATTCCTAACAACATTAAACATGTTTTTCAATAGAAATCAAAGGTTTTCATGGTAGAAATTCATGTTTTTGGGTAGAACCTAGGGTTTTCATAAATTGGGTAATTGGACCTCGAATTAAGGTCCGATTTTGAAACAAATCATATATTTGAACTCGTGGGGGAATGGGTAACCGGATTTTGGTCCGAACCCCGAGTTCCGACCACGTGGGCCGGGGGCGTTTTGGGAAATTTTGGGGTAAACTTTGGGAAAACCATCTTTAAGCATTCAAACCAAGTTAATTAGTATTTATTAATATAATGCAATCAATTGTGATTAGATTCGAGCTAGTTGAAAGCGCAAATAAAAATAAAAAAGCTATAATTGAAGAATAATTTGGACTTCAAGGCTAGAGGTAAGTGTTTGTTCTATCCTAGCTTGAGGGAATATGATTATGTGTTATGTGCTATGTGATCGAGTGCGGTGTATGGGCTGTGGTAACGAGCATCCATACACTGGCGACTTCCATGACCGTGAGTCGTTGTTAATACTTGTTGTGAGACATTTTAAAGATAAATTGTTGAACCCTTGCCGGGTTGTGGAATTGTTATTGTTCTCCCTTGCCGGGACTTGTTGTGAAGTGAGATATTGATTGCCCTTGCCGGGACTTTGTTGTGACGATTATTGTGTCCCTTGCCGGGACGGTTCATGATTTATTGTTTTCATTCTCTGCCCTTAACCTGTGATTGTTATTTGGGTGAGGAAGAGTGATAATGCACGAAGGGTGATGTCGTGCCTTGATTTATTGATTATGCACGAAGGTTAATGCCGTGCCTTGTTATTGATTATGCACGAAGGTTAATGCCGTGCCATGTTATTGATTATGCACGAAGGATCATGCCGTGCCTTGTTATTGAACCATGCACGAAGGGTCATGCCGTGCCATGGATGTGAGGATGAGAGTAAAAGCACGAAGGGTGATGCCGTGCACTTTATTTTCTTATTTGGTGAGGATGAGAGTAAAAGCACGAAGGGTGATGTCGTGCAACTGTTTGCTATTCCTTGACTTGATATTACCTGTTTTCCATTATACTTTGGTTTCCTTGTTGATTTAATAAATGTTGTTAACTGTTGAGTTTTCCTCTGTGATATTCCTTGTTGAGTTGTTACTTGATTATTTCTCGTTATCTTGTGGTGTACATATATATATAACTGCACATGTTTATGTGGGTGTCTGGTCCTAGACTTGTCACTACTTCGCTGGGATAGGCTAGACACTTACCAGCACATGGGGTCGGATTGTGCTGATACTGCACTTCTGTGCGTTTTTGCACAGGTCCAGGTTTTGATCAGGAGTAGCAGCAGTAGAACCTTGCGTGGGAGTTGAGCATATCGAGACCGAGGTAGCTTGCAGCGTCCGCAGACCCGGCGTCTCTTCCTCTTATTTATGTTTTTAGATGTAGTCTCTTTGTTCCGTGACAAACAGATTTATGTTATTTTCTTTCAGACCTTTATGTGTAGTATTCAGTAGTAGTTCGTGAGTTGGTGACTCCTCGTCTTAGGTAGAGTATTTCAGTATTGTTTTACCTTGAAACTGCTTATCTCTATTTTGATAAAGACTTCCGCACTTATTTAATTAAGGTTATGGTTTTGTTGATAAATTGAGTATGAAATATTGCTAAAAACAAGATAGTGTGAATATAGTGGCTTGCCTAGCTACCACGAGTAGGCGCCATCACGATTCTGATGTTGGGGGAAAAATCCGGGTTGTGACAACCTGACTTCAACAATGATTTGAAAATTTCTATTTAAAAGATAATGCCTCTCCATTCTTCAGGCAGGCACCTGACTTTAATAATAAACTTGAAAACTTCAACTTAAAAGATAACGCCTCTCCATTCTTTAGGCGGGCACCTGATTTTATCATCAAACTCCAATAATAAATCGCCAGTCCATTCTTCAAGTGAGCACCTGACCTCAACAACAACCTTCGAAAATAAATCAACACTCCATTATTCAGGCGGGCACCTGACTTCAATAATAAACTTGAAAACTTCTAATTAAAAGATAACGCCTCTCCATTCTTCAGGCGGGCACCTGATTTTATCAATGATTTACTATCTTCTCCTATTTGTCGTCGCCTTCCTTTTGCTTCTTGAATCACTTCCTTCTTCCTGCATTGCCTCTTACCATCTTTTCTTCTGAATTACCTTGTTTCGGAGTTGCTTTCCTCCTGAGTTGTGTTGTTTTTCCTCTTGACTGCTGGGATAACATTGGAATTGTTTACTTACCTGCTGGGAATAATACCGCTGGGGAAATCTTTTTTATTCCCTCCTTTTCTACTTCTGTCAAAACATTTATCCTCTCCCAAGATTGCTGAGGATTGAAATGTCATCAGCTGGGGATTACACTGTTGGGGGATACTTTTTCCTTTTTCCTCTTTCCGAACCTCCTTCGGGACTCACGCTTTGATCCCTTGAAAAACTTGTAGGATATAATATTGCCGGGGAGTTCTCGAAATCATTTTCCCGAGAACTGCTGGGGGTGATACCGGCCTCTTGCCTTTCTGAATCACAAGTTTCCTCATTTTGTTCTGTTTGCTGGGGGTATAATTTCCTCTATCACAGCTTGTTGTTTTCGTTCTTTCACAGCTGCTGGGGGCAACCTGGGTTCAAAGATCATTTCCTCGCGTTGTCTGACCTTTTCCCCACATGGGTATT
Source organism: Nicotiana noctiflora (assembly GCA_032618575.1). Lineage (NCBI taxonomy): Eukaryota > Viridiplantae > Streptophyta > Magnoliopsida > Solanales > Solanaceae > Nicotiana > Nicotiana noctiflora. The sequence continues at coordinate 193,483 of JASVEL010004226.1, forward strand.
TGGTTTTCGAGAAAATTTTCGCAACGGGAGAAAATTTTCTGCCCCAGTTTGAGAATCTTCCTCGCGGCATGCTTTTCTGCCAACAAACCCTCTTTTTCCTGCTCCAAATCAAAGAAAATTTGTTAGTTTTAAAAACTGTGGTGGCTGGTTGGTGCTCCTGCTGGGGATGGTTCTCCTCCTCTGTCCCTGCTATGCGTTTCATTGTTTGAACTTGCTGGGGGTGTTATTATTTACTGGGGAGACTACTCCTGTTGGGGATAGGTTTTCCTTTTCTTGCTCCTCGCCCTGCTTGACGACTCTTTATCCTGATCACCCAAATTCATTTGACAGTGACCCTGCGTGAAGACCTTGCATGTTTTACTGGTGAACCATTTTCTTTGTTCACCCTTGCCACTAGAAATACCTCTTCTGCTAGGGATATCCTCCCTTCCTTTGAGGTGTTTCCCCGACCTTTGTGCCTCGTTGGCCATGGCCTCGAGGTCATTAACCTTCGCTTTTTGATGGAGGTATCTTTTATGATGCTGGTCTACCCCTTTGTCAACTTCCTCTTGTTGGGGAACATCCTTCTGGACATTGGCCTTGAGCTTGCTCCCTTATGTCTTATACCACTTGGTTGTACCATTCAGATCTCGTATAGCATAATTGGAAAGCTGGTGGCAAATTTTGAAGTCATTCCTCACAAACAGACTCTATTGGGAAATTTTTATGAAAGGAGAAAGATAAACAGAAACGAATAGAAGACAAAGGAAAAGGACGACTCTCTAAGAAAAATCAAAAAATAAACCTATCAAACATGGATACCGACTCTAATGGACATGACATGCACATATAGCCTAGCCTCCGTCGTTAAACCACCTTTTGTAACCTTCGCCTGGCCTTCCCATTTGATTTTCAATCTTTGTTTGACTTGTAGTGCCCGAAGGGTTTTCACTATCGAGTCTCTCTCATTTGATTTCTCTCAACTTTCATCGCCTTATGGTGCCTGTGAAGGTTTTCACCACTAATACTCTCTCATTCATGTTACTTTTCAGCTGGGGATTGGGGTGCTACCGCTAAGATTCTCTCATATTTCTTCTGCTGCAGATCAGAGTCTTTTCTGATGGGAATCGGAGTTTTGTGTTCTGATGAGACTTCTCTCATTTGCCTGACTTGGCCTCTTTTGAAGATTGGTCAAAAGGTCATTCTTTGGACCGTAATGTGGATTTGGATAGGGCTAGAAAGAAAGGGTATTTAAAGGCTCAAAATAAAACAAATTGGGTTCAAAATTACAACCTTCGGAATCCTACATTTTCCTTTATAAACACAACTTCTGCTGCCCCAGTTTCTTGCTTGGGGAATTTTTTATTTTTATTACACTATGACCGAGCTGTAAAGCGCCTACGTATCCTTTTTGAGGAATCAGGTCAAACGTAGTTCCCATTCCTCATTTTTCTAGTTTTTCTTTTTATTTTTTCATTTTTTTTTCTTTTCATTTTCTTTTTTTTCGTTTCTTTTTGGTTGTTTTCGTTGTTTTCTTTTTCACTTTTTCTTTCTTTATCTTCCACGTTTGTGTTTCTAATTTTGGTACTGATTCTGAAGGAGGGGTATGAAAGAAAACACATAAGGCTCAAAGGGTTAACGAAAGATAAAGTGTTTGGGTAGCAGAACAAAATGCCTTCGTCCTTCCAATCTTCAAAACATACCAAGCGCAAACAACACGATTAATATTCATCATATCTTTAAAGCACCGTGGGATAGCAATCTCATCTTTATTACTACGAACGAACCTCAACATGGCCAACCTACCTTTAACGGTTTTCTTTTTACTTGCCCGAGTTTCGCATGACTCGGGCTCCAAATAATCTCAAATTGCTTTTATTTCCTTCAAATGCCCCTTTCACCTCCAAATGATTTTATGATTAACATTTAAGATTAGGCACAAACTGTGCGCGCATGTCATGTCACTAGAATCGGCGTCTGAACCCAAGACAAATCTAAACAAATAAGATGACTGGAGGTAACAAAAGACCGAAAGCTTCATTAGACTAACGACGAAATGGTTCAACGACAAAACAAGCAAAATAAACCATAGTACAACCCGAAAACAAAATTGGACAAGACAAAGCAAATTGCTATGACAAAAATGGAAGGATAAGAGGGTTTGACCACAAGACAAAATCTGAATTACAACCTTGAAAATAACTCGGACAATAGAAATGACAACAAAATGAACCACCAAAGCTCCATCTAGCTGACCAACAGATGGAGTGTCTTTAATTACCAAGCACAACATTTTAGCCACTATGTTCTACATCCACACTGCCGAGGCTGCTATCTGCTTCAACATTTTTAGCTTCAGTCAATACATTCCCAAGAGGATTCATCTGCTCATCGTCATCGTCCTTGATCACAATGAACCACCCTTTTTGAATCATTCTTTCTACTTCCTTTTTCAAAGTACGACAACTCTCAATGTCTTGCCCTCTGACATTGGAGTGGTATGCGCATCGCGCAGTAGGATCGAAGCTTCTTGCACATGGGTCTGGAGTATATCCGGGGAGTGGCTTAATCAGGCCGACATGTTTTAACCTTTCAAACAGACTTGCATAGGATTCTCCGATATGGGTGAGAACCTTTTCTCGTTTCAGCAACCTCTCCTCCCTGAATGCCTTATTTGGCCTGAAACCTGACCTAGGGGGCTTTCGGTATGTTGGTAGGGGTTGGTAGGCCTTTTGTGGAGCTGGGTACCTGGAAAGTGAAGTACGATTTTGGGTGTCCCGGGGAGAGTAGTGGTGTTGGGGACGAGAGTGGCATTGGGAAAACATAGCTGGGGGACGAGTAATTGAGCTACTCGAGTGGCTGGAAAAGCTGTGATAGGCGGGTATATTTGGCATCGGGTTCAGTGTACGTGTAAGGACAGAGTCCATGAAGCTAGGTGGTGGCGGGGGTGGTGCTTTTCCATCCATCCACGCCCGATACATGGCCGCCACATGTTGTCTCAATATTGTGACCTCTTCTACTAACCCGTGGTTCCGTTCAACCAACTGTTTTCGGGTATCGGTATCAACCCACTCAGCCTTGAAGTTTTCTGCCATTATCCCTTGATTTCGTGTTGCAGGGAAGAGTTATTTTAGAACCACAACCAACCACCTTTCTGGAAATGGACATAACAAAGCGAAGTCATCACGTTAGCGTTAGGCCATTTGACAAACAGGTAAACGCACATTAGGGATGCAATGAACCTAGATAGTCTATCATGCATTTGCTTCAGTTTCATGCGGCATTCCAGCTTCTCATATCTGAGCTTCCCAAACTTTCCTTCATTTTCTTTTTATATTTATTATTTTCTCTTTTTCTCCTTTTTTAGTGGTGGTCGAATCTTATATAGATTGCCTACGTATCATGACCCCGCATGAATCAGACTGTGCGTAGTTCGGATCAATGAATTGTGACGACCCAAAGGGTCATCACTTGTTTTATTAATCATTTCAAGCTTCTGAGGTCCTGAAAACCTAATTTATAGTTGCCTCGATTTGCGTGCATAGTTCGGGCGCAAAGCTAAAAATTCTTATGTTGAAATATATGAAATATGTGAGAAATTTGAAGAATTTTGATATTAATATTGATATGGTTGACTTTGGTCAACATTTTTAGTAAACGGACCCGGACCCGTGATTTGGCGGTCTCAGAATATCCGTAGAAAAATATGGAATTTGGGCGTATGCCCGGAATTAAAAATCCGAGGTCTAGAACCCCGGTAAAAGAATTTCTGTTAAATTGTTTTCTGAAAATGTTTAAGGAAAATGAAACTGAAATTTGTTTAATAAGTAATGGTATCGAGCTCGTATTTTGGTTCCGACGCCCGGTACAGGTCATATATGTTGGTTAAGCGCTTCCTGTAGAGTTTGGTTGAAAACGGACGTCGTTTGACGTGTTTCGGCTTTGAATTGGAAATTTTGGGAGTTATGAAATTTTGAATAAAATCTTGAGTTTTAAGGCTCAAATCATTGATTTTGATGTTATTTTGGCGATTTGATCGCGCGAGCAAGTTCGTATGATGCTTTTAAGTCAGTGTGCATATTTGGTTTGGAGCCCCGAGGGCTCGGGTGAACTTTGGATAGGCCACGAGATCAATTTTTCATGTTAGAAAGTTGCTGTCAGCACCTGGTCTGCAGAGTTCGCAAATGCGAACAAATGTTAGCAAATGCGAAGTCGCAAATGCGAACAAAAGTTCGCAAATGCGAACTTCCCATATTTTGCCTGTTTTCGCAAATGCAAACAAAAGTTCGCAAATGCAAAGTCGCAAATGCGAACAAAAGTTCGCAAATGCGAACTTCCCATATTTTTCCTGTGTTCGCAAATGCGAACAAAAGTTCGCAAATGCGAAGTCGCAAATGCGAACAAAAGTTCGCAAATGCGAACTTCCCAGTTTTGTCTTGGCTTCGCCAATGCGAACAAAAGTTCGCAAATGCGAACTTCCCAGCCTTAGCTTATTTTTACAACTCCATAATTTGGTCGGGGTTCGCAATTGAGAACCCCTGCTCGCAAATGCGAACACAGAGACCTGTAAATCATGATTTCCAGCTTCATTTTTCATATTTCACAACCCAAAACATCCATTGGCATTTTTCACGAACTCCCTCTTCTCCAAATCATTGGTAAGTCAACTTTTACTCAATTTCTTCAAACTTTAACATCATCTATCATGTTTTCATCTTCAATTTAAGGTTTTTCATGGGTAAAAATGGGGGTCTTGGGTAGAACTTAGGTTTTCATAAAAATTGGGATTTTGACCTTAGTTTGAGGTCCGATTTGAGGACAAATTATATATTTGAACTCATGGATGATTGGGTGAATTTATTTTGGTTCGAAACTCGGGTTTCGATCATGTGGGCCCGGGGTTGATTTTTACTATTCCGGGCTGAATGTTGAAAAACTTATATTTAGCCATGTGAACTAGTTTGTTAAGTAGAATTGATGATATTAAGTCAATTGTGTATAGATACGATTGGATTGGAGTCAAATCGGAAAGGAAAAGGCATTGCTACGATTGAGTTATTCGTAAACATTTGAGGTAAGTGTTTGTCCTATCCTAGCTTGAAGGAATAGGAATTTAGTTATGTATGAATTGTTGATTAAGAGTTATTGGTGTCACACCGGTAACGGAGATAAATTGTTGATTTATTATCAATTATTGGTTCATAAATATTGTTGAAGCAAAGATTATTGGTTCAAACCGGTAATACTTTTATACACTTACTGTGGATCAGGGATTATTGGTTCAAAATCGGTAATTATAAATATTGTTGAAGCAAAGATTATTGGTTCAAACCGGTAATACTTTTATATTAATGAATTGGGATTATTGGTTAAATGCCGGTAATATATATATTTTAATGAATTGGGATCGTGTGGCGCGTCGACCACTTATATATTAATGAGTTGGGATCGTGTGGCGCGCCGACCACTTATATATAAGAAATGCGATCGTGTGGCACGCCGACCACAAAGTGATTTAAATCTTGGCATTGGCCATAGTTGCCGGTAGCCTATTGATATATTTGGGAGCGGGTGGTACGCCTACCACAAGGTATAACTTATTGTTACATTTGGGAGCGGGTGGTACGCCTACCACAAGATATGAAATGAAAAATGAATTGAGACATGAAAGTAAGTTTTGTTCCGTTGACTAGATTACTCTGGATATTATGAGTTATTGACTGTTATTTCAGAACAGATTCTTTCCTTATAAACGTTCGATAATGTTTACTGCTGTTGTATATGTATATATATTTCAATTGTACATGTTTATGTGAGTGACTAGCCTTAGTCTCGTCGCTTCGCTGGGATAGGCCAGGCACTTACCAGCACATGGGGTCGGTTGTGCTGATACTACACTCTGCGCTCTTTTTGCGCAGATACAGGTTACAGACAGCAGCAGCAGCAGTAGCACGATTGTGGATATTCCGACTACCGAGACTACGAGGTAGCCTTGCAGGCGTCCGCATGACCCGTTGTCTCTTCTATCTATGTATTTCATTCTGTTATCTCATGTATTCGAGATAAACAACTTATATTTCTTTCAAACAATTATGTGTATTATTCTTAGAAGTTCGTGAGTATTGTGACACCAGTCTTGGGTAGTGTATCATGTTTGGGTTTCTGTATCATATTTGATAAAATTGACTAAGTCTTCCGCTAAGTTTAATTATTCCGATGTAATTATATGTTTTTAATTTAAGGTCTTAAGAAGAGTTTGGTAACTAATGAAAATGTAAGTAATAGTTGGTTTGCCTAGCTTCCACTAGTAGGCGCCATCATGACTCCCGATGGTGGGAAATCCGGGTCGTGACAAGTTGGTATCGGAGCACTAGGTTGCACAGGTCTCACAACTCACGAACAACCTTAGTAGAGTCTGAAGGATCGGTACGGAGACGTCTGTATTTATCCTCCACAGGCTACAGAGTTAGGAAAATATTCCCTTTATTCTTTCCAGTCGTGCGACTTGATCTTTTAAATGTTAATTGAACTTCTACTCTATTCTTCCGCAGATGGCAAGAACACGTGCATCCTCATCTACTGACCAGCACCCCGAGGTCCCAGCAGCGGCAGCTCCCTCTAGGGGCAGAGGCCGAGGTCGTGGTCGTCCTAGAGGCCAAGGCAGGGGCAGAGCTCAGCCCCGAGCAGCAGCACAAGTGGCAGAACCTCAGGCTCATATCGAGGAGGAGGTTCCAGTCCCAACAGCTCCGGTAGGCCCAGCTCAGGTCCCAGGAGGGGTTATGTTTTCACCGGATCTTCAGGATGCTTTGGTCCGGATAGCAGGTTTTATGGACAATATCACCAGAGCAGGTTTATTACCAGTAGCACCAGCCACTTCTCAGGCTGGAGGAGGTAATCAGACTCCTGCTACGCGCACTCCGGAGCCAGTAATTCCCCAGGCTCAGGTTCCTGTGATTCAGCCAGTTGAGGCAGCTCAGCCTGTTATTGTGATTCCGTCTAATGATGGTGCAACTATGTCCGCCGACGCGTTATGGAGATTGGACAGGTTTACCAAGCTGTTCACTACCATATTCAGTGGCACTCCTTCAGAGGATCCACAGGATTTCCTATACAGCTGCCACGAGGTTCTCCGTACTATGGGCATTGTGGAGACTAATGGTGTGGACTTTGCTACTTTTTGATTATCTGGTTCTGCCAAGACTTGGTGGAGGGATTATTGTCTATCCAGGCCAGCAGGATCAGCATCTTTGACTTGGGGGCAATTTGTAGAGTTGTTCTTGGAAAGTTCCTTCCAACAACTGAGAGCGAGGCTCTGCGCATGCAATTTGAGCGTCTTCATCGGGGTTCTATGTCTGTCACACAGTACAAGACTAGGTTCGTGGACCTGGCTCGTCATGCTATTATCATACTTCCCACAGATCGGGAAAGGGTGAGAAGGTTTATTGATGGCTCGAATCAGCCAATTCGACTACAGATGGCTTTGGGGGCAGGAGCTGAAATCACTTTTCAGGAGGCGGCTAATGCAGCCCACCGGATCGAAATGGCTCTATCACAGGGAGCAAGACATGGATCAGATAAGAGATCTCGTAATTCGGGTAGATTCAGTGGTACCTCGTCAGGAGGTAGAGATTCTCATGATAGAGGCCATCCTCCTAGGCCTTATCAGTCAGCTCTTCAGGTTTCTCATGATGCTTCCGGTGATCGTAATTCTCAGCCACGCTACTCTGATCAGCAGCCTATCAGTGCACCACCACTTCGCTATTTTCAGCAGTCGAGGGCTTGTTTTACGTGTGGTGATCTTAGGCACATTGCAAAGTATTGCCCTCGAACTTCTAACAGATCTCAGCAGCAGGGTTCTCGTGCCATAGTTCAGGCCCCAGTTCCGTCACAGCCTGCCCAGCCGGCTAGAGGCGGAGGTAGAGGACATAGAGGTGGAGGTAGAGGTCATAGAGGTGGAGCTCGGACCGATAGAGGTAGAGACCAGCCAGCAGCTGATCGTCCTAGAGATACTGCTCAGGGTGGTGGGGCACAGCCCCGATGTTATGCACTTCCTGCCATACCAGAGGCTGAGTCTTCAGATGCCATCATTACATGTATTATTTTGGTTTGTGATAGAAAGGCATCAACATTATTTGACCCCGGGTCTACATATTCGTACGTGTCCTCCTATTTTGCACCGTACTTGATTCAGCCTAATGATCCACTGGGTGTTCCTGTTAATGTGTCTACACCAGTAGGCGATTCTATTGTGGTTGATCGAGTTCATCGGTCATGTATTATAGTAATTGAGGGTCTCGAGACCCGTGCTAATTTATTGCTCCTAAATATGGTGGACTTTGATATTATATTAGGCATGGACTGGCTATCTCCATATCATGCTATTTTAGATTGCCATGCCAAGACTGTGACTTTAGCTCTACCGAATTTAACTCCTATAGAGTGGAAAGGAATTTCATGTCATACTAGTCGCAATGTTATTTCTTATGTTAAGGCTCAGCGTATGGTTGGAAAGGGATGTTTGGCTTATTTGGCCTATGTTCGTGATTCCAGTGCTGAGGTTCCTTCTATTGACTCTGTGCCTGTGGTTCGCGAGTTTCCTGAAGTATTTCCTTCAGACTTGCCAGGTATGCCGCCCGATAGGGACATTGATTTTTGCATTGATTTGGCTCCAGGCACTCAGCCCATTTCCATTCCCCCATACCGTATGGCTCCGCCGGAGTTAAAAGAATTGAAGGAACAATTGCAGGATTTACTTGAAAAGGGTTTCATTAGGCCCAGTGTTTCGCCGTGGGGTGCACCTGTTATTATTTGTAAAGAAGAAAGATGGTTCGATGAGAATGTGCATTGACTATCGACAGTTAAACAAGGTGACTATCAAAAATAAATATCCACTTCCGCGAATTGATGATTTATTTGACCGGCTTCAGGGTGCCAAGGTATTTTCAAAGATAGATTTGAGATCTGGCTATCACCAGCTGAAGATTAGGGCATCTGATGTCCCTAAGACAGCGTTCCGCACTCGGTACCGACATTATGAATTTCTGGTCATGTCTTTTGGGTTGACAAATGCCCCAGCAGCTTTTATGGAATTGATGAATCGGGTGTTCCGGCCTTATTTAGACTTGTTTGTAATAGTCTTCATCGATGACATATTAATATATTCCCGCAGTCAGGAGGAGCATGCGCGACATCTCAGAGTGGCCTTGCAGACTCTGAGAGATAGCCAACTATATGCAAAATTTTCAAAGTGTGAATTTTGGCTAAGTTCAGTTGCATTCCTGGGTCATATTGTGACGGCAACAGGTATTCAAGTTGATCCGAAGAAGATTGAGGCAGTCAAGAACTGGCCTAGACCGACATCAGCCACAGAGATTCGGAGTTTCTTGGGATTAGCGGGTTATTATCGCCGATTCGTAGAGGGGTTTTCATCTATTGCAACCCCACTGACCAGATTGACACAAAAAGGTGTTCAATTTGAATGGTCCGATGAATGTGAGGCGAGCTTTCAAAAGCTCAAGACAGCCTTGACCACAACACCGATATTAGTTTTACCCACAGGTATGGGACCTTATACTGTTTATTGTGATGCTTCCCGTTTTGGGCTTGGTGCAGTGTTAATGCAGGATGGCAAGGTTATTGCTTATGCTTCGAGGCAGTTGAAGATTCATGAAAAGAACTATCCAGTGCATGATCTAGAATTGGCGGCAATTATTCACGCATTGAAGATCCGGAGGCATTATTTGTATGGCGTAGCATGTGAAGTATACACCGATCATAAGAGTCTTCAGTATTTGTTTAAGCAGAAAGAGTTGAATTTGAGGCAGAGAAGGTGGCTAGAATTGCTAAAAGATTATGATGTCACCATTTTATATCATCCGGGAAAGCAAACGTGGTGGCCGACGCTTTGAGTAGGAAGTCAGCCAGTATGGGCAGTCTTGCTTATATTCCAGTCAATCAGAGACCACTTGCTTTGGATGTTCAGTCCTTGGCCAACCGATTTGTGAGGTTGGATATTTCTGAGCCTAGTCGAGTACTAGCTTGCACGATCGCTCGCTCTTCATTATTGGAGCATATCCGCGATCAACAATATAATGATTCTTATTTATGTGACCTTAGAGATACGGTTCAGCGAGGAGGTGCTAAACAGGTCACCTTAGATGGTGATGGGATCCTAAGGATGCAAGGGCGCATTTGTGTGCCAAATGTTGATGGGCTTAGAGAATTGATTCTAGAAGAAGCTTACAGTTCGCGGTATTCTATTCATCCAGGTGCAGCGAAAATGTATCAAGATTTGCGTCAACATTATTGGTGGCGCAGAATGAAAAAGGATATTGTGGCATATGTGGCACGGTGCCTTAATTGTCAGCAGATTAAGTATGAACATCAGAGACCTGGCGGTTTATTTTAGAGAATTGAACTTCCTGAATGGAAGTGGGAGCGAATCACGATGGATTTCGTTTCTGGACTTCCGATGACTCGGAAGAAGTTTGATGCTGTTTGGGTGATTGTTGATAGGCTGACCAAGTCAGCTCATTTTGTTCCTATCGCCACTACCTATTCATCCGAGAGGTTAGCTGGGATTTATATCAGGGAGATCTTTTGCCTTCATGGCGTGCCAATCTCTATTATTTCGGATCGAGGTGCACAGTTTACCTCACATTTCTGGAAGGCGGTTCAACGAGAGTTAGGCACGCAAGTTCAACTAAGTACAGCCTTTCATCCCCAGATGGATGGTCAGTCCGAGAGGACTATTTAGATATTGGAAGATATGCTTCGGCGTGTGTTATTGATTTTGGAGGTTCGTGGGATCAATTCCTGCCTTTGGCAGAGTTTGCTTATAATAATAGTTATCAATCGAGCATCCAGATGGCTCCTTATGAAGCATTGTATGGTAGGCGGTGTCGTTCTCCGGTTGGATGGTTTGAACCGGAGAAGCTCGGTTATTGGGCACGGATTTAGTTCAGGAGGCCTTAGATAAGGTCAAGATTATTCAAGATAGGCTTCGCACGGCTCAATCCAGGCAAAAGAGCTATGCAGATCGCAACGTTCGAGATATAGCTTTCATTGTTGGGGAGCGAGTATTGCTCCGAGTGTCGCCTATGAAGGGCGTGATGAGATTTGGAAAGAAGGGCAAACTTAGCCCTAGGTTTATTGGCCCATTCGAGATTCTTGATCGTGTGGGAGAGGTGGCATATAAACTTGCCTTGCCACCTAGCTTATCGGCTGTACATCCAGTGTTTCATGTGTCCATGCTTCGAAAATATCTCGGCGATCCGTCGCACGTGTTAGATTTCAGCACTCTCCAATTGGACAAAGATCTGTCCTATGAGGAGGAGCCGGTAGCTATCCTAGATCGGCAGGTTCGACAGTTGAGGTCGAAGAGTTTTCCTTCTGTGCGAGTTCAGTGGAGGGGTCAGCCTCCTGAGGCATCGACCTGGGAGTCCGAGTCCGACATGCGGAGCCGATATCCTCATCTATTCCTTGACTCAGGTACTTCTTTCTTTTGTCCGTTCGAGGACGAACGGTTGTTTTAGAGGTGGAGAATGTGACGACCCAAAGGGTCATCACTTGTTTTATTAATCATTTCAAGCTTCTGATGTCCTGAAAACCTCATTTATAGTTGCCTCGATTTGCGTGCGCAGTTCGGGCGCGAAGCTGAAAAATTCTTATGTTGAAATATATGAAATATGTGAGAAATTTGAAGAATTTTGATATTAATATTGATATGGTTGACTTTGGTCAATATTTTTAGTAAACGGACTCGGACCCGTGATTTGACGGTCTCAGAAAATCCGTAGAAAAATACCGAATTTGGGCGTATACCCGGAATTGAAATCCGAGGTCTAGAACCCCGGTAAAAGAATTTTTCTGTTAAATTGTTTTCTGAAAATGTTTAAGGAAAATGAAACTGAAATTTGTTTAATAAGTAATGGTATCGGGCTCGTATTTTGGTTCCGACGCCCGGTACAGGTCATATATGTTGGTTAAGCGCTTCCTATAAAGTTTGGTTGAAAACGGACGTCGTTTGACGTATTTCGGCTTTAAATTGGAAATTTTGGGAGTTATGAAATTTTGAATAAAATCTTGAGTTTTAAGGCTCAAATCATTGATTTTGATGTTATTTTGGCGATTTGATCGCGCGAGCAAGTTCGTATGATGTTTTTAAGTCAGTGTGCATATTTGGTTTGGAGCCCCGAGGGCTCGGGTGAACTTTGGATAGGCCACGAGATCAATTTTTCATGTTAGAAAGTTGCTGTCAACACCTGGTCTGCAGAGTTCGCAAATGCGAACAAATGTTAGCAAATGCGAAGTCGCAAATGCGAACAAAAGTTCGCAAATGCGAACTTCCCATATTTTGCCTGTGTTCGCAAATGCGAACAAAAGTTCGCAAATGCGAAGTCGCAAATGCAAACAAAAGTTCGCAAATGCGAACTTCCCATATTTTGCCTGTGTTCGCAAATGCGAAGTCGCAAATGCGAACAAAAGTTCGCAAATGCGAACTTCCCAGTTTTGTCTTGGCTTCGCAAATGCGAACAAAAGTTCGCAAATGCGAACTTCCCAGCCTTAGCTTATTTTTCAAACTCCAGAATTTGGTCGGGGTTCGCAATTGCGAACCCCTGCTCGCAAATGCGAACACAGAGACCTGTAAATCACGATTTCCAGCTTCATTTTATCATATTCCACAACCCAAAACATCCATTGGCGATTTTTCACGAACTTCCTCTTCTCCAAATCATTGGTAAGTCAACTTTTACTCAATTTCTTCAAACTTTAACATCATCTATCATGTTTTCATCTTCAATTTAAGGTTTTTCATGGGTAAAAATGGGGGATTTTGGGCTGAACTTAGGTTTTCATAAAATTGGGATTTTGACCTTAATTTGAGGTCCGATTTGAGGACAAATTATATATTTGAACTCATGGATTGATTGGATGAATTTATTTTGGTTCGAAACTCGGGTTTCAATCATGTGGGCCCGGGGTTGAATTTTACTATTCCGGGCAGAATGTTGAACAACTTACATTTAGCCATGTGAACTAGTTTGTTAAGTAGAATTGATGATATTAAGTCAATTGTGTATATATACGATTGAATTGGACTCAAATCGGAAAGGAAAAGGCATTTCTACGAATTGAGTTATTCGTAAACATTTGAGGTAAGTGTTTGTCCTATCCTAGCTTGAAGGAATAGGAATTTAGTTATGTATGAATTGTTGATTAAGAGTTATTGGTGTCACACCGGTAACGGAGATAAATTATTGATTTATTATCAATTATTGGGTCAAAACCGGTAATTATAAATATTGTTGAAGCAAAGATTATTGGTTCAAACCGGTAATACTTTTATACACTTAATGTGGATCAGGGATTATTGGTTCAAAACCGGTAATTATAAATATTGTTGAAGCAAAGATTATTGGTTCAAACCGGTAATACTTTTATAAACTTACTGGGGATCAGGGATTATTGGTTAAATGCCGGTAATATATATATATTAATGAATTGGGAACGTGTGGCGCGCCGACCACTTATATATTAATGAATTGGGATCGTGTGGCGCGCCGACCACTTATATATAAGAAATGGGATCGTGTGGCACCCCGACCACAAAGTGATTTAAATCTTGGCATTGGCCATAGTTGCCGGTAGCCTATTGATACATTTGGGAGCGGTGGTACGCCTACCACAAGGTATAACTTATTGATACATTTGGGAGCGGGTGGTACGCCTACCACAAGGTATAACTTATTATTACATTTGGGAGCGGGTGGTACGCCTACCACAAGATATGAAATGAAAAATGAATTGAGACATGAAAGTAAGTTTTGTTCCGTTGACTAGATTACTCTGGATATTATGAGTTATTGACTGTTATTTCAGAACGGATTCTTTCCTTATAAACGTTCGATAACATTTACTAATGTTGTATATGTATATATATTTCAATTGTACAGGTTTATGTGAGTGACTGGCCTTAGTCTCGTCACTGCTTCGCTAGGATAGGCCAGGCACTTACCAGCACATGGGTTCAGTTGTGCTGATACTACACTCTGCACTCTTTTTGCGCAGATACAAGTTACAGGCAGCAGTAGCGGCAGTAGCACGATTGTGGATATTCCGACTACCGAGACTACGAGGTAGCCTTGCAGGCGTCCGCATGACCCGTTGTCTCTTCTATCTATGTATTTCATTCTGTTATCTCATGTATTCGAGATAAACAACTTATATTTCTTTCAAACAATTGTGTGTATTATTCTTAGAAGTTCGTGAGTATTGTGACACCAGTCTTGGGTAGTGTATCATGTTTGGGTTTCGCTATCATATTTGATAAAATTGACTAAGTCTTCCGCTAAGTTTAATTATTCCGCTGTAATTATATGTTTTTAATTTAAGGTCTTAAGAAGAGTTTGGTAACTAATGAAAATGTAAGTAATAGTTGGCTTGCCTAGCTTCCACTAGTAGGCGCCATCATGACTCCCGATGGTGGGAAATCCGGGTCGTGACATGAATAAAATACATTTTTTTTAATTTTTCAATTTTTTAAAGACAAAACAAACTTGATTACAAAGTTTTAAAAACTGACCATATTAACAAATTTTTCCATACTTGAAAATCAGACATCATATGTTCTAATCAAAGAAATATGAATTTTAAAAAAAATGAACTGGCATATTCCTTCCTTTTTTGCCAATTTCAACCAAATGGCTATTTCTGCAAACGTGGCTCCTTCTCAATTTCACTTAAATTTTGAGGCCGGGAAAGATTATTTTATGACGCTTTACAGACTTATCCGTTCTTCTAGGAAAATAGCCTTTCGACAACTGAAAGATACTCTAAGGCTATCTCGGCGAGAACGGTTTAGAACACCACCGAAGCTAGCTTGGCTTATTCTGACCAAGAATGCAAACGACATTCATTTGATCACTGACTCTTTTCTTGTTTTTTTTCAAATAATAATAATAATAAAAACTTGTTTTTGAAAACACGGCCTTTCAACACTTCGGGGACAAAAATTTTAAGGTTGTGTGGGTCAATCGATCAAAATCTAAAAAATTGACCCAAAGGTGGCTGTTTATACAAATTCAACCTTCCGTCGTCCCTTTCGGGAACATTCTGCTATTTTGAAAATGGCAGCACCGACTTATTTACGACGAAAATTAATTTTGATATTTTTGGCTAATTTTGCAAAATGGGAGGTTGGACCCGACGAAGGTTGCCTACGTATTTCATACCCTGTGAGAATCAAACCAGCGTAGTTCGATCAAATAAAAATAAACCACATCTGTAAATGAAACAAACTATTTTTTATTTTATTTTATTAAAAAACAAGTAAACTATATTTTTTTTATTTTAAGAATAAATCACACATTTTTAAAAAAAAAACATTTTTTTTCTTTTTCTTTTCAAGTAAGAAAAGAACAAACTATTTAGAAACTATTTTTTTTTTCATTTTTCTCAATATTTAAAAATCGGTCAGCATGCAAGTCTGAAGCAAATAAATGCGTAAAACAAACAGGATGCAGCAGGATGGTCTTTTCATTTCAGGTCACCTGTCCTAGATGGACCAACCCCTGTGTTGAGTCCCATAAGTCAAATGCAACATGATGCAAATAAGCGTTCCTACTAGGGATCCGATATGAAGTTTTGTTATACTATATTAAAAACCTAGGTATTTGTTCTAGACCGTGTACTCGAGCGGACAACTCGAGTCGAGGAAGGAGCTCCTTTCCGGGAACCAAAAGGCTAGCCAACTTAGAAACTTTCCGAGACTCTTTCTTATTTTAGGGTAAGAAACTAACATAATAGAGAGTCTCAACCAGTAAGCACATCCCCGGAGGTGAGAAGAGAAGGGTTTCGGCACAGTTTATACATATACAGTTCAAAAATATCAAAGCGATAAAGCAATATTTTAGCACATTTGGGCTCAACATGTAAAAAATTAGACAAAACAAAGCCAATCATAAAAATTCATTTAAGCTTGAAATTCGGAACTTTAAATACCTATATCTTACCTTGTGCAAACAAGCATCCTATTAAGGATCTGACATGAGTTTCCTAGGTTTAAAATCTTGGTTTATTGTTCTAGAACTGGCTTACCCGAGTGGACAACTCGAGCCGAGGAGTGTCAGTGCACCGGTAGCATGGCTTTCCGGCTTAATTGACAGTACTCCCCGCCTAAACATGTCTGACTAAAAATCCTTCACCGGGTGCCAAGCACCACATCTATCTTGAGAAAAATGGGCTATGTCCAGCAAATGCCTAATATTATATTTTTTTAAAATGACTCAGAGGAGAAAGCGGGTATCGGCACAATTTATATACAATTCACAAAATATCAAAGCGGTAAAAACAACAATTAGCACATTTATTCAAACATATAATAAAATCAGATAATAAATAAGTCAAATACAATAATTATTCAAAGCTCGAATTCTTAAACCCTGAACCAGTGGTTCTGGGTTTTTAGTCCCCAGCAGAGTCGCCAGAGCTGTCACACCTCCTTTCAGCGCTACCGCACCCCGCGAAGGGCTTGGTAAAAGGAGTTTTTCCAATCAAAGGACAATCAAAACGGGATTCATTTATTAAGAGATTCAGAGTCGCCACTTGGGAGATTTTTGTTGTCCCAAGTCACCGGTTCAAATCCCGAATTGAGGAAAGGTTTGACTCTATTTAACGGTCTGCGCACCAGAAATCCGGATAAGGAATTCTGTTAACCCGGGAGAAGGTATTAGGCATTCCCGAGTTCCGTGGTTCTAGCACGGTCGCTCAACTGTCATATTTAGCTTAATTATCTAATTTTTATACATGTTGAACCTATGTGCTACTTTTAACTCTTTAACTGTTTCTAAAATTATTAATCATTATTTTAATAGAAGAATTGCAACATCATGAAAATGCATCTCAAACCACGTCACAATCAATGTACCCGATTATCGACACATTCTGACTTTGTTGAGATTTGGATTTGGGTCACATAAATGTGCACCCATACATAAGAAAGTAAGGTTATTAACTAACGTGCCTAAAGTAATTCCGCATTTTATAATTTGCGAGGGCTATAAAATTTAGCTAAGTGGCACACCTCATAATCTAAGAATCAATTCAATATTAATTAAAATAAGGGCCATGTAATTATCATTTTTTGTTCCGCATGGCATGCCTCAAATATTATAAAAAAAATCAATTGTCATCGTTACGTAATCCCAATATTACTTTAGTCTAATCCACTTTCATTTTTATTCCACAGATCGCGCAACCTATAATTTCTCGTCAATTCTCCAACTTATATTCTTGTATCTTAATTTCAAAACATCTTCTTTTACCAAATGAATATCATAAGACTTGATTCAACTTCACGTTATCGGCTACATGGAGCAATTACTCGAAACACAGTAAATTCCGCTAAGGCTACACGCCATAAAATGACATATCAACCACCAACTATTTAAACCTCAAATCCATAGACACATCACTATTAAAGCAATCAAGAACACTCAATCAATTTTAGCAAATGATTATTCTAAACATGAAGGAAAATGATCTAAACTAAACCTTTATTCACTCCAACACAATGAAACGCATAGACTAGAGCTCAAACTAGTAGGCCGTGGAAAATCATGGAAAGAGCATTTAACCAAATGTTAAGTACAGCAAAAGTGACAAAGTTCCTTTGAAAATTTGAGTACAAATCAACCAACGTTTAGAGATAAGAAGCAATAGTTGATTGTTCTAGTAATACTGGGAATAACTAAATGATCTACTATGCAACAAATAGCTTGAACCCTTTATACTACCAGAATGCTAATAGTTAATGCGACAACTTTATAAATATACCAAGACAGTTGATTTCAGTTATAGAGTTGTTCATCTTTTCACAAAATGAGCTTAAACACATACAATCTACCTTTCATTCCTCTTATTACTATATCTTGAACACAGATACCATGAAGCAGGCAAATGTGCATTTTTCAATTCATTTCAACTCCAACTTCAGATTCAAACTCACATGCACATATGGTTTCAGAAGTATGTACCTAGAAATGATAATACAAGAAGAAGGAAAGGAAATCAGTGGGTGGCAGCTTTAATGGCAAAGCAAACAGCAGCAGTTGACAACAACGGCAACACAAATTAACCCATGAAAAGTAGTAAATCCCCAGGAATACCAATTTCACAACCCAAGAATACTGAATGCAAGTCACAAGTAGAGAAAGAATGAACCAACAGCTAGACAACAAATGATTTCTGATTTTGCAAGAAAACACTCCGAGAAAAGAAAGCTTAAACTTCAATTGAAAACAGTAATTGCTCTCAAAAATCCTCACTCTTCAGTTCTAACTCTTAGAACCCTTAAAAATCTGTTTTCTCTCTGCCTATGTGTATCCCCTTCAGTTCTGTTTTCCTCCTCTTTTTATAGCCAAAACAGAACCCTTATTAAATTCATCAGCTCACCTTTCCAGCCTGTTTTAACACTCAAACTTATTATATGCAAAAGTATTTCACTGTTATTTTCTGATGCAGCCACTACCGTCTGCCTTTTGTTATTATATAACAGGTATGGGCAGCCTAAATATTAAACTCAGGCATGCCTAACAGCACATGGCTTCCAATAAGCTTAATTCAAATGGTTCAATTCAAATCCAAACCAATCTTAAAATACAGATTTCCTAGTCAAACAGTAATTCCGGATGGAACCAATTATTGAGCATTACTGCTATATTGTTCTAACCAGCAGATTTATGCGAAATTAATCGACGACATTCGATTAGCCGATTACAACACGTATAATCGATAACAAATAGTCGACGAATCAGTGATTCACAAATCTCGGGCAAAACAGGGCGAAATGCGAAACTTAATTATTCGACGATATTAATCGAGACGAATATGCATTCTACAACATTCAAACAGCAATCAGAAACACACAAATTGACCAAATAAAAAGGTCTTGATTTGGAGAAGAAGAGAATGAAAGAATTATCAATCAAAACAAACCAGAAATTTAACAAAACAAATACACAAATAAATAAAGACAAAGAACGAGCAAAATTACCTTTGAGAAATTTCAACCAGATCAAACAGGCTTGCCACTAAACGAATTCGGATCTTTTGACTTGAAAACTTGGGTTTTGGCAACCAAACGGATCTTAATTGAAATGTTTTCAACCGAAAACATTTCAATTAAAATCTATTGGATCCCAATCCTCTTTTAATTTGGACGGAATCCCTAATTTAGTATGCTAGGGTTCTTGAGGGCTTGTTTTGGGGCTTTACTGGTTCCGGTCAGATTCGAGCCAGACCAGTTTTGGTAGGGTCATGGGGAAGGTCCGGGGAAGCTGTGGTGGAAAGTTGGAGTGATTTGGGGCAAGTTCCGGTCTTGTTCGAATTTGTAAATTAAGATTCGAAACAGTTCACGATAATTCGAGTTCGATGGATGATGGATTCGTGTTCAGGGAGTTAAAGAGATTAACTGGTGTTAATTTTGTGGTGTTTGGGAGGATGGCCGTCGGGTTTCAAGCGAAAAGGAAAAGGGGCGGCGGCTAGGGTTTGGTTTTGTTATTCTCTGAAGGAGACGATTGTGAAGAGGTTTTGGGAGATTGAATCGGGTCAGACGGGTTTGGGGGGTGTTGAGTGTATTAAAGTGATACAATTAATCTCGGCCGTTGGATGATAAGAATCCAACGGCCACGATCAATTTGTGTCAAAACGGGACCGTTTAGTTTAGTATTAGGGTGGACCGGGTTAGGGAATGGGTTGGACCGAGTAATGGTAGTGTTTTGGGCCTGATTTTGGGTCCAATTAAGTGGCCCAGTTCCGATTTTCTTCTTTACTTTGTTTCCTTTTTTCTTCTTCTTTTCTTTTATTTTATTTTCCTAAGTCATTTCAAACTAAATTTTAAAATCCTAAGTTAAATTATAGAACAAAATTAAATTATCAATATTAATTAACCTCTAATATCAATTAAACACACATAATTAAATACCAAATAAAATAAAATCACACAATTGGACAATAAATGGTAAAAATGCAAAAATACATTATTTTGTTGTTTTTTTTATTTTCGTAAAACAAACTTAATTACTGTTAATTGTAAACTTGAATTTTATGTGCAAATGCAACATATTTTTGTATTTTATATTAATTTGAATAAATAAACATGCACACACAAAATGCAAATAATAAGCGAAAAATAACACGAAATCACAAAAAATCACACACAACACAAAACTATTTTATTTTTGAATTTTGGGAGTAATTCTCATGTAGGGCAAAAATCACGTGCTCACAGCCGTAATCATGGTTAGGATGGTTTATCCGTACGAATTTTGGAGACGCAGGGTCTGGTCGCCTCGACTGATAAGGCACTAGCGTTTACATGGTATCCGAAGTGGTGACCACGACTTTGACGCATGCTTTTTGGTTCTAATCGTGGTGGCGGCGGTTTCAGTGAAACTAAACCATTTTTCGACGGTAGGGTTACGCATTTAATGGTGCCTGTTAGTTTTCCGAGGTTTGATTTAGTTGCATATAAGAAGGTATGAGATACCTGATTCTCAACACTCCTTGGTTTATGTGCAACTCTCATTTCTGGTGAACTTCAAAAGATTCTCTTCTCTCTGCAAAACATTGTTATTCGTTCTCAGTTGGACTCGTCACTCTTCCTTTATCTTTCAAGTGATTTTGATCAATGGCTGGTTCATCTTCCCGTGATGGTCTTCCGATATTGGTACCGGTTAGTCTTCCGGTGATCGAAGGGCTGTCTCCGATGCTCGCGGATGGCGGTCAGAATGAGGCTGAGAGAGTCCCAACAGTAGATGAAATTCTCCCAGCAGCGGGCAACTTAGCGGTGGACTTCACCGCAGACGGAGGAGATGACCCGGTGGATGAAGCCACATTCATGGGGGAAGTGGGTATGACCTAGTTACGTGAACAAGGGCTCATCCCTTCTCATGCTGATATTGTGCTAGCCCGGCCGGAGGAACGGAAAATTGATTCACGTCCAAGCAACGGTCGTAGTCAATATAACTTGGTCTAATAAGTCCAAGATCGATCCCACAGAGAATTAACCTACCAATTGCAACTATCACAACTCCAAAAGTACTTCCGAATCAAGTTCCCAAACTTTGAATATATCTTTGTGTGATTTTCGACTATCTAATTTGCAATAATTAAGAATGCTTGAAAGAAAGAATTGAATGTAGAGTAAAAAGAATATTATGAGAAGGACTAAGGTATTGATTTCCCCTATTGATGGAATCCCTTATCGTTATGCTCTTACAAATTGTTAATATATTCTATCAATCATGAACGCTATGTGTATCGTAACCCTCTCCCGAGCAATTACAATAATTTACTAGTGCACTCTCCCGAGCTACCCTAGCTAGCTTTAATTTGAATAGTTCACTTAAGATTGCACCCAAGACTTCGTTATTCCTAACCGCGTCTTTACGCCTAAAGTTATAGATTCCTCCAATAACCTAGGTGTGGTGTTGTTCAACAATAAACCTAAATATGCACTCTTTTCCAAGTTATGCACACTAAATAGGCACAGAGCTAATTGGGGATCCTACCAATTAACTACAATAAGAACGAAGTTGAACAAATAGAAATCTAAGTCACAATTTGTAATCACATAAACGATAAGTTCATCACTCAATAGGTTCCATCAAAACCTTAGAAAAGAATTTAGCTACTCATGCTTGAAGAAACAAGAATAATAATTGAAATCATAAAGAAATAATTGATATAAAATAAAGAGTTGAGAGGATTCTCTCTTACTAAAAATCTTGCCAAAGTCATGAAATAAAGATAACATGCCTCTATGGGGCAAACTAGGAGTTTATATAGAGGTTTTAGGGCTAAAAAACTAAGTTTGAGTACAATTAGGACTGCTGCTGCGGCGACTTCCGCGGTTCGTTCGCGGCCGCGGACGGACCGCGAACAGTAAAACTTCAGAGAGCCTATTTTTCCGCGGTTAATCCGCGGTCGCGGAGAAACCTCGATCTTTCACCATGTTCCGTTGGGAATTTGGAAAAACTCAAAACATGCAAATTGTATCCCTTTGAGTTATATTTTCAACCATATATTATGGAGCCAAAATTGAGTTCTGAGCGAAAAGTTATGTTCAATTTACTAGACAGCGCACAATATGCCTCATCCATTCTTCGCTTGTTCTACACTTATCAAATTTGACCCCCGAACTCGATCCCGGCTTAATTCCTTGAGCTTTTACTCAGACTTAAAAGATCCAAATCACTTAAATTCATTCCATAACATCCATATAGATCGGAATCCCACCTTCCCGGCTACTTTCAACATAAGTTCTTGACTTAGACCATATTTTGGCCTTTTTCACCATCTTTTGACTCCAAAACTTGCTCTTTTAGTCTTCATTAGCTCAAGTGTACATATAACACACTAAGAACACTAATAAAAGCATTTTGTCATCATAAACAATATCAAAACAACAATAAAGCGTGATTATTTAAGGCATAAATATAGTCAAATTCACCTATTATCGAGCAACCTTAATCACACTTTAGGCCAATTTTATTTATGTCTCCCCCAAATTATATCACAAAAGCTATTTTTCATGATTAACCTAAGATATGTCCGGGGCAACTTACCCCATCTTTGTACAAGCTTTTGGAAATGTTGCTAAAATTCGCGGAGTTAGCTGGCTAGACTGTTACACTGAAGCATGTGCTCACTCTATACGCCCCTCAGCGAGTTCGGGGGAGTATGATCCGAATGGTCCCGTGTGGGTCGTAGGGCTTGGTGGCTGCTCTAGATGACGAGGTTGAGCCTCGTCAGTTTGAACAATTTTTCTATTTTCGGACCGGGCATTTGGTGGCGCCCTCTCCAAGATTTCCAGAGACTTGGAATCATAGGCGTAAGTTTTGATCCACTTCTTTGATAGGGTCGACTTTGTTCCCTTTCTTTATTTTAGAATGGTCACTGTTTTGTTGTTATTTCTATATCCGACAGGTCACCCCCGTCTTTATTCACCAGTATGCGCGGATAGCTCGAGGTTATCCTTCCGCACACTGAGGGGATCCGTTCGTGGTCGTCTTTCTGGAGGAGATACGGCCGAGTGCCGGCTGTAGGTAAGAGGTTTGTTTTCTCTGAGCGTATTTTATTCTGGTCGTTGCCATGACCTGGTACTGACCCATTGTATTTGCAAGTAGGGTGTACCACGGGAGGGCTCCCCAGTTAGTATACAGGCGGCCCGGTGCGGTTGCCAGATTCTTTGCTGCGCCGGCGGTGGACCAGGTGCCTAGGGCCGCCTCGGTCGAATCTTTTGCGGCGCCGTCTAATGTGCCCCCTTTAATTAGTGGTAGGGGTCTGTCAGGGACAATTCTCCCATGGAAATCGTCGCCTTCTTATGATGAGGAGGAGAGGCCTTTAATTAGGCGCAGGGTTTTCTCCCCTTCGGCCCCTTCAGCGGCTCGACCCGCTTGCTATTGATGCGGTAAATGTAGATTCCTTACCCCCTTCTGGGGCGAGGGGGTATGTGGACGCGGCGCACGTCCCGGGTGGTGGGCTAGATGAAGCTCAATCTCGAGAGGGGCAAGAGGGAGTGCCGCCCCTACCGCTCAATCTTCTACTCATAGGTTCGAAGTGGGAGAACCTTCTCGGGTGATTGTGGATATTGGCGGCTCGAGTACTCCTTCGACGGAAATGGCGGCGGCGGGAGAGGGATCCACGCTCGACTCTGATTTGGATTCTGAAAACGTCCGTATGTTTCGTGATGGGGTCACGAATGCGATAGTCCATCTGGACAGGAGACCGCGTGTAATTGAGATTCTTGTGAATGAGAATTTATTGCTAAGGGACTTTGCTTTAGTGTCGCTGCTTGGTCAGTTGTGTTCTGCGGTTGAAAATGAGTCGCTAAGGGGGGTGACAGATGTGGGATTGATGAACGAGGTTGCGGCGTTGGGAATGAGGGTATGTGCTCCAGGGTGACTATTCGCTTGCGAGCGCCTCGTTTCCCATATTTTCATGAAATTCTATATCCTTATCTGACTCCTTCGCTTCTTTTGTTTTGTCTTGCAGGTGTTTTTGTTGCAGGTAGAGAGCCTTCATCGAGCCAATGTTCGGTCCGGGGTGCTTCTACAGGTTCTTGAGAGGTGTCGTTGGTATCGGAACAGGTGCAGGGAGCTTAACGAACGCATAAGGGCTGATCCCCGTAATCAGGCACTGGTTGAAGAGCTGGCGCGGAAAGAGTTGCAGAGGAGTCGGGCGCTTGGACGTGTAGAGGCATTGTAAGATCAGTTGCGTCGGATAAGCGACGAACTTGAGGCTGGGCGGAGGGCGTCGTTAGAGAGTGAACGCTTGTGTCTGACCAAGGTGATGGAGGTCACTTCAGAGTGGAGCGGGAAGGTCGCCGCGCTAGAGGGGGGAAGTAGCCGTCCTGAAGCGTAAGCTGGCTGAAACTTCCACCCGGGCGGACGAACTCCAAGGGGTTATCCGTGCCAATAATTCCCAATTGTCGTTGGTGAGGGCTGCTGCCGCTTTCAGGAAGAGCAGCCTAGGGGAGCGGATTAGAGTTCTGGAACGGAACGCTCAAGATGCAGCGGGCCAAATTGCATTCCTGGAGGAGGAGAACCGACGTATTCAAGAGCAATCCGCATTTATGGGTAGCTCTCGCGAGGCTTGGGTTTATGCCGAGGCCCAACGGGACATATATAAGCACCTGTTCGAGGCTCGTATCATCTCCGAAGCAATCTTTGAAGGGGCGCGCCAGAGGGCGCGGGAAGCTCGTGAGGAGTGCGGCTTTGATGCTGCGACGCCCGGTATTGATGATGGCCCCGGTGGGAGTTTGGCTGGAGCTGGTAATGATATGGGCGCTGCGGGTGCTGGAGAGGGCGGAATAGGCGATGGTGCGGCAAAGGCAGGCGACAGTGCGACTGGCTCGGGCAGTGGTACCAATGGTCTTGAGTGAAAGATGATTAGTTGATGACTTTCTTGACGGTTGTTTCCGCGTATTGTTATTTTTCTTTTTTTTTGCATTATTGTTGTTTATTTTCGGACAAGGTTTGAACTGGGACGGACGGGCATGGCCCGCATCCGTCTCTTTGAATTAAGGGGGAGTTCCCCCTTTCATGTTGTTTCTTTATTGCTCGCTCCACTTATGGTTTCCCTTAGTTAGGTCGTTGATTGTCCCGGGTCAAGGGCTCATAGCCCGAATTCTGAACCATCTATGGTTGAATTAATTTGGCGGGGGCTCGCGGTCAAGAGCTCGGCTGGACTTATCGTCAAACACAGAAAGAATGCTCTCGACTCGAGGGCTCTTAGCCCGAGTATTAATTTAACTTAGGTCGGATTAATATGGCGAAGGCTTGTGGCCTGAGTCCCTGTTCAACCGTAGTTTAACTTTATTGATTCTTTTGAGTTGAGGGCTCAAAGCCCGAGTATTACTTCAACTGAGGTTGAATTAATGTGGCGAGGGCTCATGGCCTGAGTCCCAGCTCAACCGTAGTTGAACTTTGTTGATTCTTTTGAGTCGAGGGCTCATAGCACGAGAACTACTTCAACTGAGGTTGAATTAATGTGGCGAAGGCTCGTGGCCTGAGTCCCAGTTCAACCGTAGTTGAACTTTGTTGATTCTTTCATAGCCTGAGTCCCAGTTCAACCGTAGTTAGACTTTGTTGATTCTTTTGAGTCGAGGGATCATAGCCCGAGTATTACTTCAACTGAGGTTGAATTAATATGGCGAAGGCTCGTGGCCTGAGTCCCAGTTCAACCGTAGTTGAACTTTGTTGATTCTTTTGAGTTGAGGGCTCGTAGCTCGAGTATTACTTTAACTAAGGTTGGATTAATGTGGCGAAGGCTCGTGGCCTGAGTCCCAGTTCAACCGTGGTTGAACTTTGTTGATTCTTTTGAATCGAGGGCTCATAGCCCGAGTATTACTTCAACTGAGATTGAATTAATGTGGCGAAGGCTCGTGGCCTGAGTCCCGGTTCAACCGTAGTTGAACTTTGTTGATTCTTTTGAGTCGAGGGCTCATAGCTCGAGTATTACTTCAACTGAGGTTGAATTAATGTGGCGAAGGCTCGTGGCCTGAGTCCCAGTTCAACCGTAGTTGGACTTTGTTGATTCTTTTGAGTCGAGGGCTCATAGCCGAGTATTACTTAAACTAAGGTTGAATTAAGTTGGCGAAGGCTCGTGGCCTGAGTCCCAGTTCAACCGTAGTTGGACTTTGTTGATTCTTTTGAGTCGAGGGCTCATAGCCCGAGTATTACTTCAACTTATGTTGCATTAATGTGGCGAAGGCTCGTGGCCTAAGTCCCAGTTCAACCGTAGTTGGACTTTGTTGATTCTTTTGAGTAGAGGGCTCATAGCCCGGGTATTACTTCAACTGAGGTTGAATTAATGTGGCGAAGGCTCGTGGCCTGAGTCCCAGTTCAACCGTAGTTGGACTTTGTTGATTCTTTTGAGTCGAGGGCTCATAGGCCGAGTATTACTTCAACTGAGATTGAATTAATGTGGCGAAGGCTCTTGGCCTGAGTCCCAGTTCAACCGTAGTTGAACTTTGTTGATTCTTTTGAGTCGAGGGCTCATAGCCCGAGTATTACTTCAACTGAGGTTGAATTAATGTGGCGAAGGCTCGTGGCCTGAGTCCCAGTTCTACCGTAGTTGGACTTTGTTGATTCTTTTGAGTCGAGGGCTCATAGCCCGAGTATTACTTCAACTTAGGTTGCATTAATGTGGCGAAGGCTCGTGGCCTAAGTCCCAGTTCAACCTGTAGTTGAACTTTGTTGATTCTTTTGAGTAGAGGGCTCATAGCCCGAGTATAACTTCAACTGAGGTTGAATTAATGTGGCGAAGGCTCGTGGCCTGAGTCCTAGTTCAACCGTAGTTGGACTTTGTTGGTTCTTTTGAGTCGAGGGCTCATAGCCCGAGTATTACTTCAACTGAGGTTGAATTAATGTGGCGAAGGCTCGTGGCCTGAGTCCCAGTTCAACCGTAGTTGAACTTTATTGATTCTTTTGAGTCGAGGGCTCATAGCCCGAGTATAGACGAGATGAATCAGGCTTGCTCTAATTGGGTTTCTAACCCTTCGTTCGTTGTTTTCCCTTTGTTTCTGACTTCAGGAAAAGCTACGCGATCTTGCTATGAAATCCCCACAGACGGCGCCAAATTGTTCGACTCAAAATGTTCGCAAAAATTTATGAATTCAAAGCAATCGATAGAAACGAAGGGCCAATCATAGCAAGTCGTAACACATCTGAAATCTAATAAGGAATAACTAATAGAAATAATTGTATGGACAGCAGAAACTATTGGTGATCTTTATTCATAATAGTGGATTGATCTGCCTCTCCATGGAGAGGTTCAGATCTTTACAATCATGTTTTGAGATATCTACCGTTATTCTTTTTCTTATTTTGGATTCTCACTCTATATTTTACTCTGTATTTCTTAGAGTCCCCATGTAGAAAGAGTGGAACCCCTTCTCTGATGTCTGCTCTGGTATTTATAGACGCTTGTTGTGCGAGTTGACTTTCTTGGAGATTGGGCTCATGCCAGGGGATTATTTCGGATACATCCGGAAAATGTTGCCCTTAGCCAAGGCTTTGGGCGGATAGGAGTAATAGTCTTGGTCGAGGCGGCCTTGGCGCCTATTATGTTTATACTAGTCGTAAAGGGCAGCCAATCTGATTGACTGTCGGGAAATCAAATTATGAGGTATACACCTTGAATTAAGTACCCATCGCCCAATTATTTGATTTTGCGAGAAAATTGCATTTTTAGGTTCTTCACTGTTTCAATACTCAGTTTCCAAGCAAAATCTAGTTGTTTCTCGCATTTTCTGATGCAACATAATGTTTTATCTTTTACCATTGCAAGAGGACCTGGTAATTCCTTGCGACCATTGTCTTGGGCAGCTAGACTGAAGATCGCTCAAGGCACAGCTCGGGGTCTAATTTCCATTCACGAGTGTAGTCCTAGGAAGTATGTTCATGGGAACATAAAATTATCGAAAATCCTTCTTGACGATGAATTGTAAGCTTACAGATCCGGTTTTGGGTTGACTCGTTTTATTTCAGGCTCCTCGAAGCTCGCTAATAGTAGTACCGATATTCAATAGTAGTACCAATATTCTCGAGACTGTCACTGTAAGCTTAAGACTGTGTCCACTGTCCAATCTTAAAACACACATTTACACATTACAATATTGGTTGAAATTCCAGGAATGGCTGGAGTCTTCAGCTTGAATATCGTGCATTTGTTGAAATGATTTTGACACAACAGACCAACAAAAACAACAACAACACAGTATATTCCCACAAAGTGGGGTCTGGGGAGGGTAATATGTAGACAGGCCTTACCTCTACCCAAAATGACAGAGAGGCTGTTTCCAATCGACCATCGGCGCAGGGAAAAGAAAGGCAAACAAAAACAAAAACAAAAACAGCATTAGTTACACCAGCATACATCGCATAAATAATTAACTAATTAACTAAACGTAAGAGACATATGTACCATAAATAAATCGGCATGCAATAATATTAAAACAGTAGCTAACAGAAATGACTACCATAAGAGAACGCAAACTAATCCACTATGGCTGGCCCTACCGCGCCTCACCCAATCCGGAAAGGAGTACGAAAATTCTAGAAGCCTCTATCCTACAACCCTGATACTAGACCTCCAAACTTTCCTATCAAGGGTCATGTCCTCGGAAATCCGCACAGATTTCAATACATTTTGACACAACAGACCAGCTGCTATAAATTATACTTCAATACATTTTTCCATTGACAAAGTGTTCATGTAAAACTTGACAGAAGTACACGACCTCAAGTCCACTTATCCTTTGAACCAAGTGGTGGTTTGACGTGGGATGGTCGACTGGTTTGGTTAGCTAGCGGAAGAGGAATGGAGGTGGTCGTGAACGGACGGAACAGCTGGTTGCGAGGTGGTGCGTTTGGAGCTTGGTGAAGTTGTTTATGGCGGACAGTGGGGGGCTGTTTGGAGTGGCTCTTAACGAAGGGGAGACTCAGGTGTTGGGAGTGGGGGGAAGGAGAAAAGGGGAGATGGGAAGAATTTGATTTGTCATATTTGCTTTTTCTTCTTTTAATTTTTTAGTTACCTTATTTATAATTATTTCTATTTCAATAGTTTTTAATCAAATTTTTCATTTCAACGCGCCTTTTAAGCGTGAATAGCACACATATTTGCCATATAGACAATGTTAATGTCACGACCCGGATTTCCCACCATCGGGGTCATGATGGCGCCTACTAAATGGAAGTTAGGCAAGCCAAATATTAATTACACCTCCATTAATTACCAAATTCTTATTAAGACTTATTATTAAAAACATATAAATTACAAGCGGAATAATCAAAATTAGCGGAAGACTTAGTCAAATATGATAAGGAAAACCCAAACATGATACACTACCCAAGACCGGTGTCACAATACTCACGAACTTCTAAGAATAATACACATAATTGTCTGAAAGAAAATACAAGCTGTTTATCTCGATTACATGAGATAACAGAATGAAAAACATAGATAGAAGAGACAACGGGTCTTGCGGACGCCTGCAAGGCTACCTCGTAATCTCAGTAGTCGGAAAATCCACAAGTCGCTACTGCCGCTGCTGCTTTCCGTAACCTGTATCTGCGCAAAAAGAGCGCAGAGTGTAGTATCAGCACAACCGACCCCATGTGCTGGTAAGTGCCTGGCCTATCCCAACGAACTAGTGACAAGGCTAAGGCCAGTCACCCACTTAAACCTGTACAGTTACAATACATATATATATATATATACAAAATATTTATAAGGAAAGACTTTGCTCTGAAATAATAGTCAATAACTCGTGATATCCAGAATAATATAATCAACAGAATAAATCTTGCTTTCATGTCTCAATTCCTTTCTCATTTCATATCTCGTGGTAGGCGTACCACCCGCTCCCAACTATCACAGTAATTACATCTTGTGGTAGGCGTACCACCCGCTCCCAAATATATCAATAGGCTACCGGCAACTATGGCCAATGCCAAGATTTAAATCACTTTGTGGTCGGCGTGCCACACGATCCCAATTCATAAATATATAAGTGGTCGGCGCGCCACACGATCCCAATTCATAATTATATAAGTGGTCGGCGCGCCACACGATCCCAATTCATAAATATATATATTACCGGCATTTAGCCAATAATCTCTATATCAACAATATTTATAATTACCGGTTTTAAACCAATAATTGATAATAATTTCAACAATTTATCTTCATTACCGACATAACACCAATAACTATTAATCAACAATTTATTCATAACTGAATTTCCTATTCCTACAAACTAGGATAGAACAAACACTTACCTCGAAAGTTTACGAACGATTCAATCCGTAGCAATGCCTTTTCCTTTTGAATTTGACTCCAATCCAATCGTATCTATACACAATTGATTTAATACCATCAATTCTACTTAACAAACTAGTTCATATTGCTAAATATTGTTTTTACAACATTCTGCCCGGAATAGTAAAAATCGACCCCGGGCCCACATAATCGAAACTCAAGTTTCAAACCAAAATAAGTTCACCCACTCTTCCATGAGTTCAAATATACAATTTGTTCTTAAGCTCGGCTCCAAAACGAGGTCTAGATCGCAAATTCTTTGAAAACCCTTACTATACTTAATTCTCAATTTTTCTACCCATTTACACCTAATTAGGCTTAGGAATTCAAATAATATTGATGGAAAATGAAGAAAACGAGTTAAGAATCACTTACCCAAGAAGTTTGATGAAGAATCGCTCAAAAATCGTCCAAGGAGTTGTGGAGAAGAGAGTTGAACAGAAATGGGATTTTTATCCCGTTTCTGTTCTGTTTTGGGATTAAATTCACTGGGCAGCGAATTTGTTCTACGCGATCGCGTGAACTGGGTCGCGATCGCGGAAGGCAAATATTCAACACTACGCGATCGCGTGGTCAATGCTGCGATCGCGTAGAAGAATTTCGCCGGGGTGGCTTATTTGTACTACGCGATCGCGTGAACAGGGTCGCGATCGCGTTGAAGGAGAACGGAAGGCTACGCGATCGCGTGCAGACGGATGCGATCGCGTTGAAGAAGGACAGAAAACTTCGCGATCACGTGCAGACAGCTGCGATCGCGTTGAGTAATTTGACAAAGCAGTGCGATCGCGTGTACAAGGCCGCGATCGCGTAGAGTAAAATGTCTGTGTAAAAATTGCAGAAAATCTGCCAGTTTCCTAAGTCCAAAAACACCCCGAACCACCTCCGAAACACTCCCGAGCCCTCGGGGCTCCAAACCAAATATGCACACTAACTCAAAAACATCATACGAACTTGCTCGCGCGATCAAATCGCTAAAATAACATCAAAATCAATGAATTGAGCCTTAAAACTCAAGAATTCTTTAAAATTTCATAATTTCCAAACTTTCCAATTTAAGGCCGAAACACGTCAAACGACGTCCGTTTTCAACCAAACTTTACGGGAAGCGCTTAACCAATATATATGACCTGTACCGGGCGTCGGAACCAAAATACGAGCCCGATACCAGTACTTTTTAATCAAAATTCAGTTTCATTTTCCTTAAACATTTTCGGAAAACAATTTAACAGAAAAATTCTTTTACCGGGGTTCTAGACCTCGGATTTCAATTCCGGGCATATGCCCAAGTTCCATATTTTTCTACGGATTTTCTGAGACAGTCAAATCACGGATCCGGGTCCGTTTACCGAAAATGTTGACCAAAGTCAACCATATCAATATTAATATCAAAATTCTTCAACTTTTTCACATATTTCACATATTTCAACATAAATATTTTCCAGCTTTTTGCCCGGACCGTGCACGCAAATCGAGGCAACTATAAATGAGGTTTTCAAGACCTCAAAAGCTCGGAATGATTAGTAAAACAAGTGATGACCCTTTGGGTCGTCACAGTATCCACCTCTAAAACAACCGTTCGTCCTCGAACGGACAAGAGAAGGAAGTACCTGAGTCGGGAAACAAATGTGGGTAGCGGCTCCGCATATCGAACTCGGACTCCCAGGTCGATGCCTCAGGAGGCTGACCTCTCCACTGAACACGCACAGAAGGAAAACTCTTCGACCTCAACTATCGAACCTGCCGGTCTAGAATGGGCCACCGGCTCCTCCTCGTAAGATAGATCATTGTCCAATTGGACAGTACTGAAGTCTAACACATGTGTGGGATCGCCGTGGTATCTCCAAAGCATAGATACATGAAAAACGGGATGCACGGCCGATAAGCTAGGCGGCAAAGCTAATCTGTAAGCCACCCCTCCCACTCTGTCTAGAATCTCAAATGGACCAATATACCTAGGGCCGAGCTTGCCCTTCTTCCCGAACCTCATCACGCCCTTCATAGGCGACACTCGGAGCAATACTCGTTCACCAACCATGAAATCTACATCTCGAACCTTACGATCCGCATAAGTCTTCTGCCTGGACTGAGCTGAACGCAATCTCTCCTGAATAATTTTGACCTTATCCAGGGCCTCCTAAACTAAGTCTGTACCCAACAACCGAGCCTCTCCCGGTTCAAACCATCCAACTGGTGATCGACATCGCCTACCATATAACGCCTCATACGGAGCCATCCGGATGCTAGATTGGTAACTGTTATTGTAGGCGAACTCTGCTAATGGCAGAAACTGGTCCCACGAGCCTTCGAAATCAATAACACAGGCTCGAAGCATGTCCTCTAGAATCTGAATAGTCCTCTCGGACTGGCCATCCGTCTGAGGATGAAATGTTGTACTCAACTGAACCTGGGTGCCTAACTCCTGCTGGACCGCTCTCCAGAACCGCGAGGTAAACTGCGTACCCCGATCAGAGATAATAGATACTGGCACTCCACGGAGACGAACAATCTCCCTAATGTAAACCTCCGCTAACCTCTCCGACGAGTAGGAGACAGATACTGGAATAAAGTGTGCTGATTTGGTCAGCCAATCAACAATGACCCAAATAGCATCAAATTTCCTCCTAGTCAAAGGAAGTCCAATAATGAAGTCCATAGTGATCCGCTCCCATTTCCACTCGGGAATTTCAATCCTCTGGAACACACCACCAGGTCTCTGGTGCTCATATTTCACCTGCTGACAATTTAGACACCGAGCGACATACGCAACGATATCTTTCTTCATTCTGCGCCACCAATAGTGCTGCCGTAAGTCCTGGTACATCTTTGCGGCGCCCGGGTGAATAGAATACCGCGAACTGTGGGCCTCCGCTAAGATTAACTCTCGAATCCCTTCGACATTGGGCACACAAACTCGACCCCGCAATTTCAATATCCCATCATCATCTAGATTTACCTGTGTGGCACCTCCCCGCTGTACTGTATCTCTCAACTCACGCAAATGAGGATCATCAAATTGCCTCTCACGGATACGCTCTAATAAAGAAGAACGAGCGACCGTGCGGGCTAACACCCTGCTAGGCTCAGAAATGTCTAATCTCACGAACCGGTTGGCTAAGGCCTGAACGTCTAGAGCAAATGGTCTCTGACTGACCGTAATATATGCAAGACTACCCATGCTGGCAGACTTTCTACTCAATGCATCGGCCACCACATTGGCCTTACTTGGGTGATATAAAATAGTAACATCATATTCTTTTAGCAACTCTAGCCACCTTCTCTGCCTCATATTCAACTCTTTCTGCTTAAACAAATACTGAAGACTCTTATGATCGGTGTATACTTCACATGGTACACTATACAAATAATGCCTCCAGATCTTCAATCGCCGCCAATTCTAGATCATGCACTGGATAGTTCTTCTCATGAATCTTCAACTGCCTCGAAGCATAGGCAATAACCTTGCCATCCCGCATTAACACTGCACCAAGCCCAATACGGGAAGCATCACAATAAACAGTATAAGGTCCCGTACCTGTGGGTAAAACCAATACCGGTGCTGTGGTCAAGGTTGTCTCGAGCTTTTGAAAGCTCGCCTCACATTCATCGGACCATTCAAATTGAACACCCTTCTGGGTCAATCTGGTCAGTGGGGTTGCAATAGACGAAAATCCTTCAACGAATCGGCAATAATAACCCGCTAACCTCAAGAAACTCCGAATATTTGTGGCCGATGTCGGTCTAGGCCAGCTCTTGACTGCCTCAATTTTCTTCGGATCAACCTGAATACCTGCTGCCGTCACAATATGACCCAGGAATGCAACCGAACTTAGCCAAAATTCACACTTTGAAAATTTTGCATATAGCCTGGCTATCTCTCAGAGTCTGTAAGGCCACTCTGAGATGTTGCGCATGCTCCTCCTGACCGCGGGAATATATTAATATGTCATCAATGAAGACTATTACAAACAAGTCTAAATAAGGCCGGAACACCCGATTCATTAATTCCATAAAAGCTGCCGGAGCATTTGTCAACCCAAAAGACATGACCAGAAATTCATAATGTCCATACCGAGTGCGGAACGCGGTCTTAGGGACATCAGATGCCCTAATCTTCACCTGATGATAGCCAGATCTCAAATCTATCTTTGAAAATACCTTGGCACCCTGAAGCTGGTCAAATAAATCATCAATTCGCGGAAGTGGATATTTATTTTTGATAGTCACCTTGTTTAACCGTCGATAGTCAATGCACATTCTCATCGAACCATCTTTCTTCTTTACAAATAATACAGTGCACCCCACGGCAAAACACTAGGCCTAATGAAACCCTTTTCAAGTAAATCCTGCAACTGTTCCTTCAATTCTTTTAACTCTGGCGGAGCCATACGGTATGGGGGAATGGAAATGGGCTGAGTGCCTGGGGCCAAGTCAATGCAAAAATCAATGTCCCTATCGGGCGGCATACCTGGCAAGTCCGAAGGAAATACTTCAGGAAATTCGCGAACCACAGGCACAGAGTCAATAGAAGGAACCTCAGCACTAGAATCACGGACATAGGCCAAATAAGCCAAGCATCCCTTTCTAACCATACGCTGAGCTTTAACATAAGAAATAACATTACGGCTAGTATGACCCGAAATTCCTTTCCACTCTATACGAGGCGAATTCGGCAGAGCTAAAGTCACAGTCTTGGCATGGCAATCTAAAATAGCATGATACGGAGATAGCCACCCATGCCTAGTATAATATTGAAGTCCACCATATTTAGGAGTAATAAATCAGGCACGGGTCTCGAGACCCTCAATTACTATAATACATGACCGATGAACTCGATCAACTACAATGGAATCGCCTACTGGTGTAGACACATGAACAGGAACACTCAGTGGATCACTGGGCCGAACCAAGTATGGTGCAAAATAGGAAGACACATACGAATATGTAGACCCGTGGTCAAATAATGCCGATGCCTTTCTATCACAAACCAAAATAATACCCGTAATGACGGCATCGGAAGACTCGGCCTCTTGGTCCGGCGGGAAGTGCATAACATCGGGCCGTGCCCCACCACCCCGAGTAGTATCTCTAGGACGATCGGCTGCTGGCTGGTCTCTACCTCTATCGGTCTGAGCTCCACCTCTATGACCTCTACCTCCACCTCTATGTCCTCTACCTCCGCCTCTAGCTGGCTGGGCAGGCTGTGAGGGAACTGGGGCCTGAATCATGGCACGAGAACCCTGCTGGTGAGATCTGTCAGAAGCTCGAGGGCAATACTTTGCAATGTGCCTAAGATCACCGCACGTAAAACAAGCCCTCGGCTGCTGAAAATAGCGAAGTGGTGGTGCACTGATAGGCTGCTGATCAGAGTAGCGTGGCTGAGAATTACGATCACCTGAAGCATTATGAGAAACCTGAAGAGCTGACTAATAAGGCCTAGGAGGATAGCCTCTATCATAAAAATCTCTATCTCCAGACGAGGTACCACTGAATCTACCCGAATTACGAGATCTCTTATCTGATCCATGTCTCGCTCCCTGTGACAGAGCCATCTCGATCGGGCGGGCTGCATTAGCCGCCTCCTGAAAAGTGATTTCAGTTCCTGCCCCCATAGCCATCTGTAGCCGAATTGGCCGATTCAAGCCATCAATAAACCTCCTCACTCTCTCCCGATCTGTGGGAAGTATGATAATAGCATGACGAGCCAGGTCCACGAACCTAGTCTCGTACTGTGTGACAGACATAGAACCCTGATGAAGACGCTCAAATTGTCTGCGCATAACCTCCCGCTGAGTTGCTGGAAGGAACTTCTCCAAGAATAATTCTGCAAACTGCCTCCCAAGTCAAAGATGACGATCCCGCTGGCCTGGTTAGACAATAATCTCTCCACCAAGTCTTGGCGGAACCGGATAACCGAAAAGTAGCAAAATCCACACCATTAGTCTCCACAATACCCATAGTACGGAGAACTTCGTGGCAGCTGTATAGGAAATCCTGTGGATCCTCTGAAGGAGTGCCACTGAATGTGGTAGTGAACAGCTTGGTAAACCTGTCCAATCTCCACAACGCATCAGCAGACATGGCTGCACCATCATTAGACGGAGTCGCAATAATAGGCCGAACTGCCTCAACCGGCTGAATCACAGGATCCTGAGCCTGGGGAATTACTGGCTCTGGAGTGCGCGTAGCAGGAGTCTGATTACCTCCTCCGGCCTGAGAAGTGGCTGGTGCTACCAGTAATAAACCTGCTCTGGTGATATGATCCATAAAACCTGCTATACGGACCAAAGCATCATGAAGATCCGGTGAAAACACAGCTCCTCCTGGGACCTGAGCTGGGCCTACTGGAGCTGCTGGGGCCGGAACTTCCTCTTCGATGTGAACCTGAGGTTCTGCCACTCGTGCTGCTGCTCGGGGCTGAGCTCTGCCCCTACCTTGGCCTCTAGTACGACCTCGACCTCGGCCTCTGCCCCTAGCGGGAGCTGCCGCTGCTGGGACCTCGGGCTGCTGGTCAGTAGACGAGGATGCACGTGTCCTTACCATCTGCGGAAGAACAGAGTAGAAGTTCAATTAACATTTAAAAGATCAAGTCGCACGACCGGAAAGAATAAAGGGAATATTTTCCTAACTCCGTAGCCTCTGGAGGATAAATACATACGTCTCCGTACCGATCCTTCAGACTCTACTAAGGTTGTTCGTGAGTTGTGAGACCTGTGCAACCTAGTGCTCTGATACCAACTTGTCACGACCCGGATTTCCCACCATCGGGGTCATGATGGCGCCTACTAAATGGAAGCTAGGCAAGCCAAATATTAATTACACCTCCATTAATTACCAAATTCTTATTAAGACTTATTATTAAAAACATATAAATTACAGCGGAATAATCAAAATTAGCGGAAGACTTAGTCAAATATGATAAGGAAAACCCAAACATGATACACTACCCAAGACCGGTGTCACAATACTCACGAACTTCTAAGAATAATACACATAATTGTCTGAAAGAAAATACAAGCTGTTTATCTCGATTACATGAGATAACAGAATGAAAAGCATAGATAGAAGAGACAACGGGTCTTGCGGACGCCTGCAAGGCTACCTCGTAGTCTCAGTAGTCGAAAAATCCACAAGTCGCTACCGCCGCCGCTGCTGTCCGTAACCTGTATCTGCGCAAAAAGAGCGCAGAGTGTAGTATCAGCACAACCGACCCCATGTGCTGGTAAGTGCCTGGCCTATCCCAGCGAACTAGTGACAAGGCTAAGGCCAGTCACCCACATAAACCTGTACAGTTACAATACATATATATATATATACAAAATATTTATAAGGAAAGACTTTGCTCTGAAATAATAGTCAATAACTCGTGATATCCAGAATAATATAATCAACAGAATAAATCTTGCTTTCATGTCTCAATTCCTTTCTCATTTCATATCTCGTGGTAGGCGTACCACCCGCTCCCAACTATCACAGTAATTACATCTTGTGGTAGGCGTACCACCCGCTCCCAAATATATCAATAGGCTACCGGCAACTATGGCCAATGCCAAAATTTAAATCACTATGTGGTCGGCGTGCCACACGATCCCAATTCATAAATATATAAGTGGTCGGCGCGCCACACGATCCCAATTCATAATTATATAAGTGGTCGGCGCGCCACACGATCCCAATTCATAAATATATATATTACCGGCATTTAGCCAATAATCTCTATATCAACAATATTTATAATTACCGGTTTTAAACCAATAATTGATAATAATTTCAACAATTTATCTTCATTACCGGCATAACACCAATAACTATTAATCAACAATTTATTCATAACTGAATTTCCTATTCCTACAAACTAGGATAGAACAAACACTTACCTCGAAAGTTTACGAACGATTCAATCCGTAGCAATGCCTTTTCCTTTTGAATTTGACTCCAATCCAATCGTATCTATACACAATTGATTTAATATCATCAATTCTACTTAACAAACTAGTTCATATTGCTAAATATGGTTTTTACAACATTCTGCCCGGAATAGTAAAAATCGACCCCGGGCCCACATAATCGAAACTCAAGTTTCAAACCAAAATAAGTTCACCCACTCTTCCATGAGTTCAAATATACAATTTGTTCTTAAGCTCGACTCCAAAACGAGGTCTAGATCGCAAATTCTTTGAAAACCCTTACTATACTTAATTCTCAATTTTTCTACCCATTTACACCTAATTAGGCTTAGGAATTCAAATAATATTGATGGAAAATGAAGAAAACGAGTTAAGAATCACTTACCCAAGAAGTTTGATGAAGAATCGCTCAAAAATCGTCCAAGGAGCTCTGGAGAAGAGAGTTGAACAGAAATGGGATTTTTATCCCGTTTCTGTTCTGTTTTGGGATTAAATTCACTGGGCAGCGATTTTGTTCTACGCGATCGCGTGAACCGGGTCGCGATCGCGGAAGGCAAATATTCAACACTACGCGATCGCGTGGTCAATGCTGCGATCGCGTAGAAGAATTTCGCTGGGGTGGCTTATTTGTACTACGCGATCGCGTGAACAGGGTCGCGATCGCGTTGAAGGAGAACGGAAGGCTACGCGATCGCGTGCAGACGGCTGCGATCGCGTTGAAGAAGGACAGAAAACTTCGCGATCGCGTGCAGACGGCTGCGATCGCGTTGAGTAATTTGACAAGGCAGTGCGATCGCGTGTACAAGGCCGCGATCGCGTAGAGTAAAATGTCCTGTGTAAAAATTGCAGAAAATCTGCCAGTTTCCTAAGTCCAAAAACACCTCGAACCACCGCCGAAACACTCCCGAGCCCTCGGGCTCCAAACCAAATATGCACACTAACTCAAAAACATCATACGAACTTGCTCGCGCGATCAAATCGCTAAAATAACATCAAAATCAATAAATTGAGCCTTAAAACTTAAGAATTCTTTAAAATTTCATAATTTCCAAACTTTCCAATTTAAGGCCGAAACACGTCAAACGACGTCCGTTTTCAACCAAACTTTACAGGAAGCGCTTAACCAATATATATGACCTGTACCGAGCGTCGGAACCAAAATACGAGCCCGATACCAGTACTTTTTAATCAAAATTCAGTTTCATTTTCCTTAAACATTTTCGGAAAACAATTTAACAGAAAAATTCTTTTACCGGGGTTCTAGACCTCGGATTTCAATTCTGGGCATACGCCCAAGTTCCATATTTTTCTACGGATTTTCTGAGACCGTCAAATCACGGATCCGGGTCCGTTTACCGAAAATGTTGACCAAAGTCAACCATATCAATATTAATATCAAAATTCTTCAACCTTTTCACATATTTCACATATTTCAACATAAATATTTTCCAGCTTTGTGCCCGGACTATGCACGCAAATCGAGGCAACTATAAATGAGGTTTTCAAGACCTTAAAAGCTCGGAATGATTAATAAAACAAGTGATGACCCTTTGGGTCGTCACAGTTAATGCCACATAAGCATAATCAACGGTCAGAGTTGATATTCATTTTATTGAGTTGGAGTGTTCAAATGGAAAACTTGTAAGTTAGTGTATCGACTGTAAGTTTGAGTGGCCAAGAAGACATTTCGCCTTCTCTTTTCATACGAGAAGTATGAATATATAAGTTAATTCACTAAAATTTTAATAAATGCTCCTATTAACTATTAGGCACAGCCCAACAAAATTTGTAGCCTAAAATTAAACTTTACGAGGATTCTTGACTTTTTCTTAAAAAATGTTATTTTTTATATAAAGTTTACTTTAGCTTTTTTAAGATGTAAAGTTATTAATAATTTTCTTATAATCAATTTCTTTTACAATATAGTTATTCCATTTAACCTCTCTTAAAAAATTATTGGTCTTAAATAAAATTTTATTAATTTTAATTTTTAAAGCTTCCTGCTGAAGCAATGGTTATAAGAGCCTTTAGCATTATTCTATAAGTAATGTTGGCATTTGAAAAAGAATCAAATCATTTTATTTGATTAGTATATCAATTAAACTGATTTATGCTAATTATATAATTTTTCTTAACGCTTTTAATTCAAAAAATAAATCTAAGCATATCAAATTGATTATTATACTTTAAGAAACATTCAAAATTTAGGTAATAGTTTTTCAAATTAAATTCTCAAGTGATCTCATTTTTTATCGCTAAGCACAAGATATTTTCTTGTGTTTCAAATTGTTCAAATCGATTGAAGTGAAAAATTAGCTTTATCTATTATATATAAAAAATAATCAACAGTAAAAGACTTTTCTAGAGATTTTGAAACTTCATTATCAACATTATTATCAAATTATTTTTTTCTATATATAACATATTTCTTACGAAATTTGAATTCGATATTTATCTCAAATGTAATTTCCTTGACAAAAATTGTTATAACAGTCACAAATTCTTCTTCTCTATATTAGTTTAAAAAGATCAAATATTTTCACTTCTCATAACTTTTTCTTAACTTATATATAATCTATTATTATATGTAACAAAAAAATAAAGCATAAAGCCCCACACTAAAACAGTTGTTTTAGAGAAGAACCACCCCTCTTAACCATTAACACAAAAATAAATAAAAGTTTAGCGATTTAGTTTTTTAATAGTCGAATTATAGAATTTAATTATAATTTTGCCTCCACATTTTTTCCTATGTTTCATTAAACTAGTTTTTACGTACGTGTTTCATACGAAACACCCTAATTCAAAAGAGAAAAATATATAATAAAAAAAAAGCAAGTACAATACAATAAACACGACTAATAGTGAAAAGTATTCATGCAATTTATGTCTTATGAAGATGCTAAAAACATCATTTATTTAACTAATTCATACTATGTGTGCTTTATTATCACTATTACTTTTAAAAACTCCGACAATAGTGTTTTTATTTTTTTCACTTATTATGTTTATATATTTGATTATAAATATGAATATAACTCTCAAATTAATTAAAATTATACTATACATATCTTATTAATACCTCGTTAACAGATTAAAAAGAGTTTCAAATTACATATAAAATAGGCTAGATTAGGTAAGGAAAAAGAGCATATGCTAAAATTGAGCGCAGATGTACCCTACATGTACTTTCTCGTAATTATTATTTTTAAAATAGATGTGCGAGGTTTAGTGTACCTAAACGATAATAATTTTGAATTTTTAAATGTGCTTTTCTAATACAAATAGACAATTAGTAGCCGATTTTTGTTTAGGCACTAAAATTCACAGGTAGTACTTAATCAGAAGTCTATTTCTACTCAATTTTAACAAAATAACTTATAAATTTATGTTAAGATTAATTCATATAAGAGTATGAGATTCGCTTAATATTTTGATAATATTTTTGTTGTTCAACATTTTACATTTTAATATTCGTGTAGCACGAAGCTCGCACATGAATTGTTAATC
This sequence comes from Nicotiana noctiflora, assembly GCA_032618575.1. Taxonomy (NCBI): domain Eukaryota; kingdom Viridiplantae; phylum Streptophyta; class Magnoliopsida; order Solanales; family Solanaceae; genus Nicotiana; species Nicotiana noctiflora. The sequence continues at coordinate 235,263 of JASVEL010004226.1, forward strand.
AACTTTTTTACACTTTGTGAGTTCATCTGATGATTTATAATTTTGATTATAGTACATTTTTTAAAACTTTTGGATATTACGATTAATTTTTTAAGTTTTGAACGGGTTAATATTCATGACTTTGAATTCAACTACGAATTTTCGTTTACTCTTCTTCATTATTTTGACGTCTAAATTTTCTTATCCTCTCAAATAATTATAATTAGCTTAAATAATGTAACTCTAATGTGGAATTTAAGTGATATATAATAAAAACTGTAAAGAATATTACAATAGATAGGAAATCCAATACGAATCTATATTCACCTAATACTCAGGAATTTATCGTGAGTGCATAGTAAATACTGATCCAACTTGAACAATATGCTAGATAATATGATAGTTTATCGACCTTAAATTCCAGTTCCATCCATCTATAGTCAACTTGGACAAAGATGTCATGGCTATATTTAAAAAAAAAAAAATTATAATAAAGCTCAATGATCTACTCAAACATAGGCCTAAGTAAAGAGGGGAGCTTTTACATCTTGGTTTTCTTCAATGGAAGTTGTCAAAGGAAATACCTTGACATCTTCCTGGAGCACAACATATTTATCAGATATCACGGTTATGGTTATCATTCATATCGTGATTTTTTTATTCAAAACACAGTAATGCAGAATATAACAATTAGATTTTAACAATATGTATGCGTTTTCGCTTTTAACATTTTTAGGAATTACGACGTCGCGAAAACGTACTTCGAGTCACACCGCAACCAGTACGAATGTGACCTTTAGTACGTTTCGGCTTCGCCGGGATTTGGGATTTGAGTCGCACCAAGTGCACACTCGTTTTTAAGGAAGGTATATTAAACCGTTCCTAATAAAGTCTATCGGCTTTTAAGTCTTTTGGGAGAAGCTATGAAATTTACTAGTAGCTTTCCCGATTCTATTTACATTTTACACTTTATTACTAAAGGGGGCCCCACTATTTGGTGTCATGTGAGGCTCATCTCGATTTAATTTTATAGTCTCAATACTAACATTTACATACTATGTTATTCTATTTCTGTTTTTTCCTTAGCCATATTTCAACTACAATTCCTGAAAAACGAGTCCTGGCCCATGTTATTTCTATTGTTATTGGACTTGGATTTCTAGAATAAGACTTAGTAGAATATCATACATGTCCAGGTCTTAATGACCCAGATCAGGCTTGGGCTTTTAATCAATGGCCCAACAAACTTACGAATACAGTCCAGGCCCACGTTGTATATCAGGCCCAGACCAGATTGAGATAACAATAACAAAGACAAAAATGCAGAATTCATAGCAAACAGATACTCAGAATTAAGAATGAAATCAAATCACTTTTATTTATTTATCAGGAGAGGAAAATCATTGTACAAGATGATTCATGTTAACCTTAAGCCCTAACAATTTGATGCATATGAAAATCGACTACCTTTTATACTTCTATTTTTCTAAGAACTGACTTACACTAACATTGAAGTTATTTAACTAGGAAATTAAGAGCAAACAGTTTAACTATGTGAAGCATGACTTAAATAGTCCAATTACTTACTAATGATAACCAGATTATCTAAGGCTAATTGATTAATGATATTTACACGAGATTATATTACTGGATTTTCTATGATTTGTACTCATTCATTATCACATACCCAGTTGCAAATGACTCGTTATTTCTTTTAACTGTTCTTCTCCTTTTGAACGTATTTGTATCTATATATTGATTCACAGATGGGATTAACTATATGAGCATGACTTATATTACGACTGTGATAGAGTTGTTAGCAATTTAGACTACAGTTAATTGACTTGTTTTTAAGAGTTTTACCTACTTTTACTAGGTGATATGCTATCTATGACTATACTACTACTATCATACTAGCTATTACATTGTTTTGTTTGGTTTTCTACATATCATACTACATTAAAAATTCACAGATCTAAGCTACACTACACTATCAATTAGAAATAAACAGAAATGCAAAATGACAGTAATGAATTTAATCTTTGAACTTCATTTTTCATCTAAAACTTCACCATTACATCTCGTCGAACAGGGTATGTACCTGATTCAGCAAAAATGAAGTCGATGAGTTCTAAGGGAGACAAGAGCAAGCAAAAGCAGCATACTCAACAAAGCACAAGCAACAGTGTAAAACTGAATTTCAAATGAGCAGGACAACACAACAACAGCAGATAAGAAATCCTAGAAGAAATCGAGTAGAAATCCCACAAACAAACAGCTTCACCAGTGATTCTCACTCGAAATATGCAGAAAACTATTTGCTATTTGCTATTGTATTCACTCTGAATTTTTCTATTGAAAAACCAGCCATTAATCAGCCTTTTAGGGGGTATTTATAGGTATAGATTGGCAGATTTCTTGGGGGGGGGGGGTGAGGGGTGGGAAGAATAGGGGTTAATTCCATTTCCCTCCCCTTTGATACTAAGTCTACACTTTACACCCCAATTCTGTTACAAGATCCCTTCCAGCATGTGTTGGAAGGTTCTTTTTTATTCTATTCTAAAGCTTTTACCAAAGTGTCCCTACTAGTTATGGATTTTTACTGATTTGCCTTTTTAGTGAGACCATTATACCCCTTAATCTCTGCAAAATTGCAGAAATCAGGAGCACAAATGTCTCCTATGTCCCTATATGCTCTATTTAATCTACCATTTTACCAATTTGTGTTCCCTTTATGCCCTTGAGGACACAACTGAATTACCCGACCTACCTAGGTCAGGTTTTCAGCATTTTTCAACTTATTTAACTAAGGGCCAGTCCTTGTATTGGTATTTAAGGACTAGCCAATTTTAACTTGAAGAACTATTTCAAATTTAACCAATTTTGTTTCATTTTCTGTTAATTAAAGACTTTTATTTCATTTTTAAGCTAATTGTAGGACTAGCCTGCTTTATTGTTATACTTCAACTATTTAAAATTTAGCCAGTCTCAAGTTGAGACTTGGCTTTTGCAATTAAAGCCTATTACTGAACACAAGCTTGGCTAAGGCCTTTGCAGGCCTAGCCACCGGTGATTCAGGGTTCAATTTGAGCCTTGGTAAGTCTGAACTTTCAAACTTAAACCAATTATTACACAACTAGCCCATTTTAAGGGTGGGCCAGTATGTGAAAGACCTTGCAGAGTTGATCAATTGCAAAATTGATGACTATTGGCCACTTATTTAACTTGTAACCTATTTTTATTTGATTTTCAATTTTAACCTATTTCAAAACTAGCCATTTATGAGACTTAGTACTATTGCAGCTATAACCAATTCCCCTAAGATTGATGGGCAATAACACTGCTCATACTAACATAAAACTATTGCAAACTTAGCCATTTCAATATACAATTGCACACATAGCCAAATGAAACCAAACATTGTTCATCAATCAATTAAAACTCAGAAGGGAAGTTTGATAATGTTGAATCTTAAACAATCAACTCACATAACTCAGTTTCATGTAGCAAAGTGCCAATTAAACATCAATCTGGCTTAGTTATAACCATTTTATGTTTGAATGATTCACTGAAAAACCCAGAGCTCATTTAGAGTTCATGGACATAGACTCATAGAGACTAGATCTCACAAAGCAGTCAAGAGACATGAAACATGGCCTATATCAGACACAAGAACAATGGATCTAACAGAGTAACATAAGAATGGTAATCAGAATCCACTTTCCAAATACTAACCCTAGCTTGATATATGCATGTGATAGATAAAATAAAGATGAAGAACAGAAGAACATGGAAAAACAATGAATAAAATACCTAAATCTATCATGCAAAAGTGACATAAACGAGAAGCAGAATCACTAACTCAGATTTCAGAAGATCAAACCCCAATCTTAAGCATGCCATTTAGCAGATAAGAAAAATCAGAAGAGATACTATAAGCCAACATAAGAAACCCTAATATAGGAGATGAATGAGAATGGGGAATCAAACGGCTAAACTTAGAACCAAAACTAAATCATACAGTTAACAAAAGAGAAGAACAGTAAAGATATTGAAAGCTAACAGAGGAAACCCTAATATAAACAGAAGATGAAGAAGAACAGTGATGTCAAGAACGAATCTTTAAAACAAACAAACTAAAAAACCCTAGTTTATTCGATTATCTATATCAAGAAAAATATATCAAACACACAGGAGAAGAGAAGAACACATAAAACAAGAAAAAATAAACAAAGCAAATAAAGGGAGAGGGAACACTTAGCTTGCAGGGCCGGTCCCCTGAGCTTCCATTTTCCCTCTCTTTCTTTTCACTCTTTTCTTCAGATTTCCTTTTTTTTCTCTTTTTCGTTTATTTCTTTTATATCTTTTTTTCTGGTTTTCTTGTTAGACTTCAAGACGAAGTCTTTTGGGGGTTTTCTGGTTAGGGGTGGGTATTTAGAGAGGGAAAGGTGGGATCTTGGGAGGAAACTTGGTTTGAGTCGCCGAAGTTAGAGTTCCGACGACTTTCTTTTGGATATTCGAGAAGATGGGGGATGATTCGAGGGAAAACAAGGGTATGGGGTGATAGATCAGGGTGAGGTGGTTCTGTTGTGTTAAGCTTGGGGTGGTTCTCATAGGTTGAGGTCACCGGAGATGAACTCCGATGACCGGAGTCTCAAGAACAGGGGGGGTTTCAAGGGGTTTCAGGGTTTTTGTGGTGAGGCTTGTGACAGAGAAGAAGGTGAGGGTGGTTTGGGGTGAAGAGGTGGCCGGAGACCACCGTGAAAGGTGGTGGCCTCCATGGCCAGCGAGGTTACAGGGACGAAGAAGGTGAAAAAGAAGATAGGATCTTGGGCGGCTAGGGTTTGGGGTGTTACAAATGACCGGTCTCAATGAGACCAGACCCTTATATACTCGTGGCCAACAAGGTGATCTTGGCCGTTGGATCTCTGATGATCAACGGTCAAGACTAAGCATTACTTAAACGACGCCGCTTGATTAAAAAACAAGGGTTGGCTCCTCTCTGTTAGATCACAGTGAATGGACGGCTCAGATTCGATCAACAGAACCTTATTGAATTGATTAATTTCTGGATTGATTCTCAGCCGTTGGATTAGATAAATCGACGGTTAAGATCCTTGTTACTTAAAGACTGGACTGGCTCTTCTTATTTAATTTGGGCCAATTGCATCTAGGCCTGCACAAATGGCCTAGATGTGTATTTTTGTGTATTTTTCATGTATTTTATTATTTTTATGTGTTTTCTTGTTGTATTTTATGTTCTATTTTATATTTTTTTCCAATTACTCATATTCTTTTAATTTCCTATTTTTCCAATTTTTCTGATATTTTTTGGCAATTTTCTACTATTTTCCCCATAATTTCCGCTATTAATGCTCTTTTTGTTGATTTTTCTTTTTAACTAATTAATTCAAAAATGCAAGTATTTAACCTATATTTTTTTTATTTTCTACTTTTAATTTCTAGTTATTCAATCACACAAATGTATCTAATTTCAATCAAAACATGTAATTGCACCCAAAAATATTATTTATTTTAATTTTGGAATTCATTTGCCTAGTGCAAAAATCATGTGCTCACAGCTGCCCCTCTTTGCTCGGGAACACGAAGAGTTTCAGTGCAAAGACAAGTGAGCAGTAGTGAGAGATTTTTGCACGTTGGCATATTCCGTGAAAGCATTTTTGGAAACCTTTTGACCGCACCCTGCTTTAGAGGTTGCCTACATATCCTGGGCTAAACAGGAATCAGGTCAGTGTAGTTCGGGAAGGTCTGGCAGTTAAAAACTACCAGACTTACTGTTGCATTGACACTGTTGAGTCTTGCTGACTTACTCCTTATTACACCGGGGGATAAAATGTAAAAATGAAGAAGCTATTCCAAGCTATGATTCTACGAATTACAATTGTTCCTATCTAACTTCTTGTCTCTTTGATCTTCCTTGTCTCTTTTTCCTTGATTTTCTGTAATGCTGACTTTCTTTTTTGTTGATTTTCTTTTCCTTGCTCCCCCCTCTTTTTTTTTTTTTTGCTTTTCGATGATACTTTTTGTCTTCAAACTGAGACCTGCTTAAAACAAAACAAAACAAAAAACTTTTCCTTCTGCCCCAGTATGGGCTTTTCATGTTACGGTGTTACTCATGTTAGCTAACACAAACCAAAGTTGCGGAAATTAAAATTGCGGAAAAGTATTCCCTTGTTCTCCAGGTGGTCGCCTGATGCATGAAATTAAAATTTGCAGAAATGTATTCCCTTGTTATCCAGGTGGGCGCCTGATGCATGAAATCAAAATCGCAAAAATGTGTTCCATTGTTATCCAGGTGGGCGCCTGATACATGAAAAATGAAAAATGCAGAAAAGTATTCCCTTGTTATCTAGGTGGGCGCCTGAGCAGAAATTAAAATTGCAGAAATGTATTCCCTTGTTATCCAGGTGGGCGCCTGATGCATGAAATTAAAATTTGCAGAAAAATATTCCCTTGTTATCCAGGTGGGCGCCTGATGCATGAAATTAAAATTGCAGAAATGTATTCCCTTGTTATCCAGGTGGGCGCTTGATGCATGAAATTAAAATTGCAGAAATGTATTCCCTTGTTATCCAGGTTGGTGCATGATGCATGAAATTAAAATTGCAGAAAAGTATTCCTCTTGTTATCCAGGTGGGCGCCTGATGCATGAAAATGCGGATGTAGAAAAATATTCCCTCATTTTGATAACTGGGGTATGAATTTAAAAGATGATACCTTCCTCTTGTTTTTGGTATTTTCTTGATTTGAATGACTTTCACCCATGAATTCCTTCACTTATTGCCGAACTTTGATGTTTTCTATCTTTCCACATTGGTCACATTCACTTTAAAGTGATTAGTGACGATTTGTTCCTGTCTAAATCACAAAACAAAATTTATTAGATATAAATTGCTGGCAACTGGCATCTGCCGTCCCTGCCTCTTATTGCTTTCCTCTTTCTTGCTTTTTCTCCCATTGGGTCGTTTTTCGGTTGACTATCTTTCGCAAGCTCTTTTTGTATTTTCTTGTTTTTTCACTTTTTCTTTTTCTTTTCTTTCAGCTCTGTTTGCCAACCTTCTTTGTTTCTTTTCCTCCTTTTTTTTCTTTTCTGATCCAGTGTTATTTCAGCTATTATCATCAGGAGCTGGCAGTTAGCTTTTAAAAGGCAAACAATGAAATGCAGAAAAATGAATCTCAAAAAGGGTAAGGGTGTTTCGGAAAAGTGGTAGAACATATCTGGGTATGTCGGCCGATTCTGTTGACCATGCCATGTATTTAAACTCCGACCCAGTTCGTTCAATCCATTATTCTGACTCCAAATTGCTTTCGACCCGAAACCGATCCTATTTTTGTTGCCTTTTCTCTTTTCCCATAATAATCCTTACGATCGCCTTATGGTGCCTCGAAAGGTTTTCACCAATAAGACTCTCTCATTTATTCTCTCTCAGCCTCACAATCGCCCTGCAGTGCCATTAAAGGTTTTCACTAACAAGACTCTCTCATTTTGTTTCTCTCAACCTCACGATCGCCCTGCAGTGCCATTAAAGGTTTTCAGTGACAAGACTCTCTCATTTATTTCTCTCAACCTCACGGTCACCTCACGGTGCCGGTTAAGGTTTTCACCAGCGAGACTCTCTCATTTTTTTTTTCATTTTCCATTTTTCCTTTTGTCTTTTGTTTTTCTGTACCACTGATGTTGTCCAATGTTTCGTTCTTCCTTTAGTTCATTGCATTTATTATTCTCTTGAAATTGATCAGAAGGTCTTTCTTTGGACTGTAACGTGGCTTTTGGATGTGTTAAGAAAGAAAGGTAAAAAGGCTAAAAAATTTACGGGGGTTTTAAAATATTTACAACTCTCGGAATTATAAAACATAACTTCTGCCTCAGTTTCAATATGTGGGGAAATTTTGGATTTTTCCTTTATTGTGACTGAACCTCAGTGAGGCTGCCTAAGTACCCTTTCGGGATCAAGTCAGACGTAGTTCATTCTACGCCATCAATTTATGAATTTCTTTTGACTTTTTCCCGATTTCTTTGTCTTTTCTTTTTCTTCTTTATTTTTTCATTTTCATTTTTCCTTTTTTTCTTTTTTTTTCTTTGCTACTTTCTTTTGCATCATAAACAATTCTGAGAGAGGGGTATGAAAGACTGTATCAAACATGGCTCAAAGGGGATGTCAATGGATAAAGTGTTTGGATAGAGAATAAAATGCCTTCATCATTTCAATTCCAAAATCACAACAAAATACAATCGTACAATTGAAAAAGGAATCATACATAGTATCTTTTGACCGCATCTGAATTGATAGCAGTCTCTACGCACTTCCCTTCAATGTCTGTCAAATATAATGCCCCATTAGACAACACCCGTGATACCATAAATGGTCCCTGCTAGTTCGGCGCGAATTTGCCCTTTGCTTCGGCCCAATGCGGTAAGATACGCCTTAATACAAGTTGCCCAACTTCAAACTTTCAAGGGCGCACCTTCTTATTATATGCTCTGGCCATTCTTTGTTAATACAATTGCTCGTGGCAAACTACTGCCAACCTTTTCTCGTCAATCAGACTTAATTGTTCCAGCCGGGCTTTTACCCATTCTTCGTCATCTATTCCAGCTTTAGCTATGATTCGTAATGAAGGTATTTCTATTTCCGCGGGTATAACAGCCTTTGTCCCATATACCAATGAATAGGGTGTGGCACCGATAGAAGTGCGCACTGTTTTGCGATAACCCATAAGAGCAAAAGGTAATTTCTCGTGCCATTGTCTGGATTCCTCCACCATTTTCCCGAGGATCTTCTTTATGTTCTTGTTTGCAGCTTCTACTGCCCCATTTGCCTTTGGCATGTACGGTGTAGAGTTACGATGCAGGATCTTAAATTTCTGGCAAGCTTCCGCCATGAGGTGACTGTTCAGATTGGCCCCATTATCTGTGATGATTACCTCGGGAATTCCAAACCGGCATATAATATTTTCATGCACAAAATCCACCACATCTTTCTTTGTTCACCGCCTTGAACGTCTTTGCCTCAACCCACTTAGTGAAGTAATCAATCGCGACCAAAATGAATCTATGCCCATTGGAAGCTTCAGGCTCTATTGGTCCGATAACATCCATGCCCCAAGCAACAAACAGCCAGGGTGCAGACATCGTATGCAATTCATAGGGCGGGGAATGGATTAGATCTCCATGTACTTGGCATTGGTGGCATTTCCTCACATACCTGATACAATCCCGCTCCATGGAGAGCCAATAATACCCGGCTCTCAAAATCTTCTTTGCTAAGATATACCCGCTCATATGGGGTCCACAGGCTCCAGCATGCACCTCAGTCATAATCTTATCAACTTGTCGTGCATCCACACATCTCAACAATCCCAGGTCTGGTGTCCTTTTATATATGATTCCTCCACTGAGGAAAAAGTCGTTTGCTAAGCGTCTTACAGCTCTTTTCTGATCCCCGGTGGCTTGCTCCGGGTATTTTCCTGCCTTCAGGTACTCCTTAATGTCGTGATACCATGGTTCTCCATCCAATTCTCCTTCCACTGCAAAATAGTAAGCATTCTGATCACGAACCTGGATCTGAAGTGGATCTATATAGGCTTTATCCGGATGATGTAACATAAAGGATAGTGTGGCCAAGGCATCTGCAACTTCGTTGTGCATTCTTGGGATATGTTTGAACTCTATGGACTGGAATCTTTGGGACAACTCATGCAAGCAATGCCGATAAGGTATCAATTTCAGATCCCTTGTTTCCCATTGTCCCTGAATTTGATGTATCAAATGATCCGAGTCACCCATGACCAAAATCTCTTGAACACCCATGTCTATTGCCATCCTCAATCCCAATATACACGCCTCATATTCGGCCATATTGTTGGTACAGCAAAATCGAAGCTGAACGGTAACGAGATAGTGTTGACCCGTTTCTGAAATAAGCACTGCTCCGATACCAACTCCCTTACTGTTGACGGCTCCATCGAAATACATCTTCCATCCTGGCTTTTCACTTTGTTCTATTTCTTCGATATTCATTGTCTCATCATCCGGAAAATATGTCTTTAGTGGCTCATACTCATCATCCACCGGATTCTCTGCCAAGTGATCTGCAACTGCATGCGCCTTCATCGCCGTACGAGTTACATAAATGATGTCAAATTCTGTGAGCAGAATCTGCCATTTAGCAAGTCTTCCTGTAGGCATGGGCCTCTGGAATATATACTTTAAAGGATCTAACCATGATATCAGGTATGTGGTGTATGCTGACAAATAGTGCTTCAATTTCTGAGCCACCCAGGTTAATGCACAACATGTTCTCTCTAACCGAGTATATTTTACCTCGTAAGATGTGAATTTCTTACTAAGGTAATATATAGCTTGCTCTTTCTTTCCCGTCTCATCATGTTGTCCTAGCACACAACCAAAAGAATTGTCAAGCACCGTGAGATATAAGATCAAAGGTCTTCCCGACTCCGGAGGAACTAGCACTGCAGGATTTGCTAAATATTCCTTAATTTAGTCGAAGGCTTCCTGACATTCATCAGTCCATTTCACTGCTGCATCTTTCTTTAACAACTTGAAGATCGGCTCACATGTTGATGTCAACTGAGCGATGAACCGACTAATATAATTCAACCTTCCCAATAAGCTCATTACTTCCTTCTTATTCTTCGGCGGAGGTAAACTCTGAATAGCTTTGATCTTTGATGGATCTAGTTCAATACCTCGCCGACTCACTATAAATCCCAATAGCTTCCCTGAAGGTACTCCAAAAGCGCATTTTGCAGGATTGAGTTTAAGATTGTACCTCCAGAGTCTTTGGAAAAACTTCCTCAAATCCCTCATATGATCATGTTGCTTCTTGGACTTTATGATGATGTCGTCCACATATACCTCAATTTCTCGATGCATCATGTCATGGAACATTGTGGTCATTGCCCTCATATAAGTAGCTCCGGCATTCTTTAACCCAAACGTCATCACTCTATAGCAGTATGTCCCCCAAGGCGTAATGAAAGCAGTTTTCTCCGCATCTTCTTCGTCCATTAGGATCTGGTGATAACCGCATAGCAATCTACAAAAGAACCAATCTCATGCTTGGCGCAATTATCAATTAATATGTGGATGTTTGGCAACGGGAAGTCATCCTTTGGACTGGCTTTGTTGAGGTCTCTGTAATCCACACACACCCTGGTTTTTCCATCTTTCTTTGGAACTGGCACAACATTTGCTAACCAGGTGGGGTATTTGGTAACTCGTATGACCTTTACCTCAAACTGCTTATTCACCTCTTCTTTTATCTTCACGCCGATGTCCGTTTTGAACTTTCTCAACTTTTGCTTTACCGGCCTGCATTCAGGATAAATAGGCAACTTGTGTACCACCAAATCAGTGCTAAGTCCGGGCATGTCATCATAGGACCAAGCAAAGATGTCCTTGAATTCATGCAGCAACTTTATTAACTCTTCCCCGAGGGAGGTTTCTAGAAGTACAATGATTTTCGTCTCCCGGACACTTTCCTCACTCCCCAAATTGATAGATTTTGTCTCACTCAAGTTCGGTTTGGGTTTTTCCTCATATTGATTCAAGTCTTTACTTATTTCCTCCAGTATTTCCTCATCCTCATATTCTATCTCACTATCATTCTCAATTTCTTGTATGATAATTCGATTGTCAGAACTGGGCCGAGAATCCTTCATGCATGACATATCATCAGAATAAGCACATATGGAACTGTACAAAAGGAAAAATAAAAAATAAGGCAAAAATGATGAAAGAAGAAGAAACTGCATTTCATTGATATTTCAAAAGATGAACAAAGTTTGGGTACATTTTGATTTCAATGGGGGTGGGGACTACAGAAAGTAAAATTGTTTTTTGGGAAATGATGATGTATTTCAAAAGCTAACTACCAAGACTCCTTCCTGATTGGGAAAGGAGCGGCTTCCCAGTTGTTGAGCGCAACACCAGACCCCACGAACTGAACGTCTATCTTGCTGGTACCCTCGCCCATTTCTATCATGTTCACGTTCCCAAATAACATTTCAAACCTCATCAAGAGCTCCTCATCAGGTCTAGTCTCAGCATACCTAGACGCAGCAGATGTTAGATGTCATTTTGTACCAGGCTTGGCGAAGGTGTCGGACAGTTTTGGGACAGGTTTAGGAAGGGTCCAGTTTTTCTTTTTGGTTCTTTTGGCTTTCCGGATGTCGGCGTGGGTGGGTTTGAATCCCAAGCCGAAGGTGTCATTGTTCACTAGCAGATGGACTGGTTGAGTTATTCCTTGCAAGGCTATTCCTAGCCCTTTCCCCGGTGTAAATCCATTTTTGATCATCTCTCTGGCTACCATCACAGCGGCAGGTGCCACTGTAGGGATTGGCAATTTCTCTCCTTCAGTAATCTTGTTCACTGCTACAGTGTCTGTCGCCTGGTACACCCAGGGACCCTTATCTCCATCCACATCCTCGAATGGCATTATGGCATTGCAGGTGTCTCCCTCTCCGTGCACTGTGATTTCTTGCTGCTCCCATTCGAACTTAACCATTTGGTGCAAGGATGATGGCACGACTTTAGCTGCGTGGATCCATGGTCGACCCAGCAATAGATTGTAGGACACAGTGATGTCTAACACCTGAAACTCCATCGTAAAGTCTACTAGCCCAATGGTGACCTCCAAAATGATATCCCCCAAAGTATTTTTGCTTCCTCCGTCAAACCCTCGCATATTCACACTGTTCCGCCGGATCCTGTCAGGATTGATATTCAGCTTCCCAAGAGTCGAAAGTGGACAAATGTTTGCACTCGAACCATTGTCTATCAACACCCGAGTGACCACTGATTCCTCGCTTTTCACAGTAAGGTAGAGTGCCTTGTTATGTTCGGTCCCCTCAATGGGCAATTCATTGTCCGAGAACGTAATCTTGTTGGACTCAAAATCTTGTTGGTAATCTTCTCAAGATGACAGACTGAGATCTTTTCGGGGACATGTGCCTCATTCAATATCTTCAACAACGCTTTTCTATGTTCCTCCGAATGGATCAACAATGAGAGCAGAGAGATCTGTGCAGATGTCTTCCTCATCTGTTCTACTATTGAGTAGTCTTGGATTTTATTTTATTGAGAAATTCTTATGCTTCTTCTTCAGAGACAGGCTTCTTCATATGACTCTCCTTCACCACCTTCATTTTTCTTAACTCTTCCGGGGCAAAACACCGCCCGGAACGAGTTAGACCGTGTGTCTCGTTGATCTCTCCAGTCACTTCTTTTCCTTTGTACACTACTGCCACCTTGTTGTAGTTCCAAGGTACAACTTTAGTATCTACCACTGGCATCTGCACCACTGGCTTTATAATTACTAGCTCCATGCATGCACCTTTTACTGTCAACAATGGTTTCACCCCTGGCACCACAACTTTCAAAGTCTCAACCGCTGGCCGCTTTTTCGCTGGTTCTTCAGCTATTGCTTTCCCTTTCTTATTTTCCTTCTATGCTTTGCTGCTAGCTTTTATCATCATGACCGACTGGGATGGCTTCCTACTGCTCTCCTCTTGTGCCAACTCTATCATGTGTGTCTCATGATGAGTCGGCAGTGGATTCTAAGTAATGTTCGGAGCCTCTGGAGCCTGTACCTTAATCCTCCGACTATCAATGAGCTCTTGAATAGCAGTCTTCAAGTGCCAACATTTTTCAGTGTCGTGCCCCGGTGCCCCAGAGCAATACTCGCACCTGACCGACTGATCAACATTCCTGGGAGGTGGGTTTGGAAGCTTTGATTCGATTGGGCTCAACATCCCCAATTCCTTCAGTCGGTGATAGAGGCTAGTATAGGATTCCCCCAACGGGGTGAATGTTTTCTTTGTCTTGTTTCTGTTCCTCATCTCTGGGTCGGGCCTGAAGTTGGGTCTGTTCAGGTTTTTGTAAGTTCTAGAAGAGGGGTAGGTATTTTGTGTGTGATAAACATTCTGCGGGACCTGGGCTCGCCATACCTGTGGTGGTGGTGGATAAGTTTGGGCTTGCGGGTTATGGTAGTGTGGGGTAGTAGGTGGATAGTATGGTGAAGTTGGGTTATAGGGTGCTGGCGGGTACGTTTGGTACGGGCGAGGTGGGTGATGGTATTGGCTACGATTCCAGGGTTTACTCTCCACAACCGACACCTCTTCTTTCTTCTTCTTCCCAATGGCTCCTCCATTCCCTGTCTGTATGGCCTGATTTGTGGCCTTGATCGCAGAAAAGCTCATAATCTTGTTAGTTTTCAATCCTTCTTCCACAAAACTCCCCATTTTTATGACTTCATTAAAATTCTTGCCAATGGCCGACACTAGATGGCCATAATAAGTAGGCTCCAAGGCCTGCAAAAAATAGTCTACCATTTCACTTTCTTTCATCGGCGGATCCACCCCCGCCGCTTGTTCTCTCCATCTAAAGCCGTACTCTCGAAAGCTTTCACCAGTTTTTTTCCATCTTAGTGAGTGACAACCTATCCAGTATGATTTCCAAATTGTACTGGAAATGGTTAGCAAATGCTTGTGCGAGATCATCCCAGATGAACCACCTGGTATGATCTTGACGCGTGTACCATTCCAATGCAGAACCACTCAAACTTTGGCTAAAGTATGCCATCAGAAGCTCATCTCTTCCCCTGCGCCACGCATGTTGCTACAGTATCCTCTAAGATGGGCTACCGGATCTCCGTGTCCACCGTACATGTCAAACTTAGGCAACTTGAACCCAATCGGGAGCTGCACTTCTGGGAATCGACATAGGTCCTTGTACGCCACACTCACTTGTCCCCCTAGCCCTTGTATGTTACGAAAGGACTGCTCCAAACTCCTCATCTTTCTGGCCATCTCTTCATGTTCTATGTTCCTGGCATGTTTTTCTTCGGTAGCCTCCATCAACGGGGTATAGATTCATGCTGCCGAAATGTTGGTTAAGGCGGGTAGTAGTGGGCATCGTGTACATGGCTCACTGGATGACTTATGCAAGGCGGCAGGTGGAGGTGCTACATATACCGGGGCGACCTGCGGTGGCTGGGGTAGCATCTGTTTTGACAGTGGTGGTGGTACCTGAGAGGTGGAGGCATAGTAGTGGTAATAGTCTGGATATGTAGAGGATGAGTTCATAGTGGGTGGCTCAGGGTTGGGATTGGATGGAGGGACATATACTGGGTTAGCGGGATAAGTAGGTGAGGGTTGACCCCTAGACCAAGCCTGGTACATCTCAGCCATCTGCTGCTTAAGCTTGTACATTTCTTCTTTCATTCCTCCCACGTCCACAACTTACTCCTCTTGGACGGGGGTCCATGACAGTTGGTTCAATTCCTTGAGATACGGCCTTTGTCATTGTCTTAGATCTTGTGTTGTAGGGATGAGTAGCCAGAATGCCAGTTGCCAGCTAAAATCTGGTTCTCATGAACAACAACACCCGTTAGTAGTTAGCACATGAAAAGATAAGATGCAACGATTTGGAATAATCACAATTTTGTCTTCGATCGTCATGCATCATCACGGCCTTTGTTTCATTTTGAACCAATCTCATCATTCTCTTTTTTTCTTCTTTTCCTTTCTTGCTTTTTTCTTTTTCTTTTCTTTTTTCTTTTCTTTCTTTTTCCTTTTTCTCTTTTCTCTCTTTTTTTTCTTTTCTTCTTTTTTTCTTTCTTTTTCTGTTTCCTTCTTCTTTTCTTTATTGATTTATGTTCCTATTTATTTGCCTATCGCATAAGCATTGATATAAAATAATAAAAAAAGGATTAGCAACAACTCTTGATTTCTCATTGATATTTCAAAACACATCGGTTTACAAGATGGTGTTGTGTTACTAATGCAAAGAAATATGAATACATAATGCATGCCCTATGAATAAATTAGTGCTCCTAGTGCCCGTGAGACATCGTTCGGTCTTGCCGCGGGCCTATATGCTAATCCACTTTGGAGCCTATCTAGGTCGGACATGACTTGCTGCACAAAGAATTTCACTGCTGACACAAATGTTGCCCCGGACATTTCTTCACATACCCGGCTCTTTCGGGTGATATACTGAGCAATATGAACAATTCTCTCTCGAATAACCCCTTTCTCTTGAAGAAATCGGCTGATCTGTTCGGCACGAGCATCAAAGGTGTGTTGGTTCTCCTTTTGCATTTGTTGTAGCTCAAACTCTAGCCGAGCCATAGTCGTGTAAAAATGTTCTCTTTCTTTTTCAAAGTCTTTGATGATCTTGTTACTTTTGACAATGGCTGCTACAATTTTATTTCTTAGTCGAGCTACCTCAAACTCATGCTTATCCTGTAGCTGCTGAACCAACTTGGCTCTTTCCTCGACATCTTTGGCCAGTTGCTTCCGAGCCCTGACTAACTCCTTTTCTGCTTTGTCTAAGTCGAAGCTGTAGTCATTCACTTTGCGCCGAAGTGTTTCAATCAATTTCTCGTCTCGGGCTAAGCGAACAGAGGTCTCGGATGTAATTTTCATTTTAGCAACCTGAACCTTCAGAATTTCATTCTCCTTTTTCAGCTGCTTCTTTTCTCCTTCATCGGATGCTGCTTGCAATCCGCTCTCAAACTGGAGATCTCTCAACTGCTTTTCTAGCAAGCCGATCTTGGCCTTATATTCACTTTCTTTGGCCGCCCAATTCATATTTTCCTTAGATTGCTCTGCTAGATCTTGCAAGTGAGGTCTTTTCGATGGCCTGTCATGCTCAATACCCCGTCGATACCATGCGGAATACCCTGACGACACTTCACCCCGAGCTCTGTTCTGCACACAAGTCTCTACTTTCAAATTCTGACATTCATTCCAAATCTGTCGGACCTTTGCTTCCGGGAATTGCCCATCCGGACTAATCTCTATCACTTGCAAACTGAGATCCCCATCCTTTGGTATAACTTGACATCTACCAAGCTGTCGCAGGGCCCTGTATGGGGCATAAGGCTGGATACTTTTCAAACCCATGATCAAAAAGTGTGACCCTTCTGTCGGCATGTAAATCACCTCATCGAGGGGAAACCATCCGTATGCCCAATCGATCTGGCTATCGGTCAACGATCGTAGATGTGAAATCCAATCCTTAACTCCCTCCGGCAACTTAACTTCTTTTGTTCTCGTGTAAAATTCTTCGAGGTACATTCTTTCAGTCGGCCCATAGCTTGAGAACGAAGGATGATGGCATAGATGTTCTATCAACCAGATTTGCAAAATCAAGTTACATCTCTCAAAGAAGTTGGACCCTGCTTTACATGTAGTCATGGCACGGTAGATGTCTGCTAAAATCATTGGGGCCAGAGTACAATTATCTTGTACAATCAAAGTGCTTGCTACCCCGGCAACCTTTATATCAATGTGCCTGTCTTTTTGCGGAAATATGATAATCCCGAGAAACGCCACTAAGAAAGCAAACCGTCGATGCTCCTCCCATTTTTCTCGGTTGGACTTGCTACAAAGCTTGTTCATGGAGTCATTGAAACCCCCGACATGTCCATATCTGCTATAAATGAAGTTTAAGTAGCAATACCCATTGGCTAAATCCTCGTTGTGGACGTTTCTGGCAATTTTCAAAGAGTCCAAGAAGCGGTGCACCGTTACAGCTCTCGGGGCCACCGGGTATTTTTCTTTTAAGGGGACCTCGTTCTTCCCTATGTAGAAAGCAATTTCCTCCAGAGTGGGAGTGAGTTCAAAGTCCGGAAGATGTAGTACATTGTGTGCAGGATCCCAATATGTGACCAGTACTCTGATTATGTCGCCTCGGGAATTATGTCCAATAAGCCCGTGAGATCCTTTAAGTAGCCTTTGACCCAATTTTGACCTTCTATTCCCATGTCGTTCCACCATAGTCTTAGCTCCAAAGGGATTTTATTCATTAAAGCAAAAGGTTCATTCTGTATTGTGCTCATCCTGCACATTTATTAGGGCGATTTTATTTAGAAAAGAGAAAAATATTTTTCAATGCAAATTTTCATTTTATTTTTTTGAAAACAAAGAGACATGACTCTCGATGTGGCCACTTTTGCCAAAACAGCCTTCCGGCGTTCTTTCGGAACATTCGGCCGTTTCCAAAAATAGCGATCACTCCGATTATTTGAAACGAAAATATTTTTGGTCTTTTTCTAAAGAGGTGGTTGGACCCGTTCAAGGGTTGCCTACGTATCCCGCCTAATGGCGAGAATCAAACCTGCGTAGTTCGGTCAGATTAGTTGACCAATTATTTCAACAACAAAGCCATTTTTGTTTTCAAATTTTCAGATTTTCTTACTACACTTTTTTCACTAGTTCTTATTTCTGTCTCTTTTTCTATCCTCGGGAACTTTGTCGTTCCACATAACGATCAAGGGCAATAAAAATACAACACATAATATGCTCGGTCTTTAATTACCTGGTCACCTGTCCTAGACGGACCCAACCCTTGTGTTGAGTCCCCTAAGTCAGATATGATGCAAATAATCGTCCTAGACCTATGTTCAACATCTTATAGTTTCATAGAGTGCTAGACCGTGTACCCGAGCGGACAACTCGAATCGAGGAGGGGGCTACGTACCGGTGACTCGCGGAGTCAATCGTCTTTGTAACTTATCGGCCTCTGTTTCTTAGTTCAGGTGTAACTTAACAGAAAGGGGAGTCTCAACCAGTAAGCACATCCCCGGGGGTGAAGAAGAGAAGGGTTTTCGGCACAATTTATACACAATCCACATAATACCAAAGCGGTAAAACACATAGCATGTTGTTCAAAGCATATAACAAAGTCGAATATTATCGAGGACGACGATTCTAAGGAGCTCGAGTTCTTAAACCCTGAAACCGAAGTTCTGGGTTGGTGTCCCCAGCAGAGTCGCCAGAGCTGTCACACCTCCCTTTTTACTACCCAACAAGAAGGCTTTTGTACCGATCCGTTTGGAAAGACACGTAGGGTATACCTCAGTGTTCAAATACCCGAGAAGGATATAACAACAAAGAGGAAGGAGTTTTTCCACATAAAGGACAATCGGTTCGGGATTTTTACTTAATTTTCAGAGTCGCCACTTGGGAAGATAATGGTGTCCCAAGTCACCGGTTAATCCCAAATCCGAGAAAGTTGACTATGTTATTACAGTCCGCGAAACAAAGACCTGGATAAGGAACTCTGTTAACCCGGGAGAAGGTGTTAGGCATTCCCGGATTCCGTGGTTTTAGCACCGTCGCTCAACCATCGTTCTCAAACTTATTTTACTTGTTATAGATTTTAACAATATGTATGTGTTTTCGCTTTTAACATTTTTAGGAATTACGACGTCGCGAAAATGTACTTCGAGTCACACCACAACCAGTACGCCTGTGACCTTTAGTACATTTTGGCTTCGCCGGGATTTGGGATTTGAGTCGCACCAAGTGCACACTCGTTTTTAAGGAAGGTATATTAAACCGTGCCTAATAGAATCTATTGTCTTTTAAGTCTTTTGGGAGAAGCCATGAAACTTACTCGTAGCTTTCCCGATTCTATTTACATTTTACATTTTATTACTAAAGGGGGCCCCACTATTTGGTGTCATGTGAGGCTCATCCCGATTTAATTTTAGAGTCTCAATCCTAACATTTACATACTATGTTATTCTATTTCTGTTTTTTCCTTAGCCATATTTCAACTACAATTCCTGAAAAACGAGTCCAGGCCCATGTTATTTCTATTGTTATTGGACCTGGATTTCTGGAATAAGACTTAGTACAATATCATACATGTCCAAGTCTTAATGACCCAGATCAGGTTTGGGCTTTTAATCAATGGCCCAGCAAACTTACGAATACAGTCCAGGCCCACGTTGTATATCAGGCCAAGACCAGATTGAGATAACAATAACAAAGACAAAAATGCAGAATTCATAGCAAACAGATACTCAGAATTAAGAATGAAATCAAATCACTTTTATTTATTTATCAGGCGAGGAAAATCACTGTACAAGATGATTCATGTTAACCTTAAGCTCTAACAATTTGATGCATATGAAAACCGGCTACCTTTTATACTTCTATTTTTCTAAGAACTGACTTACACTAATGGGATGAACTATATGGGCATGACTTATATTACGACTGTGATAGAGCTGTTAGCAATTTAGACTACAGTTAATTGACTTGCTTTTAAGAGTTTTACCTACTTTTACTAGGTGATATGCTATCTATGACTACGCTACTACTATCATACTAGCTATTACATTGTTTTGTTTGGTTTTCTACATATCATACTACATTAAAAATTCACAGATCTAAGCTACACTACACTATCAATTAGAAATAAATAGAAATGCAAAATGACAGTAATGAATTTAATCTTTGAACTTCATTTTTCATCTAAAACTTTAGCATTACATCTCGTCGAACAGGGTATGTACCTGATTAAGCAAAAATGAAGTCGATGAGTTCTAAGGGAGACAAGAGCAAGCAAAAGCAGCAGACTCAACAAAGCACAGGCAACAGTGTAAAACTGAATTTCAAACGAGCAGGACAACACAGCAACAGCAGATAAGAAATCCCAGAAGAAATCGAGCAGAAATCCCACAAACAAACAACTTCACCAGTGATTCTCACTTGAAATATGCAGAAAACTATTTGCTATTTGCTATTGTAATAACTCTGAATTTTTCTATTGAAAAACCAGCCATTAATCAGCCTTTTTAAGGGGTATTTATAGGTATAGGTTGGCAGATTTATTGGGGGGAAAGAATAGGGGTTAATTCCATTTCCCTCCCATTAAAAATTACTAAGTCTACACTTTACACCCCAATTCTGTTACAAGATCCCTTCCAGCATGTGTTGGAAGGTTCTTTTTAATTCTATTCTAAAGCTTTTACCAAAGTGTCCCTACTAGTTATGGATTTTTACTGATTTCCCTTTTTAGTGAGACCATTATACCCCTTAATCTCTGCAAAATTGCAGAAATCAGGAGCACAAATGTCTGCTATGTCCCTATATGCTCTATTTAATCTACCATTTTACCAATTTGTGTTCCCTTTATGTCCTTGAGGACACAACTGAATTACCCGACCTACCTAGGTCAGGTTTTCAGCATTTTTCAACTTATTTAACTAAGGGCCAGTCCTTGCATTGGTATTTAAGGACTGACCAATTTTAACTTGAAGAACTATTTTAATTTTAACCAATTTTGTTTCATTTTCTGTTAATTAAAGACTTTTATTTCATTTTTAAGCTAATTGCAGGACTAGCCTGCTTTATTGTTATACTTAAACTATTTAAAACTTAGCCAGTCTCAAGTTGAGACTTGGCTTTTGCAATTAAAGCCTATTACTGAACACAGGCTTGGCTAAGGCCTTTGCAGGCCTAGCCACCTGTGATTCATGGTTCAATTTGGGCCTTGGTAAGTCTGAACGTTCAAATAAAACCAATTATTACACAACTAGCCCATTTTAAGGGTGGGCCAGTATGTGAAAGACCTTGTAGAGTTGGTCAATTGCAAAATTGACCACTATTGGCCACTTATTTAACTTGTAACCTATTTTTATTTAATTTTCAATTTTAACCTATTTCAAAACTAGCCATTTATGAGACTTAGTACTATTGTAGCTATAACCAATTCCCCTAAGATTGATGGGCATTAACACTGCTCATACTAACTTAAAACTATTGCAAACATAGCCATTTCAACATACAATTGCACACATAGCCAAATGAAACCAAACATTGTTCATCAATCAATTAAGACTCAGAAGGGAAGTTTGATAATGTTGAATCTCAAACAATCAACTCACATAACTCTGTTTCATGTAGCAAAGTGCCAATT
Source organism: Nicotiana noctiflora (assembly GCA_032618575.1). Lineage (NCBI taxonomy): Eukaryota > Viridiplantae > Streptophyta > Magnoliopsida > Solanales > Solanaceae > Nicotiana > Nicotiana noctiflora. Next base: position 257,005 of record JASVEL010004226.1, read on the forward strand.
AAACATCAATCAGGCTTAGTTATAACCATTTTATGTTTGAATGATTCACTGAAAAACCCAGAGCACATTTAGAGTTCATGGACATAGACTCATAGAGACTAGATCTCACAAAGCAGTCAAGAGACATGAAACATGGCCTATATCAGACACAAGAACAATAGATCTAACCGAGTAACATAAGAATGATAATCAGAATCCACTTTCCAAATACTAACCCTAGCTTGATATATGCATGTGATAGATAAAATGAAGATGAAGAACAGAAGAACATGGAAAAACAATGAATAAAAACCCTAAATCTATCATGCAAAAGTGACAGAAACGAGAAGCAGAATCACCAACTCAGATTTCAGAAGATCAAACCCCAATGTTAAGCATGCCATTTAGCAGATAAGAAAAATCAGAAGAGATACTATAAGCCAACATAAGAAACCCTAATATAGGAGATGAAGGAGAATGGGGAATCAAACGGCTAAACTTAGAACCAAAACTAAATCATACAGTTAACAGAAGAGAAGAACAGTAAAGATATTGAAAGCTAATAGAGGAAACCCTAATATAAACAGAAGATGAAGAAGAACGGTGATGTCAAGAACGAATCTTTAAAACAAACAAACTAAAAAAAACCCTAGTTTATTCGATTATATATATGAAGAAAAGTATATCAAACACACAGGAGAAGAGAAGAACACATAAAACAAGAAAAAATAAACAAAGCAAATAAAGGGAGAGGGAACACTTAGCTTGCAGGGCCGGTCCCCTGAGCTTCCATTTTCCCTCTCTTTCTTTTCACTCTTTTCTTCAGATTTCCATTTTTTTTTCTCTTTTTCGTTTATTTCTTTTATATCTTTTTTTTTCTGGTTTTCTTGTTAGACTTCAAGACGAAGTCTTTTGGGGGTTTTCTGGTTAGGGGTGGGTATTTAGAGAGGGAAAGGTGGGATCTTGGGAGGAAACTTGGTTTGAGTCGCCGGAGTTAGGGTTCCGGCGACTTTCTTTTGGATATTCGAGAAGATGGGGGATGATTCGAGGGAAAACAAGGGTATGGGGTGATAGATGAGGGTGAGGTGGTTCTGTTGTGTTAAGCTTGGGGTGGTTCTCATAGGTTGAGGTCACCGGAGATGAACTCCGATGACCGGAGTCTCAAGAACAGGGGGGGTTTCAAGGGGTTTCAGGGTTTTTGTGGTGAGGCTTGTGACGGAGAAGAAGGTGAGAGTGGTTTGGGGTGAAGAGGTGGCCGGAGACCACCGTGAAAGGTGGTGGCCTCCATGGCCGGCGAGGTTACAGGGACGAAGAAAGTGAAGAAGAAGAGAGGATCTTGGGCGGTTAGGGTTTGGGGTGTTACAAATGACCAGTCTCAACGAGACCAGACCCTTATATACTCGTGGCCAACAAGGTGATCTTGGCCATTGGATCTCTGATGATCAACGGTCAAGACCAATCGTTACTTAAACGACGCCGCTTGATTAAAAAACAAGGGTTGTCTCCTCTCCGTTAGATCACAGTGAATGGACGGCTTAGATTCGATCAACAAAACCTTATTGAATTGATTAATTTCCGGATTGATTCTCAGCCGTTGGATTAGATAAATCGACGGATGAGATCCTTGTTACTTAAAGGCTGGACCGACTCTTCTTATTTAATTTGGGCCAATTGCATCTGGGCCTGCACAAATGGCCCAGATGTGTATTTTTGTGTATTTTTCATGTATTTTATTATTTTTTATGTGTTTTCTTGTTGTATTTTATGTTCTATTTTATATTCTTTTCCAATTACTCAAATTCTTTTAATTTCCTATTTTTTCCAATTTTTCTGATATTTTTTGGCAATTTTTTTCTATTTTTCCCATAATTTCCGCTATTAATGCTCTTTTTGTTGATTTTTCTTTATAACTAATTAATTCAAAAATGCAAGTATTTAACCTATATTTTTTTTTATTTTCTAATTTTAATTTCTAGTTATTCAATCATACAAATGTATCTAATTTCAATCAAAACATGTAATTGCACCCAAAAATATTATTTATTTTAGTTTTGGAATTCATTTGCCTAGTGCAAAAATCATGTGCTCACATGTATGTATATATATATATATATATATATATGTCGGGCGTTGTAAATGTAATTTGCAAACTTATTAGTAAATCAATTGCATGGTTATGTTTGTACATCGTGAAATCAGTTGTAATAGGTAAAATATTAGGTTTATGAGAAATAATTGACACAGGGGTAACGAGTGGGATAGAAAGGCACCCAGCTCCGCTTGACTGGGGCTACCCGATCAGGCGCCGGTCATGTCCCTCGATTTGGGACGTGACAGCTTCATGCCGGATCCCTAGTTGGAACGCTTATCTGCATCATGTGCATTTGACTTAGGGGACTCAACACAGGGGTTGGGTCCGTCTAAGACAAGCAACCTGAAATAAAAAGACCATCCTGCTGCATCAGATTTTGTGCATTTACTTGTTTAGATCAGCATGCTGACCAACTTCAAATATTGGAAAACTGAAAAAAATAACAATGTAGTTTTGCCCTAATAATGTCAAAATCCCGTTAAGTTATTTTAGAAATTTAAATAAAATAAAAAGGAAAAAAAAGAGTTTATTTTAGTGTGTCTCGTTTTTTTAATATATTCGAAAATATTTTTGGGTTTATTTGAGAAAAATAAAAGGATTCTTGTTTTAAACTTGGTTTGTTTTCTTTACCGAACTACGCGGATTTGATTCTCACCGGATGTGAGACACGTAGGCAACCCCCATCGGGTCCAACCTTCCCCTTTGCAAAAATAGCCAAAAATGTCAAAATTAATTTTTCGTCGTAAATAAGTCGGTGATGCCGTTTTCAAACCAACCGAACGTTCCCGAAAGGGACGCTGGAAGGTTGATTTTACATAAACGGCCACCTTGGGTCATATTGTATATTTTTGGTCAATTGACCCACACAACCTTAAAATCTTCGTCCCCGAGGTGCTGAAAGGCCGTGTTTGCAAAACCAGGTCTTTTCATTTTAATTAAAAAAAACAAGAAAAAAAAAGCGTCAGTTTATTTGTGAAAGCTCTTTGGATTTTTGGTCAAAATAAGTCGAGCCAGCCTTTGCGGTGTTTTACCCCGTTCTTGCCAAAATAGCCTTAGAGTATCTTTCAGTTGTCGAAAGGCTATTTCGTAAAAGAACGGATAAGTTTGTGAAGTGTCATAGAATAATCATCCCAGACCGCAAAATTCATGTGGCATAGAGAAGGGGCCACGTTTGTAAAAATAGCCATTTGGTTAAAATTATCATATAGGGGAAGGAATTTGTCCCTTTGTTTTGAGTTTGTAATTCTTTTACGTGTGGGTGTTTGATTTTCGAGTTTGTAGATCGTTTTTCCGTCAATGTCTATTAGTTTAATTAGTTTTTGAACCTTTCTTTTAAAATCAAAGTTTGTTTTATTATGAAAATCTGAAAAAAAATTATTTTATTGATCTTGACCATTCATTGACACGAACTACGCAAGGTCTGATTCATGCGGGGTCATGATACGTAGGCAATCTCCATAAGATTCGACCACAATAAAAAAATCAAAAAAAATTGTTAATAAGGGGGACGGAATGAGTCCATTCCTAACATTTTTTTTTGAATTGTTGATAAAATTAAGGTGGTTGGTTGTGGTAACTCTTCCTTGCTAAAACAGAGACAAAGGACAATGACAGGGAACCTCAGAACTGAGTGGGTCGATGACCGACAACACCTGGTTGAACAGAACCATGGGTTGGTAGAAGAAGTCAAAATTTATCGGGCATGGATGGATGGGAAAGCACCACCCCCGCCACCACCTAGCTTCTGTCACGACCCGGATTTTCCCCCAATATCGGGATCGTGATGGCGCCTACTCGTGGTAGCTAGGCAAGCCACCGTATTCATACTATCCCTGTTTATAACACAATTTTAATTAAATAAATGCGGAATACTTTATCGAAATGGAAATAACAAATCCCAAGGTAAAAACCATATCGAAATCCTCTACCCAAGATTTGGAGTCACCAACTCACAAACTACTATGGAATACTACACATAAAAGTCCGAAGAAAATATAACATAATTCCGTTCGTCTCGGAATAATGAGACTACAGCTATAAACATAAATAAAGAGAGAGACGCCGGGCCTGCGGATGTCCGCGAGCTACCTCGGTCTCAAATGTAATCAACTCCCACGCAATCTATTTACCGCTGCTGCCGTGCTCCCGATCGTAACTTGGACTCGTGCAAAAACGCACGAAGTGTAGCATCAGCACAACCGACCCCACGTGTCTGGTAAGTGCCTGGCCTATCCCGACGAAGTAGTGACAAGCCTAGGACCGTACACCCCCATAAACCCGTACAATTCAATATATATATGTGTACCACAAAATAACAAGAAATAATCAAGTAATAACACAATAAGAAATCTCTTAAAGAATTTAACAACTAACCACAATTAATAATTTCACAAAGAAAACAAAGTATAATGTAAACACGAATAATATCACTTCAAGAAATAACAAGCAATTGCACCGGCATCACCCTTCGTGCTTTTACTCTCATCCTCACCAAATAAACAAATAAAGTACACGGCATCACCCTTCGTGCTTTTACTCTCATCCTCACCAAATAAACAAATAAAGTACACGGCATCACCCTTCGTGCTTTTACTCTCATCCTCACATCCATAGTACGGCATGATCCTTCGTACATGGTTCAATAACAGGGCACGGCATGATCCTTCGTGCATAATTAATAAATAAACATGGCACGGCATTAACCTTCGTGCATAAATAAATAAACATGGCACGGCATCACCCTTCGTGCATTATCACTCTTCCTCACCCAAATAACAATCACAGTTAAGGGCAGAGAAAGAAACAACAATTCATAATTTGTCCCATCAAGGGCAATCAATAATTATTTTCACAACAAGTCCCAACAAGGGAGAACAACAACGATTTACCTATAATATATCTCAAAATATCATTTTCCAACGACTCACGGTCATACTAGACGCCAATGTATGGATGCTCGTCACCACAGCCCATACACCGCACTCGATCACATAACACATAACACATAATCCTATTCCCTCGAGCTAGGATAGAACAAACACTTACCTCGAATGCTTATGAACAATCCAATCCGTGGAAATGTCTTTTCTTTCAATTTGGCTCCAATCCAACCGTATCTATACACAATTGATTTAATATCATCAATTCTACTCAACAAACTAATTCTTAATACCAAATAACACTTTTACAACATTCGCCATGAATAGTAAATTTCAACCCCGGGCCCACATGATCGGAATTCGGGGTTAGGACCAAAATCCGGTTACCCATCCCCCCACGAGTTCACGTATATAATTTGTTTCAAAATCGGACCCCAATTCGAGGTCCAATTCTCCAATTTATGAAAAACCCTATTTTCTAACAAAAACAAGAATTTTACCATGAAAACATTTGATTTCTAATGAAAAACATGTTTAATGATGTTAGGAATTGAAAGAATTAAGTAAAAAGTGACTTACAATCGTTTTGATGAAGAAGAAATCCTTGAAGAGTCGCAAATGGGTGTTTTGGTTTTGTGAAAAATGAAGAAATGACTGAAATTCGTGTTTTTCAGGTCTCTGTGTTCGCATTTGCGAACATGGGTTCGCATTTGCGAAGAAAGCTTCGCATGTTCGCATTTGCGAACAAGGCTCTTCGCATTTGCGAAGAAAGCTTCGCATTTGCGAAGCATGGCTGGGCAGGCTCCTTCGCATTTGCGAAGAAGGCTTCGCATTTGCGAAGCAAGGCTTAGCAGTGAGGCATCGCAATTGCGAAGAATGCTTCGCATTTGCGAAGCATGGCTAGGCAGTGAAGGCCTCGCAATTGCGAGGTTATGTTCGCAATTGCGAACCCAAGCCTTCCTGGACGCCCTTCGCATTTGCGATCAAGGGTTCGCATTTGCGAACCCTGCCTTGGTCCGTCACCTTCGCAATTGCGAGAAATTCTTCGCAATTGCGAAGCCAACAGCTGGGTGAAAAAAAACCAGCAGTTCAAAATTCAGAAATTTAACCAACGGCCTATCAAATCTTTACCCGAGCCCCCGGGCTCCAAACCAAACATGTACACAACCTCAAAAACACATTATGGACTTGTTCGTGCGATCATATCGCCAATATCACTTCGTTTCAATCAAATCAAGCCCCAAACTCATGGTTTTCATAGTTTTGATTTTCAAAACTTCTTAACTTGGAACTCAAGGTCCAAAACATCTCAAACGACATCCAAATGTCACCAAACTTTACGGAAATCACATATATAATATTTAAGACTTGTACCGGGCGTCGGAACCAAAGTACGAGCCCGATACCAATGTCTATCAATTTATTTCCTTTAATAATTGCATCAAAAACAATTTCACATAAAAATTCATAACTTGGGCTCTAGGCCTCCGAATTCGACTCCGGACACATGTCCAAGTCCCATATTTTCCTACGGACCTCTCGGGACCATCCAATCTCGGGTCCGGATCCGTTTACCAAAAATGTTGACCGAAGTCAACCATATCAATATTAATATCATTTTTATCCACATTTCTCGTAAAATTCATATTTTCTATCACAAAATCTTTCCGGCTACATGCTCGGATCGTGCACGTAAATCGAGGCAACATAGAATGAGGTTTTCAAGGCCTCAGAAGCTCGAAATTATTAATAAAATAAGTGATGACCCTTCGGGTCGTCACAATCTCCACCTCTAAAACAACCGTTCGTCCTCGAACGGACAAAAGAAAGAGTACCGAGTCGAGAAACAAGTGTGGGTAACGGCTCCGCATATCGACTCGGACTCCCGTGTCGATGCCTCGGAGGCCGACCTCTCCACCGAACACGCACGTAAGGATAACTCTTCGACCTCAACCGTCGAACCCGCCGGTCTGGAATGGCCACCGCTTCTCCTCGTAGGATAGATCATTGTCCAATTGGACAAGTATCGAAGTCTAACACATGTGTGGGATCGCCGTGGTATCTCCGAAGCATAGATACATGAAAAACTCGATGCACGGCTGATAAACTAGGCGGCAAAGCTAATCCGTAAGCCACCCCTCCCACTCTGTCTAGAATCTCAAATGGGCCAATATACCTAGGGCCGAGCTTGCCCTTCTTCCCAAACCTCATCACGCCCTTCATAGGCGACACCCGAGCAATACTCGTTCACCAACCATGAAATCTACATCTCGAACCTTACGATCCGCATAAGTCTTTTGCTTGGACTGAGCTGAACGCAATCTCTCCTGAATAGTCTTGACCTTATCTAAGGCCTCCCGAACTAGATCTGTACCCAACAACCGAGCCTCTCCCGGTTCAAACCATCCAACCGGTGATCGACATCGCCTACCATACAACGCCTCATACGGGGCCATCTCGATGCTAGATTGGTAGTTGTTGTTGTAGGCGAACTCTGCCAATGGCAAAAACCGGTCCCACGAGCCTCCAAAATCAATAACACAAGCTCGAAGCATGTCCTCGAGAATCCGAATAGTCCTCTCCGACCGGCCATCCGTCCGAGGATGAAATGCCGTACTCAACCGAACCTGGGTACCTAACTCCTCGCCGAACCGCTCTCCGAACCGCGAGGTAAACTGCGTACCCCGATCGAGAGATAATAGATATCGGCACCCCATGGAGACGAACAATCTCCCTAATGTAAACCTCTCGCTAACCTCTCCGATGAGTAGGAGACAGATACTGGAATAAAGTGTGCTGATTTGGTCGGCCTATCAACAATGACCCAAATAGCATCAAATTTCCTCCGAGTCAAAGGAAGTCCAAGTAACGAAGTCCATAGTGATCCGCTCCCATTTCCACTCGGGAATTTCAATCCTTTGGAATACACCACCAGGTCTCTGGTGCTCATATTTCACCTGCCGACAATTTAGACACCGAGCGACATACGCAACGATATCTTTCTTCATTCTGCGCCACCAATAGTGCTGCCGTAAGTCCCGGTACATCTTCGCGGCGCCCGGGTGAATAGAATACCGCGAACTGTGGGCCTCTGCTAAGATCAACTCTCGAATTCCTTCGACATTGGGCACACAAACTCGACCCCGCAATTTCAATACCCCATCATCATCTAGATTTACCTGAGTGGCACCTCCCCGCTGTACCGTATCTCTCAACTCACGCAAATGAGGATCATCAAATTGCCTCTCACGGATACGCTCTAATAAAGAAGAACAAGCGACCGTGCAGGCTAACACTCTGCTAGGCTCAGAAATGTCTAATCTCACGAACCGGTTGGCTAAGGCCTGGACATCTAGAGCTAATGGTCTCTGATTGACCGGAATATATGCAAGACTACCCATGCTGGCATACTTTCTACTCAATGCATCGGCCACCACATTGGCCTTACCCGGGTGATATAATATAGTAACATCATAGTCTTTTAGCAACTCTAACCATCTCCGCTGTCGTAGATTCAACTCCTTCTGTTTGAACAAGTACTGTAGGCTTTTGTGATCAGTGTACACCTCACATGTCACACCATATAGATAATGCCTCCAGATCTTTAAGGCATGAACCACTGCGGCTAACTCAAGATCATGAACTGGATAATTCTTCTCATGTATTTTTAACTGCCTCGAAGCATAAGCGATAACCTTACCATCCCGCATCAATACCGCTCCAAGCCCTGTACGAGATGCGTCACAATAAACTGTATAAGGCCCTGTACCTGTGGGCAAAACCAATACCAGTGCCATAGTTAGGGCTGTCTTGAGCTTCTGAAAGCTCGCCTCACACTCGTCTGACCATCTGAACTGGGCAGCCTTCTGGGTCAATCTGGTCATCGGGGCTGCAATAGAGGAAAATCCCTCTACGAACCGACGGTAATAACCTGCTAACCCCAAGAAACTCCGTATCTCGATCACTGAAGCTGGTCGAGGCCAATTCTTAACTGCCTCAATCTTCTTCAGGTATCTACCTGAATACCTTCCACTGATACAATGTGACCCAGAAATGCTACCGAACTCAGCCCGAACTCACATTTAGAAAATTTGGCATATAGCTGGTTATCTTTCAGAGTCTGAAGAACCACTCTGAGGTGCTGCTCGTGCTCTTCCTGGCTGCGGGAGTACACCAGGATGTCATCTATGAAGACTATCACGAACGGATCTAAGTAAGGCTTGAATACCCGATTCATCAACTCCATGAATGCTGCTGGGGCATTGGTCAACCCGAAGGACATGACCAAGAACTCATAATGCCCATATCTAGAGCGAAAGGCTGTCTTAGGAATGTCAGCCGCCCTGATCTTCAGCTGATGGTAGCCTGACCTCAAGTCTATCTTAGAGAATACCCTCGCTCCCTGGAGCCGGTCAAACAAATCATCAATCCTCGGCAGTGGATATTTATTTTTGATAGTCACCTTGTTTAACTGCCGGTAATCAATACACATCCGCATCGAGCCATCCTTCTTCTTTACAAATAATACAGGTGCCCCCCAGGGGGAAACACTGGGCCTGATAAAACCCTTCTCAAGAAGGTCCTGCAACTGATCTTTCAACTCTTTTAGTTCCAGCGGGGCCATACGATAGGGTGGAATAGAGATGGGCTGAGTGCCTGGTGCCAAATCAATACAGAAGTCAATATCCCCGTCGGGTGGCATGCCCGGCAGGTCTGAAGGAAAAACCTCAGGAAACTCCCGTGCAATAGGGACTGAATCAATGGAAGGAACTTCTGCGCTGGAATCACGAACATAAGCCAAATAAGCTAGACACCCTTCTCGACCATACGTCGAGCCTTAACATAAGAAATAACAGTGCGAACGGAGTGGCTTGAGGTACCCTTCCACTCTAATCGGGGTGATTCCGGCAAGGCTAAGGTGACAGTCTTAGCATGACAATCAAGAATAGCATGGTATGGGGACAACCAGTCCATCCCTAATATGACATCAAAATCTACCATATCCAAGAGCAACAGATCAACACGGGTCTCAAGACCCCCAAATATAACTACGCACGCACGATGCACCCGATCGACTACAATAGAGTCACCCACTGGCGTAGCCACATAAACCGGAATATCCAGAGCATAGCTGGGCACAGCCAAATACGGTGCGAAGTAGGAAGACACGTAGGAATATGTAGATCCAGGGTCAAATAATACCGAAGCACCTCCGCCACACACAAGAATAGTACCGTAATCACGACATCCGATGCCTCTGCCTCCGGCTCGGCCGGTAAAGCATAGAATCGGGGATCCGCACCTCCCCTCCGAGCCGCGTCTCTAGGACGACCATCAACTCGCCGACCTCTACCTCTCGCCGGCCGGTCTCCACCTCTACGGTCTTCGACCTCCACCTCTATAATCCCTACCCCCGCCTCGGGCTGGCTGGGCAGGCTGAGGGTCAGCTGGGGCCTGAATCATAGGACGAGGACCTCGCTGCTGAGAGTTGCCCGCTGCTATAGGGCAATTCCTGATAAAATGACCCGGGTCGCCACAACCGTAGCAACTCTGAGACCGATAGGGCTGCCGGCCCCGACGACCCGAATGGCCTCCACGAACGCCTCCGAAGAGGCCGAGCACTAATAGGAGACCGGGTCCGAATAATACCCCCGAGAACCACGATCACCCGATCCACCCCGCGAAGCTCGAAGGGCGGAATGAAAAGGCCCGGAAGACCGACCTCTATCAAAGGATTCTCTCCTACCACAGGAAGAACCACCAAATCTACCCGAATGGCGAGGCCTCTTATCCGAAAAATAACCGCCTCCCCTAGCAAGAGCCATCTCAACTCTGCGTGCCGCATTGGCCGCCTCCCGAAATGATATGTCACTCCCCACGCCCATAGCCATCCGGAGTCTAATCGGCTGATTAAGCCCATCTATAAATCCGCGGACCCTCTCCCGCTCCGTGGGAAGTATCACCACCGCATGACGAGCCAAGTCAATAAATCTCGTCTCATACCGTGTAACTGTCATAGTGCCCTGATGGAGGCGCTCAAACTGCCTCCGAAGTAAATCCCGCCGAGTAGCAGGGAGAAACTTCTCCATAAATAGTTCCGCAAACTGGTCCCATGATAGAGCTGGGGACCCTGCTGGTCGAGTCAGGCAATAATCTCTCCACCAAGTCTTGGCGGATCCTGTAAGTCTGAAGGTACATAAATCAACTCCGTTTGTCTCCACGATCCCCATAGTCTTGAGAATCTCATGGCAACTGAATAAAAAGTCCTGAGGATCCTCTGATGCGGCTCCACCGAATGTAGTGGTAAATAGCTTGGAGAACCGATCAAGCCTCCATAACGAATCAGAAGTCATGGCCGCTCCATCACCGGCATGACCTGTGGTACCTGACTGAGTGGCCACAGCTGGCTGGATTACCGGTGCCTGAGGCTGAGGAGCTACTGGCTCCGGAGTATGAGCAATAGGAGTCTGGGCCCCTCCTCCAGCCTGAGAAGTAGCTGGGGCAACTGATAATAGACCCGCTCTGGCAATGCTATCCATAAATCCCGCTATTCTGACCAAAGCATCCCGGAGATCCGGGGTAATCAAAGCCTCTCCTGGGACCTGAGCTGGGCCCGCTGGAGCTGCTGGAACCGGAACCTCCTCATCAATCTCAATATGAGGCTCCACCTCTGGGGTAGCTGCCTGGGGCTGAGCTCTACCCCTACCACGGCCTCTGATACGGCCTCGACCCCTGCCCCTCACAGGAGCTGTCTGGGGCTCAGGCTGCTGGTCGGCGGACGAAGAAGTGCGTGTCCTTACCATCTGCGAAAGGACAGAATAGAAATTCAATCAGTAATTGAGGAACAAGTAGCACGACAAGAAAGAACAAATGAGAGACTTTTTCCTAACTCAATAGACTCTGAAGGACAAGTACATACGTCTCCGTACCTACCTCTCAAACTCTACTAAGCTTGTTCGTGAGTGGTGAGACCTATGTAACCTAGAGCTCTGATACCAACTTGTCACGACCCGGATTTTCCCCCAATATCGGGATCGTGATGGCGCCTACTCGTGGTAGCTAGGCAAGCCACTGTATTCATACTATCCTGTTTATAACACAATTTTAATTAAATAAATGCGGAATACTTTATCGAAATGGAAATAACAAATCCCAAGGTAAAAACCATACCGAAATCCTCTACCCAAGATTTGGAGTCACCAACTCACAAACTACTATGGAATACTACACATAAAAATCTGAAGAAAATATAACATAATTCTGTTCGTCTCGGAACAATGAAAACAAACTGAAATAAATGATAGGGACTTCGGCCTGTGAATGCCGGCTAGGCTACCTCGAGAGTCCCTGGGCTGAAGACAACTCCTAAAAAATCCTACTACTACTGCAGTCCGAAAGCTGCTCCAACACTGTGATCTCTGCAAAAAGCACAGAAGTGTAGCATCAACACAACCGACCCCATGTGTCGGTAAGTGCCCGGCCTAACCCCGGCGAAGTAGTGACAAGCCTAGGACCAGACACTCATATAAACCTGTACAATTCAATATATATATGTGTACCACAAAATAACAAGAAATAATCAAGTAATAACACAATAAGAAATCTCTTAAAGAATTTAACAACTAACCACAGTTAATAATTTCACAAAGAAAACAAAGTATAATATAAACACGAATAATATCACTTCAAGAAATAACAAGCAATTGCACGGCATCACCCTTCGTGCTTTTACTCTCATCCTCACCAAATAAACAAATAAAGTACACGGCATCACCCTTCGTGCTTTTACTCTCATCCTCACCAAATAAACAAATAAAGTACACGCGTACATGGTTCAATAACAGGGCACGGCATGATCCTTCATAGTATGGCATGATCCTTCGTACATGGTTCAATAACAGAGCACGGCATGATCCTTCGTGCATAATTAATAAATAAACATGGCACGGCATTAACCTTCGTGCATAAATAAATAAACATGGCACGGCATCACCCTTCGTGCATTATCACTCTTCCTCACCCAAATAACAATCACAGTTAAGGGCAGAGAAAGAAACAACAATTCATAATTTGTCCCATCAAGGGCAATCAATAATTATTTTCACAACAAGTCCCAACAAGGGAGAACAACAACGATTTACCTATAATATATCTCAAAATATCATTTTCCAACGACTCACGGTCATACTAGACGCCAATGTATGGATGCTCGTCACCACAGCCCATACACCGCACTCGATCACATAGCACATAACACATAATCCTATTCCCTCAAGCTAGGATAGAACAAACACTTACCTCGAATGCTTATGAACAATCCAATCCGTGGAAATGTCTTTTCTTTCAATTTGGCTCCAATCCAACCGTATCTATACACAATTGATTTAATATCATCAATTCTACTCAACAAACTAATTCTTAATACCAAATAACACTTTTACAACATTCTCCATGAATAGTAAATTTCAACCCCGGCCCACATGATCGGAATTCGGGGTTAGGACCAAAATCCGGTTACCCATCCCCCCACGAGTTCACGTATATAATTTGTTTCAAAATCGGACCCCAATTCGAGGTCCAATTCTCCAATTTATGAAAAACCCTATTTTCTAACAAAAACAAGAATTTTACCATGAAAACATTTGATTTCTAATGAAAAACATGTTTAATGATGTTAGGAATTGAAAGAATTAAGTAAAAAGTGACTTACAATCGTTTTGATGAAGAAGAAATCCTCGAAGAGTCGCAAATGGGTGTTTTGGTTTTGTGAAAAATGAAGAAATGACTGAAATTCGTGTTTTTCAGGTCTCTGTGTTCGCATTTGCGAACATGGGTTCGCAATTGCGAACCCCGACCAATTTCTGGAGTTTGAAAAATAAGCTAAGAGTGGAAAGTTCGCATTTGCGCACATTTGCTCGCATTTGCGAACCAGGCTCCTTCGCATTTGCGAAGAAGGCTTCGCATTTGCGAAGCAAGGCTTAGCAGTGAGGCATCGCAATTGCGAAGAATGCTTCGCATTTGCGAAGCATGGCTAGGCAGTGAAGGCCTCGCAATTGCGAGGTTATGTTCGCAATTGCGAACCCAAGCTTCCTGGACGCCCTTCGCATTTGCGATCGAGGGTTCGCATTTGCGAACCCTGCCTTGGTCTGTCACCTTCGCAATTGCGAGAAATTCTTCGCAATTGCGAAGCCAACAGCTGGGTGAAAAAAAACAGCAGTTCAAAATTCAGAATTTCATCCAACGGCCTATCAAATCTTTACCCGAGCCCCCCGGGCTCCAAACCAAACATGTACACAACCTCAAAAACACATTATGGACTTGTTTGTGCGATCATATCGCCAATATCACTTCGTTTCAATCAAATCAAGCCCCAAACTCATGGTTTTCATAGTTTTGATTTTCAAAACTTCTTAACTTGGAACTCAAGGTCCAAAACATCTCAAACGACATCCAAATGTCACCAAACTTTACGGAAATCACATATATAATATTTAAGACTTGTACCGGGCGTCGGAACCAAAGTACGAGCCCGATACCAATGTCTATCAATTTATTTCCTTTAATAATTGCATCAAAAACAATTTCACATAAAAATTCATAACTTGGGCTCTAGGCCTCCGAATTCGACTCCGGACACATGTCCAAGTCCCATATTTTCCTACGGACCTCTCGGGACCATCCAATCTCGGGTCCGGATCCGTTTACCAAAAATGTTGACCGAAGTCAACCATATCAATATTAATATCATTTTTATCCACATTTCTCATAAAATTCATATTTTCTATCACAAAATCTTTCCGGCTACATGCTCGGATCGTGCACGTAAATCGAGGCAACATAGAATGAGGTTTACAAGGCCTCAGAAGCTCGAAATGATTAATGAGAAAGCACCACCCCCGCCACCACCTAGCTTCCTAGACTCTATCCTCACCCATTTACTAAACCCAATGCCAAATGATCCACCACACTCTCCATATGTACCCGCCTATCACAGCTTTTCCAGCCACCCGAGTAGCTCCATCACTCGTCCTCCGGTTATTTTTCCCAATGCTACTCCCGTCCCCAACACCACTAATCTCCCCGGGACCCCTAAAATCATACTTCACTTTCCAAGTACCCAGCTCTACAAAAAGCTTATCCACCCCACGAGCATACCGGAAACCCCCTGGGTCAGGTTTAAGGCCAAATGAGGCATTTAGGAAGGACAGGTTGCTGAAACGAGAAAAGGCTCTCTCACCCCTATCGGAGAATCTTATGCAAGTCTGTTTGAAAGGCTAAAGCATGCTGGCCTGATTGAGCTGCTCCCTGGATATACTCCAGATCCACATGCAAGAAGCTTTGATCCTACTGCACGATGCGCATACCACTCCAATGTCAGAGGGCACAACATTGAGAATTGTCGTTCTTTGAAAAAGGAAGTAGAAAGAATGATTCAAGAAGGGGCAATTATGATCGATGACAGTGATGGGGAACATGCGAATCCTCTTGAGAACTTATTGGTTGAAGTTGATGATATTGAAGTTGGTAATGGGCTTGGCAATATAGATGTGAAACTCAATGGCTAAGATGCATGCCGTGCTTGATAGTTGGAAAGATGCTCCATCTCTTAGTCAATCATAGTGGAGTTTTGGTGGCTTATTATTTCTGTTGTCCGGGGTTATTTTCAGGGTTGTAATCCGGATTTTGTCTTGAAGTCAAACCCTCCTATCCTTTCATTTTTGTCATTGCAGTTTTGTACATTTCAGGGTTGTACTTTAGTTTGTTATTGAACCATTTCACCGTTAGTCTAATGAAACTTTCGGTCCTTTGTTACCCCCATACATCTTCTTTGTTTACTTCTTTTTATCTTTAGATTTGTCTTTTGATTCAAACGCCGATTCTAGTGACATGACATGCACGTATAGTTCGGGCCTAATCTTAAATGATAATCATAAAACCATTTAGAGATGATTGGGACATTTAAAGGAAATAAGAATGGTTTGAGATTATTTGGAACCCAAGTCATGTGAAACTGGGGCATGTAAAACTTAAAGGCAAGTTGGCCATGTTGACATAGAGGTCGTTCGTGATACTGAAATGAGAGTGTCGTCCAGCAATGCTTTAAACTGACAAATAAACAGGCGAATGGGCAGATATAGTTATCAATCCAGGCAAAATCAGAAGATATAGTGAATGTCTAATTGTATTGTTTGCACTTGGCATGTTTTGAAGATTGGAATGACGAAGGCATTTTGTAATGCTACCCAAACACTTTATCCTTCGTTAGCCCTTTGAGCCTTACGTATATCTTGCATACCCCTCATTCGGACTCAGTAGCAAAGGAAAACATAGAAAAAGAAAAAAACGAGCAAAAAGAGAAAAAAAAGAAAGAAACAAAAAAAAAAGAGAAAAAACAACAACAACAACAACAACAACAACAAAAACAACAAAAACTGCAAAAAGAAAAGAAAGAGATAAAGAAAAAGAAAAATGAATGAAAATGAGAAATAGAACAACGAGGAATTGGGAACTACGTTTGACATGATTCCTCAAAGAGGATACGTAAGCGCTTCACAGCTCGGTCATAGTGTAAATAAAAAATCAAAAATCCCTGTGATGACCCTGCCCGTCATCATGCGAGCTATCACCCCGTTACCTCGTTACCCCGTTATATGCTTGTTGATGTTGTAATATGCATGTTGGGTGAGTTTGAGTCAATCCGGGTTGAGTTTGATTGAAATTGAGACAGAAAGTCTCTTAAAAGAAGGAATAGTTGGGAAAAGTCAACTGGACGTTGAATTGTGAGTTAGAGAGCTCCGAATCAAATTCTGATGATTCGGTCAGCTCCGGGAGGTCATTTATGAGCTAGAAGAGCGATCGGAAGTAAATTTGGAGGTCCGGTATAGTTTTAGGCTTGAATTGGCTAAAGTTGAATTTTGGCGATATTCGATCAATAGGAGAGATTTTGATCCGGGAGTTGGAATGGAATTCCGACAGTTCTTGTAGCTTCGTTATGTGATTTTGGATATGTCTGCAAATTTTCAGGTCATTCGGACGTCGTTTGATCGGGTTTTGGATTGGATGATAGTTTCAGAAGTTTTGAAGAAACTTAGGCTTGAATCCGTGTGTAAACGGTGATTTTGATGTTTAGGATGGTGTTTTGATGATTGGAACAAGTCCGTATCATGTTTTGGAGTATGTTGGTGGTTTTTGTTGGGGTCCCGGGGGCCTCGGGATGAATCCGAACCATCATCCGGCATTTTTGGAACTTGGAAGTCTACTGTAAAATTGCAGATCACTGTGCAAAAAATTAAGCCTTCGCGTTCGCGAAGGCAGGGCTGGCTAAGGCATCGCATTCGCGATCAGGCTGGCGCGTTCGCGTAGGCAAGGTTGGACGAAGCTTCGCGTTCGCGTCCCTGGAGGTCGCGTTCGCGTAGGAGAAAAAAGGAGACCATCGCGATCGCGTGAAGGGGAGACGCGTTCGCGTAGAAGAAATCTGGGCAGCTGGGAATTTGTTCTTCGCGAACGCGTGGGAGGCGTCGCGTTCGCGAAGAGTAAGCTGGAGCTGGGCATCGCGAACGCGTGGGAGGTCACGCGAACGCGTAGGGCTAAATGGTCAGGCAGTGAATTGAATTGCAGAACATTTCATTTACGGGTTTCACTCCTAGAAACCCCCATTGTTGAGCTCTAGAGTGAGAAAGTGATGGGAATTGCTGGGAGATCATCGGGATATTGTCGGAGGTAAGTTTCGTGGTTTAATTACACGCTTTTATCATGAAATCATAGATTATTTCTATGTAAATGGAGGATTTAATGTGGGTTTTAGCCCTATGCCAAAAATTGTAGAAAAATACCGATTTGAGCGGGCAAATGGAGTCCGAATTTGGTAAATTTGATATGCCTAGACTCGTATTGAGACGAGGGTTCCGAATATGTAACTTTTATAATTTTTCGAGAAGCGCACCAAAAGTCGGGTTTTGACAACTTTGTGGGTTTGATACAATTTGGGTTATTTCGAATGGTTTGCGTGAAATTAGCACATATTGATGCATTCTCTATGATTTTGAGCAGATTTGGCATCCGAGGAGATTGAATTGCGAGGCAAGCACAAGGCGGATTGAAGCTTCTACCGGTTCGAGGTGAGTGATAGTAGTAAACAATGTACTGAGGGTTTGAAACCCCGTACTAGCACTTCACAGTGCTATATTGAGATGAGACACGCGTTCTCCGACGGGCGTAGTGACATTGTGATTGAGGGTTCGGACTTGGTCCTTCCCGGCTAATAGAATACTGTGTTGTATGACTGTAAATGAGATTATAACTGTACAATTGGGCTAATAGCCATGTTTGGGGCCTTGTGCCGATCTATAGAGCATTAGGAAATTTGTAGAGCTAGGTGACCCTGATATCGTGTTGGAAAGATAAACTCAGCCGTAGCTCTAGATGTATAGCATAATATGAGCCCGTACTAGATGTGTACCTTGAGAGATTATCTAGGGTGGAATTCCCTGTTCTAGCTGAGTGGGCCTGAAAGGCCAAGTTTATACCGATTGAGATGAGATAGGGTCGAGGACCCACTATGAGATGTTATATTGGGCATGAAAGGCCAAGTCTATATTAACTGAGACAGGGTCAAGGACCCACTGTGATATATTATATTGGGCCTGAGAGGCCAAGTATATACTGACCGGGATAGGGTCGAGGACCCATTATGAGGTATTATATATATACCTATATTGGATCGGGCCGCACGCCGCAGCGATATATATATTGGATCGGATCGCACGCCGCATATAATGTACATGTGGGACGGATCGCACGCCGCGCAGTATTATTGCGCTTGGACCGTAGGAGCCCCTTCGGAGTCCGAGTATGCACACATTCTCAGTGAGCACCGGTGTATATTATGGGATCGGGCTGCGCGCGCGCGGCGGTATAGAGATATATACATATATATATTGGATGGGACCGCACGCCGGAGTAATATTTGTGTGGATCGTGCCGCACGCTGCAATATTATGGTGCTTGGGCCTAGGAGCCCCTCCGAAGTCCGTATACACCCCCGGTGAGCGCCGTCGACGTTAAATGGAGCGGGCTGCGCGCGGCAGCGGTATATGTATTGGAGCGGGCTGCGCGCCGCAGCGGTATATGTATTGGAGCGGGCTGCGCGCCGCAACATTATACTTATTCATATTCATATATATACTAAAATATTTATATGTTATAAACAGATGTATATGTCTCCATATATTGAGATGGCTGTATACCGTAGTGGTACGAGCGAAGATGTGGTCAGTGTGGGACCTAGATGAGATAGATGTGGACTGGAGATCAGAGTACTCATTATAGTGATGACTAACCTGTGGGGGTTGCCTTAGAACTGTTTAGTGATAGTACAGGAGTTCTTATTTTCAGTTATTGTTTATTATTATTACTCACCTGAGTTGAAATATACTCACCCCACTCCCCTGCACTTTTTGTGCAGATATACAGGTTCAGGAGGGCGGTTGAGCTATCGCAACTGCTTTATTATCCCCATTCTGTGGAGACTTCGAGGTAGCTGCCGACGTCCGCAGTACCCGACCTCTTCCTTTTTATCATTTTGTTGTCTCCATTCTGCTTAGACTTGATTGTGTAGTAGATCTCAATTGTAGAGGCTCACACTCGTGACACCACGATTTGGTTGGGACCGTATTTTGTATGTTTCTACTATTACGTTTATCATTTTGATATGAACACTTGCCGTTTAAGTTTAACTTGATTAACTGGAATTAATAATTGGCTGGTTAAGAGATAATATGGTCGGGCTTGCCTAGCATTGTGTTGGGCGCCATCACGACCAGGGTTTGGGTCGTGACAATCCCCAAGTAAGAAACGGGGGCAAAGAAAAATTGTGTTTATTTTAAATAAATTTAGGTCCGAAGGTTGTAAATTTTTAACCCAAAATTGATTTGTTTTGACCCTTTAATACCCTTTCTTTCTAGCCCTATCCAAATCCCACATTACGGTCCAAAGAAAGACCTTCCGATCAGTCTTCAAAAGAGGCCAAGTCAGGAAAATGCGATAGTCTCATCAGAACATAACACTCTGATTCCCAACAAAAAAGACTCTGATACCCAGTAGAAAAGAAATACGAGAGAGTCTTAGCAGTGACACCCCAATCCCCAGCTAAAAAGTAATACAAATGAGAGAGTCTTACCGGTGAAAACCTTTACTGGCACCATAAGGCGACGAAAGCTGAGAGAAAAACAAAATGAGAGAGGCTTGAAAGTGAAAACCCTTCGGGCACTACAAGTCAAATAAAGGTGATAATCAGATGGAAATCACAAGACAGAAATTGTGAAAGGCGATTAACGATGGAGGATAAGCCATAGGTGCATGTCATGCCCAGTAGAGTTGGTATCCGCGTTTGATAAGTTTTTATAGTTATTTCTTGTCAGAGAGTCATTTTTTCCCTGGTCTTCTATTTTTTCTTTTTATCTTTCTCCTTTTTATCAAAAATCCCCATCAAAGTTTGTCTAGTCAGAACAAGTGAGAAATGACTTCAAAACTTGCCACCGACTTTTCAATTATTATTCAAGGTGAGGAAATGTCATTGATGGCAGAGAAGTGTGATGATAGGAAGATTATTAAACTAGGGCAGAAAATTTTCCTTTCATTTTGAAAATTTTCTGGAAGACAAGTCCCACTTGGGGAAGAAGGAATAAGACAAGCCTTAAGGGAAGTAGTCTTTGAACTAGTGTCATCCCCAACAGCCTTCAGAAGAGTGAAACACCAATTTTGAGGAAATAAAAATCCCCCAGCGGTGTTATCTCCAGCAAGTTGAGAAACACAGAACGGGGAAGGGATAAATGGAAAACCTATCTCCAGCAGGAATATCATCCCCAGCAAATGACATCATTCCCCAACAAGTTTTGGGAAAGCAGAGCAAGGGAAAGGGGAAAAGGAAAAACCATCCCCGGAAGGAGTGGCACGGCCATTCACTGCATTTTAAACTAACAAATTTTCTTTGATTTGAAGCAGGTAAAAGAGAACGTTAACGATAGAAGAAAGACATGCCACAAGGAATATTACCAAAATTGGGGCAGAAAATTTCGCCATTGTCGAAACTTTTCTCAAAGAAAACAAGGAAATCAATTCAAGATATTTTTTAATTGAAGAAGTCAGGAGCCCGGCTGTTAGAACGGAGGTTGTTATTTCAAATTGAAGATATCAGGAGCCCGCCTGTTAGAACGGAGGTCCCGCCTGTTAGAACGGAGGTTGTTATTTTAAGTTGAAGAAGTCAGGAGCCCGCCTGTTAGAACGGAGGTTATTATTTTAAATCGAAGAAGTCAGGAGCCCTCCTGTTTAGAACAGAGGTTGTTATTTTTAAGTTGAAGAAGTCAGGAGCCCGCCTGTTAGAACGGAGGTTGTTATTTTTAAATTGAATAAGTCAGGAGCCCACCTATTAGAACGGAGTTTATTATTTTTAAATTGAAGAAATCAGGAGCCCGCCTGTTAGAACGGAGGTTGTTATTTTAAATTGAAGAAGTCAGGAGCCCGCCTGTTAGAACGGAGGTTGTTATTTTAAATTGAAGAAGTTAGGAGCCCACCTGCGAGAACGGAGGTTGTTATTTTAAATTGAAGAAGTCAGGAGCCCGCTTGTTAAGAACGAAGGTTGTTATTTTTAAGTTGAAGAAGTTAGGAGCCCGCCTATTAGAATGGAGGTTGTTATTTAAGTTGAAGAGATCAGGAGCCCGCCTATTAGACGGGGGTTGTTATTTTTAAGTTGAAGAAGTCAGGAGCCCGCATGTAAAATGGAGGTTGTTATTTCAAATTAAAGAAGTCAGGAGCCCGCCTGTTTGAACGGAGGTTGTTATTTTTAAGTTGAAGAAGTCAGGAGCCTGCCTGTAGAATGGAGGTTGTTATTTCAAATTGAAGAAGTCAGGAGCCCGCCTATTAGAACGGAGGTTGTTATATCAAATTGAAGAAATCAGGAGCCCGCCTGTTAGAACGGAGGTTGTTATATCAAATTGAAGAAATCAGGAGCCCGCCTGTTAGAACGGAGGTTGTTATTTCAAATTGAAGAAGTCGGGAGCCCGCCTGTTAGAACGGAGGTTGTTATTCTAATTTGAAGAAGTCAGGAGCCCGCCTGTTAGAACGGAGGTTGTTATTTTAAGTTGAAGAGGTCAGGAGCCCGCCTATTAGAAC
The DNA here is from genome assembly GCA_032618575.1 of Nicotiana noctiflora. Lineage (NCBI taxonomy): Eukaryota > Viridiplantae > Streptophyta > Magnoliopsida > Solanales > Solanaceae > Nicotiana > Nicotiana noctiflora. Next base: position 279,124 of record JASVEL010004226.1, read on the forward strand.
GGAGGTTGTTATTTTAAGTTGAAGAAATCAGGAGCCCGCATGTTAGAACGGAGGTTGTTAATTAAATTGAAGAAGTCAGGAGCCCGCTGTTAGAACGGAGGTTGTTATTTTAAGTTGAAGAAATCAGGAGCCCCCCTGTGAGAACGGAGGTTGTTATTTTAAGTTGAAGAAGTCAGGAGCCCGCCTGTGAGAACGGAGGTTGTTATTTCAAATTGAAGAAGTCTGGAGCCCGCCTGTTAGAACGGAGGTTGTTATTTTTAAGTTGAAATAGTCAGGAGCCCGCCTGTAGAATTGAGGTTGTTATTTCAAATTGAAGACGTCAGGAGCCCGCCTGTTATAACGAAGGTTGTTTTTTCAAATTGAAGAAATTAGGAGCCCGCTTGTTAGAACGGAAGTTGTTATTTTAAATTGAAGAAGTCAGGAGCCCGCCTGTTAGAACGGAGGTTGTTATTCTAAGTTGAAGAAGTTAGGAGCCTCGCCTGTTAGAACGGAGGTTGTTATTTTAAGTTGAAGAAGTCAGGAGCCCGCCTGTTAGAACGGAGGTTGTTATTTTAAATTGAAGAAGTTAGGAGCCCACCTGCGAGAACGGAGGTTGTTATTCAGGACCCCACCTGTTAGAACGGAGGTTGTTATTTTAAATTGAAGAAGTCAGGAGCCCGCTTGTTAGAACGTAGGTTGTTATTTTAAGTTGAAGAAATCAGGATCCCGCCTGTGAGAACGAAGGTTGTTATTTCAAATTGAAGAAGTCAGGAGCCCGCCTGTGAGAACGAAGGTTGTTATTTCAAAATGAAGAAGTCAGGAGCCCGCCTGTTAGAACGGAGGTTGTTATTTCAAATTGAAGAAATCAGGAGCCCGCCTGTTAGAATGGAGGTTGTCTCATCTTTTAAAAGGCAAGCCATGAGCCCACTTGTAGAACAGAGGAATACATTTCAAGGTCGAAGCAGAATTCAATAATACCAAAGAAGAAATCAAGAACCCCCTGCGTAACAAGCTTTAAATCAAGGAAGCCGTGTCCCCAGCAGCAAGAACTAAGTTGAAGATATAGATAAGAGTTTACAGTTCATAGACCATAATTTAGTCTAGCTTCTTATTTTGTTTTAGCATGGTGTAATAAGGAGGTCAATGAGCAATAACAACAATAGCAGCAATAGCAACAACAGTAACAGCAAAATCCCAATCATATGGTAGTCCCAGCTACCAAAACGTCCCGAACTACATTGACCTGATTCTCTTTTAGCCAGGGATATGTAGGAAACCTCTTGAAGCAAAGGTTCGGTCAAACTTTTTGAAAGAAAATCTTCTCACAGAGTGCTCAAACGGGCCAAAATCGCTCGTATCCGCTCACTTGTCTTTGCACGAAAAACTATTCGTGTTCACGCTCAAAGAGGGGCAGCTGTGAGCACGTGATTTTTGCCCTATAAGAGAAATACTCTCAAAGATTCAAAATGAAATAATTTTAGTTTGCTTGCAATGGTTGTGAATTTTGTGTTATTTTCTTGTATTATTTGCATTTTTATCTGTGCATATTTATTTGTTTAAATAAATAAAATATACAAAAATATTTTGAATTTGTATATAAATTCAAGTTTATAATTAGGAATAATTAAGTTTGTTTTGCAAAAAAAATATAAAATCATAAAATATGTATTTTTTGGATTTTTAGCATTTAACGTCCAAATTATGCGATTTTATTTTAATTGACGTTTAATTTTGTGTGATAATTATTATTAGGAGTTAATTAGTGTTTTAAGATAATTCTAGGTTTTATAATTGTCACGACCCGGATTTTCCACCATCGGGAGTCGTGATGGCGCCTACTAGTGGAAGCTAGGCAAGCCAACTGTTACTTACATTTTTCCTTAGTTACAATTCTCTTCTTAAGACTTTGAATAAAATCATATAATTACAGCGGAATAATTAAACTTAGCGGAAGACTTAGTCAATTTTATCAAATATGATACACTACCCAAGACTGGTGTCACAATACTCACGAACTTCTAAGAATAATACACATAATTTTCTGAAAGAAATATAAGCTGTTTATCTCGAATACATGAGATAACATAATGAAATACATAGATAGAAGAGACAACGGGTCATGCGGACGCCTGCAAGGCTACCTCATAGTCTCAGTAGTCGGAATATCCACAATCGTGCTACTGCCGCTGCTGCTGTCCGTAACCTGTATCTACGCAAAAAGAGCGCAGAGTGTAGTATCAGCACAACCGACCCCATGTGCTGGTAAGTGCATGGCCTATCCCAGAGAAATAGTGACGAGACTAAGGCCAGTCACCCACATAAACCTGTACAGTTGAAATGTATATACATATACAAACGTTTATAAGGAAAGACTCTGCTTTGAAATAACAGTCAATAACTCATAATATCCAGAGTAATCTAGTCAACAAAATAAATGTTACTTTCATGTCTCAATTCATTTTTCATTTCATATCTTGTGGTAGGCGTACCACCCGCTCCCAAATATATCAATAGACTTTTCATATCTTGTGGTAGGCGTACCACCCGCTCCCAAATATATCAATAAATTATACCTTGTGGTAGGCGTACCACCCGCTCCCAAATATATCAATAGGCTACCGCAACTATGGCCAATGCCAAGATTTAAATCACTTTGTGGTCGGCGTGCCACACGATCCCATTTCTTATCATATAAGTGGTCGGCGCGCCACACGATCCCAATTCATTAATACATAAGTGGTCGGCGCGCCACACGATCCCAATTCATTAATATATAAGTGGTCGGCGCGCCACACGATCCCAATTCATAAATATATATATTACCGGCATTTAACCAATAATCTCTGCATCAACAATATTTATAATTACCGGTTTTGAACCAATAATTGATAGTAATTAAACAATTTATCTCCGTTACCGTTGTGACTCCAATAACTCTTAATCAACAAATCATACATAACTAAATTCCTATTCCTTCAAGCTAGGATAGAACAAACACTTACCTCGAAAGTTTACGAACGATTCAATCCGTACCAATGCCTTTTCCTTTTGAATCTGGCTCCAATCCAATCGTATCTATACACAATTGATATAATATCATCAATTCTACTTAACAAACTAGTTCATATTGCTAAATATGATTTTTACAACATTCTGCCCGGAATAGTAAAAATCGACCCCGGGCCCACATAATCGAAACTCAAGTTTCAAACCAAAATAAGTTCACCCAATCATCTATGAATTCAAATATACAATTTGTTCTTAAGTTAGACTCCAAAACGAGGTCTAGATCGCAAATTCTTTGAAAACCCTAAATATACCCATTTCTCTAATTTTTCTACCAATTTACACATATTTAGGCTTAGGAATTCAAATAATATTGATGGGAAACAAAGAAAACGAGTCAAGAATCACTTACCCAAGAAGTATGAAGAAGGATTGCTCAAGAATCGCCCAAGAAGCTGTGGAGAATGTCACACCTCCTTTTGGCGCGCCCACTACCCGGGGGTAGAAGCGTAAGGGAGTTTTTCCACTTTAAGTGACAATGTTCGAAATGAGATTATTTTATTTATTTTTCAGAGTCGCCACTTGGAATAAATTAAGGTGTCCCAAGTCACCGATTTATTTAAATCCCTAATCGAGGAAATTTCGACTTTCCAAATGAAGTCTGCGAACCAGAAATTCTAAGTAAGGAATTCTGTTGACCCGAAGGAAGGTGTTAGGCACCCTCGGATCCCGTGGTTCTAGCACGGTCGCTTCAATTATTATAAATGGCTAGAGATTCCTGATTTTATACATGTTTATAAATTATATGCTCTAATTAAACTTCAAACCGCTCTATTAATTTGAAAACGGACCCAAAGAAAAACAAAAACTAATTACAACATAGACTCGAACTTTTGACAAATAAAAAGGTATCCGAATTACTTACTTTGCAGCTATGCCGATTAAAGCCATTGTAAAACTAAGCCAAAAATCAATTTATCAATTTATTTAACAGTATATCCCTTAAGATTATTTCCAATTAAAGACCCATACCAAATGATGTATCATTTCATAGCTTTTTGACTTAAGGCCGGAGATTAAAATAAAAAAAAAACTAACGAAAATTAATCAAAATATGCGAAATAGAAATAATTCACCTTGGTCCATTATTTAAAGTAAAATGTTTACTTTGGATTTTTACTATCCTTAATCCGATGTTAATTGGCGAAATTCAAACTATACGATCAAAATTGACCTAACATTTGCATTTAAAGCATGGGCTAACTCATCTTGTTTGCTTAATTACAAATAGATTTCAAGGAAGACCTCGAAAATGATCCCAAACATCTTATGTTAATAGCTAACATTAATCAAACCAACACTTTAAATATGTTTGAATCACTTTGACTTTAAACAATTACCTATAAAATATCAAAAGGAATCCCAAGCCGAATTGGCTAGTTTTAACTTACACGAGTCCCGAACATGTACTAACAATAACAGAAACTAATTAAGCATAGATAAAAAATGTCTATTTTTAGTCAACAATCTCAAAATAAACCCAGTTTACAATGATAAATAATACAAGCCCGGCGGATTTTGTTTCAATTCATACATGCCGAAGTAAGAGCTAAGTAAACATACAAGACTATATGCATTTCTAATCCTTTAAACAAATAACTACACAATATCTATTTTTGCTAACAGTCTTTAGTTTGACAAATAGCTAAACAGGACTATCTATGTAATAGCTTCAACTAAAAGGATTCAAAGATAGCTTTTCAATTCAAATTTTCTGGTACAAGAGTGGCCAAGTCCAAAGATATGTACCTGGATAATGGAAATAGAAGGAGAAAAGATGAGTAATCAGCAGCAGCAAGTAAAGGAAACAGCAGTTGGCAGCAACAAACAAGCACCAGCAGTAGCACTTGAAACCCCAATACAACTCAAAAGACCCAAACTTTGGACAGAAAATAGAATTCAAACAGCAAACCAAAACCAATTTGTGAACTAGCAGAAGACACCAAAATGATCTCCAAAGAACTCTCACAATGTTTATCTTCTTTTTCTCTGTTTTTCAGTAAACCTATCTGTGAGTGTATATGTTCTGCAGAGAATGTTCTATGTGAGTATCACTGTGTTTTCTGCCAAATGATCTCAATATCTCAATGTGTCTGAATGTGTTTCCAGAGAATGTTTTCTCTGTTTTTTCAGCCTCTTAATGTGTTTCCAGAGAGTCTAGTCTTTCAATGTCTGTATCTCTCTCTGTATATCTCAAAAATGTCTACTGCCAGTGTTCTCCAGATCCTCTATTTAAAGACTAAGCTTACAATTTTTTTTCTTTTTTTTAAAACACTCTTCTTTACAGCTTCTATCTTCTTTCAACATGTGCACCCATTTATCTTTCATCATTCCCCCATGTTTTGTTATGATTTTCCAGCTCTTAAGAGCATTCAAAATAGATTAATTTCTGCCATCATTCTCTGTCCATTCCGTTACTTATTGTCTAAACCCATTTTTAAATCAAAAGGTGTATTGGCAACCTGTTCTTTCTGTTCAAAACATGAGAAATGATTCCCATGTGCACTACACCTCTTAGACAAACTAGCTGTTGGCTTTCAGATTTTAAATTAAAAGCTAACACAACTATAACCAATTCATTCTAATTCAACAAACAAAATCAAATAAACAACCTAATTCAACTTAAACAGTAATTCGGATCAGATGAGCCCAAAGCCAAACTTGTGTCCTAATGTTCTAACAAATGAACCTACGAATCTAAATCGACGACATTCGTATAGTCGATTACAACGCGCATAATCGATAAACAATAGTCGACGAATTAGTGATACAAAATCTCGGGCAGCACTTTTGGAATTCAATATCAAACAATCGACGATATTAACATCGAAGTGAATTCGACTAATAACTACACGTTAACAACAAAGAATAAACAGATCGACCAAATAAAAAGGTCCCAAAGAGATGAGGAAAACAGAGAATTGGTGAAATATCCGAAGAAAAATCAACAACAAATGAAACTACAAAACAATTAAACTAAACTGACTAGTACAAGTAAATAAAAACAGAAAAAGAGAAGAAATACCTTGAAACAGAAAATGGAGAACTCGGCGGCTCGGGCTTGGGTCATTCGAGGTCGAAAGGACCTTAATTGAAATGTTTTCCAAGTGAAAACAAATCAATTAAGGTCTATTAGACCTCAATTTCATGAAACCCGATGAGAAAAATCCCCAATTTGAATTTAGGGTTCTTAAAGCTCAAGATTTGGGGTTCGAACAGTTAGGGCTAGATTCGAACAAAAATAAAGTTGATTACGGTGAGAGGGAGGTCGGGGAAGTGTTCGGTGTGAGTCTTGGGTGTTTTGGGGTGGTTTTCAAATTCCGGCGAATTTTCGATCGGATATTCGAAGAATTCGGGAGTGATTCGAGATGAATGCTTAATGGATTCGTGTAGAGGGGGGTTAGGGGAAGCTATGGTGTTAAAATGGGATGGTTTGGACCACCGGAACCGCCGTGAGGCGATTTCCGGTGGCGGAGCACGGCGGCGGCGGCGTCGGTCGCTGAAGGTTTAGAGATGGATTATGTTTTTGGGGAAATGAGGGGTTTAGGGGTTTTTGGGAGATTAAAATTAGGCAATTAATCCGGGCCGTTGGATGAAGGAATCCAACGGCTCAGATCAAAAGGGGCGGTGGGTCGGTTCCGGCGTGGGGGACGGGTCACGGGTTGGGAAGAGTTATTTGAATTGGGCTTTGATTTGGGAATTGGACTAGATTAAACGTTTGGGCTCGGATCTTTGGCCCAAATCCGATTTTCCTTTATTTCCTCTCCTTTAATTTAACTCCTAATTTAAAAAATAAAATCCTAACTACACTAAAAAAATCAAATCAAATTAGCTAATACTAATTATACTAACAATCGTTACATACAATTAGATATCAATTAGACATAAAACACACAATTAGGCATTTAAATGCTAAAATGTAAAAAAATGAATTATTTTTTTGTGATTTTCATTTTTGTAAGATAAAATTAATTACTCCTAATTTCAAAGGAAGATAAGAAATGTAAGCACGACATATTTTTGTATTTTTTATTAATTTAAACACATATAATCATGCTCATACGAATTCAAACAAATACCAAAAGTAACACAAAAATTCACAAAATACACACCATAAAATAGACAATTTTTTTTGATTTTGTGTGAGTAATTCACGTTAGGCAAAAATCACGTGCTCACAGCTGCCCCTCTTTGCGCGGAAACATGAAGATTTTTCGTGCAAAGATAAATGAGCGGATACGAACGATTTTTGCCCGTTCGAGCATTCCGTGTGAAGCATTTCGAAAAGATCTTGACCGAGCCTTTGCTTCGGGAGGCCTCCTACATATCCTGGGCTAAACAAGAATCAGGTCAATGTAGTTCGGGAAGTTTTGGTAGCTGGGACTACCGTGGACTGACACTTTGCTGTTATTGTTGCTACCGTTGCCGCTGTTGCTGCTTACTGCTCACTGACCTCCTTATTACATCTGTACTAAACGAAAAATAAGAAGCTAGACTAAATTACAGCATTGCGAAATCTTATCTATCTCTTCAACTTGATCTTGTCATTTTCCTTGCTATTCTGTCTGACTTGATGTTCCTTCTGATGCTTCTTCTCTTCTGACAATTATTATTTCGGCCTATCTTGATTGCCGAACTCCGACCATTGGTCCACTCCTTGTGATCTTCGAACTATTCTCCTTCGAAGTTCGAATCTATCTTTCCGATCCTTGTTGCCTTCCTTCCGATTATGAACTTGGATTCATGCTGGGGATTTCCGCTACATTCTGTAACTTTCCGATTCTTCATTATCCTCATCAAATCTTGGAAATTGAGACGTCGTTCTGCTTTTCCGCTGGGCTTTTGACTTTATTGACACACTCTAATCACAAATCGCCACTCCATTCTTCAGGCGGGCTCCCTGACTTCAACTCATAAACTTCGAAACTAAATCGCCACTCCATTCTTCGGGCGGGCTCCCCTGACTTCAACTCATAAACTTCGAAACTAAATCGCCACTCCATTCTTCGGGCGGGCTCCCCGACTTCAATTACAACTTCAAAATAAATCGCCACTCCATTCTTCGGGCGGGCTCCCCGACTTCAAATACAACTTCAAAATAAATCGCCACTCCATTCTTCAGAGGCGGGCTCCCTGATTTAATTATAACGTCCAAACTAAATCGCCACTCCATTCTTCGAGGCGGGCTCCCCGACTTCAATTACAACTTCAAAACTAAATTGCCACTCCATTCTTCAAGCGGGCTCCCCGACTTCAATTACAACTTCAAAACTAAATCGCCACTCCATTCTCCACAGGCGGGCTCCCTGACTTCAAATACAACTTCAAAATAGATCGCCACTCTATTCTTCAGGCGGGCTCCCTGACTTCAAATACAATTTCAAAATAAATCGCCACTCCATTCTTCAGGCGGGCTCCCTGACTTCAATTACAACTCACTAACTTCATCCTATCCATATCGCCTTCTTTTGCTTTATGTACCATTTTCTTCTTCCTGCACCGTCTCTTGGGCCACCTTTTCTTCTGGATTACCTTGTGTTGGAATCGCTTTCTTCCCGGATCGTGTTATTTTCCTTTGACTGCTGGGGATATCCTTGGGACCGTTTACTTACCTGCTGGAGATAATGCTACTGGGGAAGTATTCTTTACTTCCTCTTTTCTACTTCCTTTAACCTTTATTCTATCCCGAGCTCGCTGGGGGTTGAATTTTCATTGACTGAAAATTACCCTGGCAGGGACTCCCTTTTTCCTTTTCCCTCTTTCCCAACCTCCTTCGGGACTTGCTCTTTGCTTCCTTGAAAACTTATGGTATATATTGTTGTTGGGGAAATCTCGAAGATCAGTGTTTCATTTCTCCAAGAACCGCTGGGGATAATACTAGGCTTAAAGATCACTTCCTCGTGTTGTCTGGCCTCTTTCAAAACTATTCTGCTGGAAACTGGTATTTTCCAAAATCTTGCGTTGCTTTCTATCCTTATCCGCTAGGTATTTGCTTTCAAGAAAATTTTCGCCATGGGAGAAAATTTTCTGCCCCAGTTTGATAACCTTCTACGTGGCATGCTTTTCTACCGACGAACCTTCTTTTCCTGCTTTAAATCAAAGAAAAATTGTTAGTTTCAAAACATCGTGAGTGGTCATGCCGCTCTCGCTGGGGCAATTTTCCTTTTCTCTTTCAGCTGCTTGGCCTCCCTCGAACTTTTGGGGATGACGTTGACATTTGCTGGGGAGGGTGCTCTTTCCACAGATGGTCTCTCATCTCTCCCTTTTATTCCTACCTCCAGTTTGATCCGACCCTTCTATTCGATGATCTGTTGTGAGAAATCATCTTCCGGATGTGCAATATTTGTCCATCGTACTCCATAATTCCTGTGAACCTTCCAATCAACCTGTCGTTCCAATCTTAATATCGGAACGATTTTTGCCTTATTGCCTCGTTCCACGCCTATTCATCTTCATTGTACCGCTTTGGGAGACTTGGTAGTAAGCTTTGAAAAGTCAATTTTTGAAAACAAAAGAAAAGGAAAATGATAGAAAAAGAATGCTGACCACGAATGATAAAAGAAAGGGAAAACTTTTCTGAACTCAAAACTGGGAAAAACTTATCTGAATGTATAACTGATCTAATGGTTATGCCGCGCCTTTGAGATTAATCTACCCAGTCTATTTATGTCAATCACTTTCTGATGGCCGCGTTTTGCTAGAAGCAAACGAATGTCCCAACCTTGTCTCATGCAGATGCCTTGTAACCATCTCGCCTTGTCACCTCATAGTGCCCTTCAAAGGGTTTTCACTAATGAGATTCTCTCGATTCTCTCGACCTCCCGTCGCCTTAGGGTCCCCGTAAAGGTTTTCACCGTAAGACTCTCTCATTTTATTTCTCTCAACTTTCTTCGCCTTAAGGTGCCCGCAAGGGTTTTCACCGTTAAGACTCTCTCATTTTGCTTCCTTTCCATGCGGTGGGCTGGGGTATTATCCATGGAATTTCCTCTAAAGGGGCTATCCCTTTTCAGCTTGTAAGTCCTAGATTCAGTCGAGGATTGAAGTGTCATTCGTAGTTTCATTCGTATGACTTGGCATTTCTCAAATACTGATCGAGAGGTCTTTTTGGTTCTTAATGTGGTTTCTGTGCGTGAGGCTAAAGAAAAGGGGTTTAACCTCAACGGTTAGCCCATTACAACTTTCGGAATCCACACTATCTTTCAAACGAAACAATGACTTCTGCCCCAGTTTTGTTGCTTGGGGAACCTTTGATTCTTATTTTATTATGACCGAGCCGTGTGGCGCCTACGTATCCTTCTTGAGGAATCAGGTCGAACGTAGTTCACTTTTTCTTGTGTTTTTTTTTCTTTGTTTCTTTTTCTATTTTGTTACACATCTTCCTTGATGATTCCGAAAGAGGGTATATGAACGAATAATTAAGGCTCAAAGGGAAAACAAGGGTTAAAGTGTTTGGGTAGTAGAAAAAATTGCCTCTGTCATTTCATTCTCCGAAAAATGCCAAATACAAACGAACGAAACCAAGTGTTGACAAATGCATTAAAGAATTACACATAATATCTCTTGACTGCATCGGAATTGATAGCCATATCGGTGCACCTTCCTTCGATATCAGTTAGACATAGAGCGCCGTTGGATAATACTCTAGTCACAACAAATGGTCCCTGCCAATTTGGAGCGAACTTGCCTTTCGCTTCGGCCTGATGTGGTAGAACTCTCTTCAGCACATGTTGTCCCACTTCAAATTTCCTGGGACATACCTTCTTGTTATATGCTCTTGCCATTCTCTTTTGATACAATTGGCCATGACATACTGCTGTCAATCTCTTTTCATCGATCAAGCTCAATTGCTCCAATCGGGTTTTGACCCACTCATCGTCGTCGATCTCAGCTTCAGTGACAATTCGGAGGGATGGGATTTCAACTTCCGCTGGTATTACTGCTTTAGTCCCATATACCAACAAGTAAGGAGTTGCACCTACCGAAGTCCGGACGGTAGTGCGATAACCTAACAATGCGAATGGTAACTTTTCATGCCATTGCCTGGACTCTTCTACCATCTTCCTCAATATCTTCTTTATATTCTTGTTTGCGCTTCAACCGCACCATTTGCTTTGGGACGATATGGTGTGGAATTTCGGTGTGTAATCTTGAACTCTTGGCAGACCTCTTTCATTAATCCGCTGTTAAGATTGGCACCATTATCTGTGATGATTATCTTTGGAATTCCAAACCTGCAGATGATGTGGGAATGTACGAAATCCACCACCGCCTTCTTGGTCACCGATTTGAATGTTTTGGCCTCCACCCACTTGGTAAAATAATCGATCGTTACCAGAATGAACCTATGACCATTGGAAGCCGCAGGCTCTATAGGTCCAATAACATCCATACCCCATGCAACAAACGGCCATGGTGCCGACATTGTATGCAATTCAGTCGGTGGAGAATGAATCAAATCTCCGTGTATCTGACACTCATGGCATCTTCGCACGAAACTTATACAATCCCGCTCCATAGTGAGCCAATAATATCCTGCTCGAAGAATCTTCTTTGCCAATACGTATCCGCTCATGTGTGGTCCACAAACTCCCGAGTGTATATCCGTCATCACTGTTGTGGCTTGACTTGCATCTATACATCTCAACAATCCCAAATCTGGGGTTCTTTTGTACAGCACCCCTCCACTAAGGAAAAATCCGTTCGCCAATCGCCGAATAGCTCTCTTTTGATCTCCAGTTGCTTGCTCTGGGTATATTCCTAACCTGAGGTATTCCTTGACATCATGAAACCATGGCTCACCATCCATTTCTTCCTCTATCATATTGCAATAAGCATGTTGATTCCGGGCCTGAATATGTAACGGATCGACACGAACCTTGTCCGGGTGATGTAGCATCGACGCCAAAGTAGCTAGAGCATCGACAACCTCATTATGCATCCTTGGGATGTGCCTGAATTCTACTGATCGAAAGCGTTTGGTCAAATCATGCAAACACCGACGATATGGGATAAGCTTTAAATCTCTGGTTTCCCATTCTCCCTGAATCTGATGTACCAGAAGGTCCGAGTCCCCCAAGACCAAGACGTCCCTGCACATCCATGTCCACCGCTAATCGCAACCCTAAGATACATGCCTCGTACTCAGCCATATTATTGGTACAATGGAAACGCAGTTGAGCAGTAACAGGATAATGGTGTCCTGTTTCAGAGATAAGCACAGCCCCTACTCCGACTCCTTTTGCGTTCGCCGCTCCGTCGAAGAAAAGCTTCCACCCCTGGCTCCTCGGTTAGTTCCAACCCATCAATTTGCAATACTTCTTCGTCCGGAAAATACGTCCTCAAAGGTTCGTATCCGTCATCGATAGGATTCTCAGCTAAGTGATCGGCTAGGGCTTGAGCTTTCATAGCCGTCCTTGTCACATATATGATGTCGAACTCTGTAAGTAATATTTGCCATTTTGCTAATCTCCCTATAGGCATAGGTTTCTGGAAAATATACTTCAACGGATCCAAACGCGAAATGAGGTAAGTGGTGTAAGAAGACAAATAATGTTTCAACTTTTGGGCTACCCAAGTCAAGGCACAACATGTCTTTTCCAAATGAGTGTACTTAACCTCGTGGACCGTGAATTTCTTACTGAGGTAGTAAATGGCCCGTTCCTTTCTGCCAGTAAGATCGTGCTGCCCCAGCACACAGCCGAACGAATTCTCCAAGACCGTTAGATAGAGAATCGGGGGTCTACCCGGTTCAGGCGGGACTAGTACGGGTGGGTTTGACAGGTACCCTTTGATTTGGTCAAACGCTTCCTGACATTCTGTCGTCCATTCTATCGCCGCGTCTTTCTTCAACAGACGGAATATGGGCTCACAGGTTGCTGTAAGCTGAGCAATAAACCTACTGATGTAATTCAACCTTCCCAACAAACTCATTACCTCTGTTTTATTCCTTGGCGGGGGTAACTCCTGGATGGACTTGATTTTGGATGGGTCCAACTCAATGCCCCTTCGGCTGACGATGAATCCTAGCAACTTTCCTGACGGAACTCCGAATGCACATTTGGCTGGATTAAGCTTGATATCATATCTTCGAAGTCTTTGGAAAAACTTCCTGAGATCGGCAATGTGGTCTTCTTGACGTCTAGATTTTATGATCACATCATCCACGTACACTTCAATTTCTTTGTGTATCATGTCATGGAATACCGTAGTCATCGCTCTCATGTATGTTGCCCCTGCATTCTTCAAACCGAACGGCATCACCCGGTAGCAATAAGTTCCCCACGGTGTGATAAAAGCCGTCTTTTCTGCGTCCTCTTCATCCATTAAGATTTGATGATATCCCGCGTAGCAGTCCACAAAGGATCCGATCTCACGCCCGGCGCAATTATCAATAAGGATATGGATATTGGGAAGTGGGAAATTATCCTTAGGGCTCGCCTTGTTGAGATTGCGGTAGTCCACGCAAACCTCTGATCTTTCCGTCTTTCTTTGGCACCGGTACTACGTTAGCCAACCATTCGGGGTATCGAGTGACACGAATGACTTTCGCCTGCAACTGCTTGGTCACTTCCTCCTTGATCTTTACACTCATCTCTGTCTTAAATTTCCGCAGTTTTTGCTTGACGGGAGGACATGTCGGGATCAGTGGGTAATTTATGAACCACTAGATCAGTGCTGAGTCCTGGCATGTCGTCGTACGACCATGCGAAAATGTCTTTAAACTCCATGAGTGTTTTGATCAATTCTTCTCTCAGGTTGGGTTCAATATGGACACTTATTCTGGTTTCTTTGACATCATCTATGCCCCCCAGATTAATAGCCTCAGTATCATTTAAATTTGGTTTGGGTTTTTCCTCGAAGTGACTTAATTCTTCACCGATTTCTTCTACGGCTTCATCATCGCAGTATTCCGATTCACTCTCGTCACCTCTTATTTCATGCGTTATTATTTCCAAACCCGATTGACTTTCTAGACTGGGTTAATTAATCTTTAAGCACGCCATATCATTAAGATCAGTTGAAAGAAAGCTGCTCAGAAAAGTAAAAAAAAAGAAGAAAAATAAACAAAATTAGAAACGAAAGGAACCAAATTTCATTAATGGGAACAGTACAAGGAAAAACAAACTTGCGAACTCAAATCAAAATGAACTGAAACAAACGGATTTTAATTCGGGGACAATCCCAACACAAAATTTCGAAATAAAACAATCCAAAACAAACTACCAAGACTCCTTCCGGACAGGGAGAGGAGTAGCCTTCCAATTATTCAACTTTGCTTTTGATCCCACAAACTGTATATCGGCATGGCTGGATCCTTTGCCATCCTCGAGCATGCATACATCTGCGAATAGGTCCTCGAACTTTCTTAAGAATTCTTCGTCTGGCCTAACCATAGGACTGGGAACCTTTGTCGTCGGATGTCCTCTTACTCCAGACCTGACAAAAGATTGGGAAAGGCGTGGAACAGGCTTCGGGAGCACCCATGTCTTCTGCTTATTCCTCTTGGCTCACTGGATGTCCTCCGATGTTGGCTTGAATCCAAGCCGAAGGTTCCTATGCTTTCGACCACAGATACCGGATTGTATGATTCCTTGCAGAGATGCACCTAGACCTTTGCTGGGTATGAAACCGTGTCTCAACATTTCACGAGCCACCATGACGTCTGCAGTAATTATTCTATCATTGGGGATGCATTTCCCTTCTGGAACTCGGTTGGCGGATACCACATCGCAGATCTGGTATACCCACGGCCCAACATCTTCTTCCGTCTCAACAAAGGGGACGATGGTGCCTGGTTGTAGATCATTCTCTCCATGGACGACGATCTCCTGTTGGTCCCACTCAAACTTGACGAGTTGGTGTAGGCTGGATGGAACTGCTCTTGCGGCATGGATCCACGGTCGCCCTATCAGAAGGTTATATGACACTACCATGTCCAACACCTGGAATTCCATGGTGAACTCCACTGGCCCAATTGTCAAGATTAACACTATGTCCCCGACCGACGCCTTGCCTCCTCCATCAAACCCTCGAACACATATGCTGTTCTTGCGTATCATGCCGATGTCCACTTTCAGCTTGTTCAGTGTAGAGAGGGGACATATGTTAGCACCGGACCCATTATCGACAAGGACTTTGGTAACCACCGACTCCTCACACTTTACCGTAAGATACAAAGCCTTGTTGTGCTCAGTGCCTTCCTCAGGCAACTCGTCATCGGTGAAGGTGATCCGATTTGCTTCGAAGATCCTATTGGTGATCTTCTCCAAATGACTCACCGAGATTTTATCAGGTACGTGGGCCTCATTCAGAACTTTCATCAAAGCTTGCCGATGTTCTTCAGAATGTATCAGCAAGGATAGCAATGAGATTTGCGCGGGAGTCTTCTTCAGCTGTTCTAGGACAAAATAATCATGCAGCTTCATCTTTTTCAGGAATTCTTCTGCCTCTTCGTCAGTCACCGGCTTTTTCAGTGTTGCCGGAGCAGTCTTCCTCAACTCCACGGGGGCAAAACATCTCCCCGAGCGGGTCAAACCTTGCGCTTCGCAAACTTCCTCTTTCACTTCCTTTCCTTTGTAGGTTGTCGTGGTCCGATCATAATTCCATGGAATAGCTCTGCTATCAGCTATTGGCAACTGTATTGCTGGCTTGATGATGAAAGGATCCACTCGAACACCCGCCACCGTCAAGACGGGTTTGGTTGCCACCCCTGGTACAACTATTTTTGCTTCCCCCGGCCTCACCGGCACTTTGTTCATGCTTCCCTCTGCTTCCGACCCTCCTTGTATGTCCTTCTTGCAACTGAGTGACTCATCAAGGCTTGGCCCCTTTCTCATTCCTACCCCACTAGACTTGATCATCATTACAGTCTGAGGGGTTTTCTCCTTTCCTTCTTCTACCCGTACCAACTCGATCATGTTGGTCTCGTGATGAGTTGGAAGTGGATTTTGGTTGATGTTGGGCTCTGTTGGAGTCTGGACCTCAATCCTGCGAGTGTCGATGAGTTCCTGGATGGCTGTTTTCAACCTCCAACACTTTTCCGTGTCGTGTCCCGGACATCCTGAGCAGTATGCACAATTTACTGAATGGTCCAGATTCTTTGGAAGAGGGTTTGGTAGCTTAGCCTCAACCGGATTTAGCAACCCTACTTGCTTCAAACGGTGGAACAAACTGGTGTAAGACTCCCCCAAGGGAGTGAAAGTCTTTGGCCTTGGCGCCCTGTCGCTCTTGAATGCTTGGTTCGGACGAAAACCCGCACCCGTGGGGTTTCTATAGGCTCTTGGGGGTGGGTAATTGTTTTGTGGATTTGGCGCACGCCATGGTGCCTGGACGGGAGGTGCGGAATATGACTGTGCGTGATGGACAGTAAAATGGGGATCGGGTGTTGGATAGTAGTGTTGCGGGTGGTTATATGGGTTGTGGAAGTAAATTTGGTGGTGAGGTTGTGGCGGGTTATACTGGGGTGCGGGGCCTCTGTTTCTGAACCATGTTCCGGACTCGACCGTCGTGACTTCTTCTTTCCTCTTTTTCCCAAGCACTCCCCCGGTACCACTTTGGATAGCTTGAGTGGTGGCTTTCAAAGCTGAATAGCTCATGATCTTGTTGGCTTTGAAGCCTTCCTCGATCATAGCCCCCATCTTTATCACCTCAGTGAATGATTTACCGACGGACGTCACCAGATATCCGAAATAGGTCGGCTCTGGTGTCTGCAGCAAGTAATCCACCATCTCGTTCTCTCTCATAGGCGGATCTACCCTTGCTGCCTATTCCCTCCAGCGGAAACCAAATTCTATGAAACTTTCGGCGGGTTTCTTTTCTAACTTTAGCAATGATAAGCGGTCCGGGACTATTTCAAGATTGTACTGGAACTGGCCAATGAATGCTTGAGCCAAATCATCCCACGTAAACCATCTGCTGGGATCCTGCCTAGTGTACCACTCTAGTGCAGATCCCCCCAAACTCTGACCGAAGTAAGCTATCAGAATCTCGTCTCGTCCTCCGGCTCCTCGCATTTTACTACAAAACCCTCGAAGATGGGCCACTGGATCACCATGCCCCTCGTATAGGTCAAACTTGGGCATTTTGAACCCGGCTGGCAACTGGACATCTGGGAATGGACACAGATCCTTGTAAGCGACACTGACCTGGTTGCCCAAACCGTGCATATTCCTGAAGGACTGCTCCAGGCTTTTAACTTTTCTAATAACTTCCTCATGCTCCAAACTTTTGAAGTGCTTTTCCGGTTCTGCCAGGTTATCCCAGTGAAGGGTGTGTGAATGCGGTTTAGGAGCCTTAAAGGTAGGCTCGGGAGAATAAAAATGATTGTCATATATTTGAAAAAGTGGTTCACTGGAAGACTTTTGTAAAGTAGCGGGTGGAGGTGCCACAAAAACAGGGGTAACCGGAGAAGGAGTATTTTGTCTAGCTGGTGGAACCTGGGATGTATAAGGGTTTTCCCCTTGATAGTAAGGATAGATTGGTGCACTTGTCGAGGGATCAATGGGCGGACGCTCTGGTGCTGGTGTAAGAGTAGGAAGGTTTGGTGATGATTGTCCCCTAGCCCAGGCTAGGTGCATCTCTGTCATTTGTTGTCTTAACCGGTCCATCTCCTCTTTCATGATTTGTATCTCTGTTTTCTCCCCATCGATACTTTTGTCGGAACTAGACATGCTCGCTGGAATTGGACCTTTTGATCTGGTATGGTAAGGGTGATCGGCCAGTATACTCTGTCAAGTCACTGCTAAACTTTCCGGCAATTGCAACAAACTTGTTAGCTCACTGAATTTAACAGGCATGTTATCGCACGTTGGATGTAATGCACCTAATCAATTAACCATTTCTACATGTATTCTTCGCATGCGTCATTCCAGCTTTTCTTTTTCTTCTTTCTCTTATCCTTGAAAACTTTATTGTTATTAATCTCCCCATTTTTCTTTTCTTTTTTTTTTTAGCGGTGGTCGAATCTTATGTGGATTGCCTACGTATCACGTCCCCGCGTGAATCAGACCGAGCGTAGTTCTAAAACAATAGACATAAGATAGAATGAAATGTTCATGAATTTTATTTCAACAAACTTCAAACTTGAAACACTTGCAAAATGACAACAATGGAGAAAAACTTGTAAAAGGACAAACAGACTCTAAAACAACAGACTCTTCTAAGCATGTTCCAACGCCTCGAATCTTTGCGCCCGGGGGGCGCTGTTTGGCCTTGCTGCAGTTCTTGGTGTAAGATCTTTCTGTATACTCCCCAATTCTGCCATGACTTGGTGGACACATTCCATGATTGAAGAAAAGAGGGCAGGCCGAGGTACTCGTTCGCAGTTCAAACACCTCATAGTAATGTAGTGCCCGATCTCATTGATCCTGGTTCTGATCATGTCTTTTTCTCTGAGCAGCTGCCCTATGTGCCTGTTCTTTGCCCCTAATACTTGAGAGTTGTCGGAGACATGGTCCAAGAGCCTATCTATTTGTCTTTCCATCCGTGCCATCAAGTTGTGACAACGGTCTCTATCTGCTTTAGCATCCTGGACTTGCCTGAGAGTTCGCTCTCTAAGAGTGGCATTTGCTTTTCTCAAATCAACGATGATTGCATCATAGTCTTTCTCTACTTGTTGTAGACGGAGTGCTTCTTGGTGGGCTGCTCTCTTCCATTTTGTCCGGACTGCAACCAAAGCCGCTTTTGCCTTCTCCAAGTCTTCTTGGTGTTCAAAGGCTTTCCTTTCCAAATCGTTTATCAGCATCTGATCACTCCGACTCCTCCTTGACCTCTCTGCGGCCAATTGCATCTCTCGAATTTGAGTTTGGAGTGCTTCTCTTTCCTGCTCCCAACCGGCCCTTTCCCGATCGAAGTCAGCCTGTTGTATGTCCATGGCCGCTTCCAGGATTCCTTTGTCTTCTTTTAAAGTGTTGATGCAAGATTGGAAATTTTGTGATGTCTCATGCTCAGCCTCCCTAACTCTGGTTTCTATTTCTCTCTCCCAATCGACGGCATACTTCACTGACCTTTCTGACCTTTGCTCCTGGTATTGATTGGTTGTGGAACCATTCAAGATAAGCGAGACTCACTTCTCCCCGTTCTCGATCGGAAACCATCTCGTTTATGTCGGAGAGTCGACTACCGAACCATACCTTCTGTGCATAAGTCTCCCTCGGGGTCTCCTCCGTCACAAATTCCCATACAAATGATCGCATATCCTCAATTGGGGCCCTTTTCTGTTCTCTTCCCAACTGCCGCATGACACGTAGTGGGGCATATGGTTGGAAACCCCTGAAACCCATTAGTATGTAGAATGGGCGGTATGTCGACATATGCATGATTTTGGCGGAAGGGAACCAATAATAATTCCAGGTAAGTTGATCTGCTCTCAAAGAGTTGAGAAGTTCTTGCCAAGTCCTCAAGTCTTCTAGAAGGTTACAACGGGCGGCTCTGTTTGTATGACAGCGAATATAATTCAGCCAATCTGCTTTGAAGTTTATCACAATTGGGTGATGATAGAGATGTTCTATAAACCACATTTGTAATAAGATATTGCAGCCTTCAAAATAGTCTTGTCCTTCTTGGCACCGAGTTAAGGCCCGAAAGATGTCTCCTAGTATCATCGGAAGAACAGTGTGTTCCTCGTTACTCTGTAGATATGAGACCACCGCAGCTAAACGGATTCTGATGCGTCCGCCACGTTCGGTAAAAACCATGGTTCCCAAAAAAGCGATCATAAAAGCATAGATTCTTAAATCTCCCCAGGCGTCATAATTCAACTGGTTAACAAATTCAGTGTTTGAGAATTTCTCAAACCCTTTCTTATCACCAAATCTGTCGTAGAGATAATCCAGTGGCACCCAACCGTTCTCCAGACAACCCAAGGGAACCCGCCGGAGACATAACTTTTTCAAGAAATTATTCACACCCATCTGCCTAGGAGCTGCAGGTCTCATCTTGTGCAAATCTCTTCCGAGTCCTGTGAGTCCGCCCAATTCTTCCAAAGTGGGTGTCATTTCGCAATCCCGGAATCTGAACACATTGCTTGTTGAGTCCCAAAAACTCACTAAAGCTCTGATCACATTTTTGTCCGGTTTTATCATCATGATGTTCGGAAGAAACTTGAGGTGCTTGTGAACTTGATTTCTTTCCCAAGCTGAAAAATTAGTCCACCATTTACAGAGCCGATCCGGGGTTTTGTCCTGGACCATGAACATAGGTGGCATTTCGTCTCTCACCCTTTTCTGGCCGATTCGTTGCGAGGAAGTCATGCTGATCCTAGAAAAGATAAAAAATGGACTTAAGATTTTTTTCAAGAAATTTTTTTTTTTATTATATAAAAAAAACGAATCTTGTTAATACGGCCTTTCAGCACTTGAAGAAGATTTGAAGGCTGTATAACAAGATACCAATGTGATGTCTATATTCCATTTTGCGAAATTAGTCCTCCGGCGCCCCTTTTGAGGCGTTTGGCTATTTTTCCAAAATTTCCTAACTCTCGACTAAGAACAAAAATCCTAATTCTAATATTTTTAATTATTGTTTTCCTTAAAAAAAATCAGTATTAGTTGAGCCCGATATGAGTTGCCTACGTATCTCATGTTTGGTGAGAATCAAACTTGCGTAGTTCGAAAATAAAAGAACTAAATCATTTTAAGAAAAGAAAACAAACTATTTTTAAACAACATTTCTAAAACAAAGAAATCATTTTTGCATTTTTTTTTTCAAAATCATTTTCAAAGAAACTAAACTATTTTCGTAAAATTAAGAAAATTTTTTTGGAAAATTATTTTTTTTTTGCATTTTTTCAAATTTTATTTTTTAAAGAACTAACTATTTTCGTAAAAATAAGAAAATTTATTTGGAATTTTTTTTTTGCATTTTTTTCAGAATTTATTTTCAAAGAACTAACTATTTTTCATAAAACTATTTTGACTATATACCCTGATGTTTTCCACTTCTTTCTCTCTTTTAACAAACCAGTCGGCATGTAAGATCGAAATAAATGCACACAGAAAGATGCAACAAGTTGGTCTTTTGTTTCAGGTACACCTGTCCTAGACAGGCCCAACCCCTGTGTTGAGCCTCCTAAGTCAAATATGCACACGATGCAAATAAACGTTCCTATCGGGGATCCGGCATAAGGTTTTGTTATTCTAAGTCATCATCCCGTTGGAAAAGTGTCTAGACTGGCTTTAACTCGAGCGGACAACTCGAGCCGAAGAGTGTCAGTGCACCGGTAGCATGGCTTTCCGGCTTAATTGACAAACTCTCCGCCTAAACATGTGTGACTACAAAATCCTTCACCGGGTGCCAAGCACCACGGCTATCTTGAGAAAACGGGCTATGTCCAGCAAATGCCCGGTATTATATTTCAAAAGACTCAGAAGAGAAAAATGGGTATCGGCACAATTTATATACAGTTCACAAAATATCAAAGCGGTAAAGCAATATTTAGCATATCAAATATAAACATGTAATAAAATCAAATAATAAATAAGCCAAATAAAATAATTATTCAAAGCTCGAATTCTTAAACCCAGAACCAGTGGTTCTGGGTTTGTAGTTCCCCAGCAGAGTCGCCAAAGCTGTCACACCTCCTTTTGGCGCGCCCACTACCCGGGGGTAGAAGCGTAAGGGAGTTTTTCCACTTTAAGTGACAATGTTCGAAACGGGATTATTTTATTTATTTTTCAGAGACGCCACTTGGAATAAATTAAGGTGTCCCAAGTCACCGATTATTTAAATCCCGAATCGAGGAAATTTCGACTTTCCAAATGAAGTCTGCGAACCAGAAATTCTAAGTAAGGAATTCTGTTGACCCGAAGGAAGGTGTTAGGCACCCTCGGATCCCGTGGTTCTAGCACGGTCGCTTCAATTATTATAAATGGCTAGAGATTCCTGATTTTATACATGTTTATAAATTATATGCTCTAATTAAACTTCAAACCGCTCTATTAATTTGAAAACGGACCCAAAGAAAAACAAAAACTAATTACAACATAGACTCGAACTTTTGACAAATAAAAAGGTATCCGAATTACTTACTTTGTAGCTATGCCGATTAAAGCCATTGTAAGACTAAGCCAAAAATCAATTTATTAATTTATTTAACAGTATATCCCTTAAGATTATTTCCAATTAAAGACCCATACCAAATGATGTATTATTTCATAGCTTTTTGACTTAAGGCCGGAGATTAAAATAAAAAAAAAAACTAACGAAAAATTAATCAAAATATGCGAAATAGAAATAATTCACCTTGGTCCATTATTTAAAGTAAAACGTTTACTTTGGATTTTTACTATCCTTAATCCGATGTTAATTGGCGAAATTCAAACTATACGATTAAAATTGACCTAACATTGGCATTTAAAGCATGGGCTAACTCATCTTGTTTGCTTAATTACAAATAGATTTCAAGGAAGACCTCGAAAATGATCCCAAACATCTTATGTTAATAGCTAACATTAATCAAACCAACACTTTAAATATGTTTGAATCACTTTGACTTTAAACAATTACCTATAAAATATCAAAAGGAATCCAAGCCGAATTGGCTAGTTTTAACTTACACGAGTCCCGAACATGTACTAACAATAACAGAAACTAATTAAGCATAGATAAAAAATGTCTATTTTTAGTCAACAATCTCAAAATAAACCCAGTTTACAATGATAAATAATACAAGCCCGGCGGATTTTGTTTCAATTCATACATGCCGAAGTAAGAGCTAAGTAAACATACAAGACTATATGCATTTCTAATCCTTTAAACAAATAACTACACAATATTTATTTATGCTAACAGTCTTTAGTTTGACAAATAGCTAAACAGGACTATCTATGTAATAGCTTCAACTAAAAGGATTCAAAGATAGCTTTTCAATTCAAATTTTCTGGTACAAGAGTGGCCAAGTCCAAAGATATGTACCTGGATAATGGAAATAGAAGGAGAAAAGATGAGTAATCAGCAGCAGCAAGTAAAGGAAACAGCAGTTGGCAGCAACAAACAAGCACCAGCAGTAGCACTTGAAACCCCAATACAACTCAAAAGACCCAAACTTTGGACAGAAAATAGAATTCAAACAGCAAACCAAAACCAATTTGTGAACCAGCAGAAGACACCAAAATGATCTCCAAAGAACTCTCACAATGTTTATCTTCTTTTTCTCTATTTTTCAGTAAACCTATCTGTGAGTGTATATGTTCTGCAGAGAATGTTCTATGTGAGTATCACTGTGTTTTCTGCCAAATGATCTCAATATCTCAATGTGTCTGAATGTGTTTCTAGAGAATGTTTTCTCTGTTTTTTCAGTCTCTTAATGTGTTTCCAGAGAGTCTAGTCTTTCAATGTCTGTATCTCTCTCTGTATATCTCAAAAATGTCTACTGCCAGTGTTCTCCAGATCCTCTATTTAAAGACTAAGCTTACAATTTTTTTTCTTTCTTTTTTATTAAAAACACTCTTCTTTACAGCTTCTATCTTCTTTCAACATGTGCACCCATTTATCTTTCATCATCCCCCCATGTTTTGTTATGATTTTCCAGCTCTTAAGAGCATTCAAAATAGATTAATTTCTGCCATCATTCTCTGTCCATTCCATTACTTATTGTCTAAACCTATTTTTAAATCAAAAGGTGTATTGGCAACCTGTTCTTTCTCTTCAAAACATGAGAAATGATTCCCATGTGCACTATACCTCTTAGACAAACTAGCTGTTGGCTTTCAGATTTTAAAATAAAAGCTAACACAACTATAACCAATTCATTCTAATTCAACAAACAAAATCAAATAAACAACCTAATTCAACATAAACAGTAATTCGGATCAGATGAGCCCAAAGCCAAACTTGTGTCCTAATGTTCTAACAAACGAACCTACGAATCTAAATCGACGACATTCGTATAGTCGATTACAACGCGCATAATCGATAAACAATAGTCGACGATTTAGTGATACAAAATCTCGGGCAGCACTTTTGGAATTCAATATCAAACAATCGACGATATTAACATCGAAGTGAATTCGACTAACAACTACACGTTAACAACAAAGAAGAAACAGATCGACCAAATAAAAAGCTCCCAAAGAGATGAGGAAAACAGAGAATTGGTGAAATATCCGAAGAAAAATCAACAACAAATGAAACTACAAAACAATTAAACTAAACTGACTAGTACAAGTAAATAAAAACAGAAAAAGAGAAGAAATACCTTGAAACAGAAAATGGAGAACTCGGCGGCTCGGGCTTGGGTCATTCGAGGTCGAAAGGACCTTAATTGAAATGTTTTCCAAGTGAAAACAAATCAATTAAGGTCTATTAGACCTCAATTTCATGAAACCCGATGAGAAAAATCCCCAATTTGAATTTAGGGTTCTTAAAGCTCAAGATTTGGGGTTCGAACAGTTAGGGCTAGATTCGAACAAAAATAAAGTTGATTACGGTGAGAGGGAGGTCGGGGAAGTGTTCGGTGTGAGTCTTGGGTGTTTTGGGGTGGTTTTCAAATTCCGGCGAATTTTCGATCGGATATTCGAAGAATTCGGGAGTGATTCGAGACGAATGGTTAATGGATTCGTGTAGAGGGGGGTTAGGGGAAGCTATGGTGTTAAAATGGGATGGTTTGGACCACCGGAACCGCCGTGAGGCGATTTCCGGTGGCGGAGCACGGCGGCGGCGGCGTCGGTCGCTGAAGGTTTAGAGATGGATTATGTTTTTGGGGAAATGAGGGGTTTAGGGGTTTTTGGGAGATTAAAATTAGGCAATTAATCCGGGCCGTTGGATGAAGGAATCCAACGGCTCAGATCAAAAGGGGCGGTGGGTCGGTTCGGGCGTGGGGGACGGGTCACGGGTTGGGAAGAGTTATTTGAATTGGGCTTTGATTTGGGAATTGGACTAGATTAAACGTTTGGGCTCGGATCTTTGGCCCAAATCCGATTTTGCTGTATTTCCTCTCCTTTAATTTAACTCCTAATTTAAAAAATAAAATCCTAACTACACTAAAAAAAATCAAATCAAATTAGCTAATACTAATTATACTAACAATCGTTACATACAATTAGATATCAATTAGACATAAAACACACAATTAGGCATTTAAATGCTAAAATGTAAAAAATAAATTATTTTTTTGTGATTTTCATTTTTGTAAGATAAAATTAATTACTCCTAATTTCAAAGCTAGATAAGAAATGTAAGCACGACATATTTTTGTATTTTTTATTAATTTAAACACATATAATCACGCTCATACGAATTCAAACAAATACCAAAAGTAACACAAAAATTCACAAAATACACACCATAAAATAGACAATTTTTTTTTTGATTTTGTGGGAGTAATTCACGTTAGGCAAAAATCACGTGCTCACAGAGAAGAGAGAGGTTTGTGAAAATGGGATAAACTCCCGTAAGTGTTCTGTTTTTGAGCTGAAGAATTCACTGGGCGAAATTACCCTACACGATCGCGTGAATTGGGCTGCGATCGCGTAGAGGAAAGACTGGCCTCTTATGCGATCGCGTGAAAATGATTGCGATCGCGTAGAGAAAAGACTGGAAGCTACACGATCGCGTGAGGGATGATGCGATCGCGTAGAGGAAATTCACCGGGCAGCCTATTTGGCCTATGCGATCGCGTAGGGTAAAAACTGGAAGTGACGCGATCGCGTGAGGGATGCTGCGATCGCGTAGAAGGACTGGCCAATGCTGTGCGATCGCGTGGATGAGGCCGCGATCGCGTAGAACAAAATCCCTGTGCAGAAGTTGCAGAATTTCTGTTGTGTTTTCAAATCCAAAAACAACCCGAACCACCTCCGAAACACTCTCGAGCCCTCGGGGCTCCAAACCAACTATGCACACTAACTCAAAAACATCATACAAACTTGCTCGCGCGATCAAATCGCTAAAATAACATCAAAATCAATTAATTGAGCTTTAAAACTCAAGAATTTTTTCAAATTTCATAACTTCCAAAATTTCCAATTTAAGGCCGAAACACGTCAAATGACGTCCGTTTTCAACCAAACTTTACAGGAAGCGCTTAACCAATATATATGACTTGTACCGGGCGTCGGAACCAAAATACGAGCCCGATACCAGTAAATTTTAATCAAAATTCAGTTTCATTTTTCTTAAACATTTTGAGAAAATAATTTAACAGAAAAATTCTTTTACCGGGGTTCTAGACCTCGGATTTTAATTCCGGGCATACGCCCAAGTTCCATATTTTTCTACGGATTTTCTAAGACCGTCAAATCACGGGTCCGGGTCCGTTTACCAAAAATATTGACCAAAGTCAACCATATCAATATTAATATCAAAATTCTTCAAATTTTCCACATATTGCATATGTTTCAACATAAAAATTTTCCAGCTTTGCGCCCGGACTGCGCACGCAAATTTAGGAAACTATAAATAAGGTTTTCAAGACCTCGGAAGCTCGAAATGATTAATAAAACAAGTGATGACCCTTTGGGTCGTCACATTCTCCACCTCTAAAACAACTGTTCGTCCTCGAACGGACAAAAGAAAGAAGTACCTAAGTCATGGAATATATGAGGATATCGGCTCCGCATGTTAGACTCGGACTCCCAGGTCGATGCCTCAGGAGGCTGACCCCTCCACTGAACTCGCACAGAAGAAAAACTCTTCGACCTCAACTGTCGAACCTGCCGATCTAGGATAGCTACCGGCTCCTCCTCATAGGACAGATCTTTGTCCAATTTGACAGTGCTGAAATCTAACACGTGTGACGGATCGCTGTGATATTTTGGAAGCATGGACACATGAAACACTGGATGTACAGCTGATAAGCTAGGTGTCAAGGCAAGTTTATATGCCACCTCTCCCACACGATCAAGAATCTCGAATGGTCCAATAAACCTAGGGCTAAGTTTGCCCTTCTTTCCAAATCTCATCACGCCCTTCATAGGCGATACTCAGAGCAATACTCGCTCCCCTACCATGAAAGTTATATCTCTAACCTTGCGATCTGCATAGCTCTTTTGCCTAGACTGAGCTGTGCGAAGCCTTTCTTGAATAATCTTGACTTTATCTAAGGCCTCCCGAACTAAATCCGTGCCCAATAACCGAGCTTCTCCCGGTTCAAACCATCCAACCGGAGAACGACACCGCCTACCATACAATGCTTCATAAGGAGCCATATGGATGCTCGATTGATAACTATTATTATAAGCAAACTCTGCCAACGGCAAGAATTGATCCCACGAACCTCCAAAATCAATAACACACGCCCGTAACATATCTTCCAGTATCTGAATAGTCCTCTCGGACTGACCATCCGTCTGGGGATGAAAGGTTGTACTTAGCTGAACTTGCGTGCCCAACTCTCGTTGAACCGCATTCCAGAAATGTGAGGTAAACTGTGCACCTCGATATGAAATAATAGAGATTGGCACGCCATGAAGGCGAACGATCTCCCTGATATAAATCTCAACTAACCTCTCGGATGAATAGGTAGTGGCAATAGGAACAAAATGAGCTGACTTGGTCAGCCTATCAACAATCACCCAAACAACATCAAACTTCTTCCGAGTCTTCGGAAGTCCAGAAACGAAATCCATCGTGATTCGCTCCCACTTCCATTCGAGAAGTTCAATTCTCTGAAATAAACCGCCAGGTCTCTGATGTTCATACTTAACCTGCTGACAATTAAGACACCGTGCCACATATGCCACAATATCCTTTTTCATTATGCGCCACCAATAATGTTGACGCAAATCTCGATACATTTTCGCTGCGCCTGGATGAATAGAATACCGCGAACTGTGAGCTTCGTCTAGAATCAATTCTCTAAGCCCATCAACATTTGGCACACAAATGCGCCCTTGCATCCTTAGGATCCCATCAGCATCTAAGGTGACCTTTTTAGCACCCCCTCGTTGAACCGTATCTCTAAGGTCACATATATAAGAATCATTATATTGTTGATCGCGGATATGTTCCAATAATGAAGAGCGAGCGATCGTGCAAGCTAGTACTCGACTAGGCTCGGAAATATCCAACCTCACAAATCGATTGGCCAAGGACTGAACATCCAAAGCAAGTGGTCTCTGATTGACTGGAATATAAGCAAGACTACCCATACTGGCTGACTTCCTACTCAAAGCGTCAGCCACCACGTTTGTTTTTACCTGATGATATAAAATGGTGACATCATAATCTTTTAGCAATTCTAGCCACCTTCTCTGCCTCAAATTCAACCCTTTCTGCTTAAACAAAAACTGAAGACTCTTATGATCGGTGTATACTTCACATGCTACACCATACAAATAATGCCTCCAGATCTTCAATGCGTGAATAATCGCCGCCAATTCTATATCATGCACTGGATAGTTCTTTTCATGAATCTTCGACTGCCTCGAAGCATAAGTAATAACCTTGCCATCCTTCATTAATACTGCACCAAGCCCAATACGGGAAGCATCACAATAAACAGTTTAAGGTCCCGTACCTGTGGGTAAAACCAATACCGGTGATGTGGTCAAGGCTATCTTGAGCTTTTGAAAGCTCGCCTCACATTCATCGGGCCATTCAAATTGAACACCTTTCTGTGTCAATCTGGTCAGTGGGGTAGCATTAGATGAAAACCCCTCTACGAATCGGCGATAATAACCCACTAATCCCAAGAAACTTCGAATCTCTGTGGCTGATGTCGGTCTAGGCCAGTTCTTGACTGCCTCAATCTTCTTTGGATCAACCTGAATACCTACTTCCGTCACAATATGACCTAGGAATACAACTGAACTTAGCCAAAATTCACACTTCGAAAATTTTTCATATAGTTGCCTATTTTTCAGATTTTTGCAAAGCCACTCTAAGATGTTGCGCATGCTCCTTCTGACTGCGGGAGTATGTCAATATGGCAACAATGAAGACTACAACGATAAGTCTACATAAGGCACGAACACCTCATACGTATGCACATATTCATGACTCGGGCCATAAGAGTTGTTCCTAAATTACAACATTGTCAATTAACCCTGTTATCAAATATCTTATTCCAAAACTCCCACTTTACTCACAATGAGGTATGAAAACCTCATGATTACTTTCCCGAATTAATGAGTCATATTTATTCTTAGCTGGTGCTCCTCTCAAAGTCTATAACTCCATGGTTACAAAATAGAAATGTTTAGATATGAATAGAAACTATGCATGGATTGTCAAATAATCCTAACAGGCATGGCTCAAATTTAGGATATTGTGCTAGATTTTTATTTCCAGAAAGGGGAAATTTTAAACACAAACTTTTCACCACCAGGACCTTGTCCTCATATAATATTCACCGCAGCTTGCAGCTCGGTTTTTAAAACAAATATTTTCACGTTATACAAAAATTTTGTGGATCTCATCCTCCACTCTAATTCACAAGTATTTGCACATTGTGCCACTGATGTTTTTCATTTCCTTTCTTTCTTCTTTTCAACTATTGTCCTTCAAAGAGTATCGCGGCATAAAAGAACCCTCATACCGACAGGGTATCCAATTTAACCATTGAAAATAATTGTTTCAGGAATTGCATCAATTCCCATTGTAGTAAATAATATAAAGTCACTTTCGACCTCATCAATATTCCTAGTGACCAACACATAATAATAAGGATAATTATCCCCATTTAATAGCACAGCGTGAGTATTCACATAAGTAGATTTGATGATTTCGAAGCTCACTCATGAGCGGAGCATATAAAGAGGACTTGCCTCAATTCTTCAAAGATCAAATCAAATTGAGGAAAAATATTCCTTTTATAACAATCAGAATTGTACATGTGATAACATCATCCGGTGTAGTGACCTCAGTCACACCATAAAAATTATGTCAACAACTAGATCTCCACCTCTAGGAGTCTCACCTCCGCCTCAAACATCCTGACCTCTAACCCTGGCTGGTCATGTGAGTTAAGTATTGACTGCAACGGGCACGTAGCTTGAGTGCCTTCGTAAATTATATTTCTCCAATCTACCACATTCACAACAATTCCTTTGAGGCTCAGCTAACTTATTGGACATGACGACATATTCGGACAATGTCAAAATAACCTGGCATGATCGTTCAGATCATACATACCACACCTTTCAAAAAGTCAGGGAGGTAACTCCTCCAAATATTTCTACAAATAGGATTGAGTAGGTAATGTCGCATAGCCGGTCTGCCCTCTTCATAGGCTTGTCACAAACATTGACGACCAATTACCTCTTTTGCTATGCTAGCTTGACACTGTTGAACTACCTCATTTGCTCATATACTCTTTATTACTCTTTGGGCCGATTCTTACCCCCTACAGAGTAATAAGCCTCAAACATGCATAATTTATTTGGGGGACCTTTCCATACCATATGTATACATTCCAAGCCAAAACTGACATAACACATGGCCATTCGATCCATTCACTAATAGTGGATTTCCCCCTTTTGGCTATAAGTCAAAGTCACAACATCTGATAGTCCACAATAATTATCCTTCACAGCTTCAAATTAATCAACCAGACGTCAAGGTCCATTAAAACCACAATCGGTTAGTAAATACATTATGTTTCCACTACTTCACTCGCTACCTGAAACACAGTAAAATCAACCCTCTCGCTTTCAACTATTCCCGCGTTCTGCAATATCTCATAGCAACGGAAAATAAATTACCTTGGGTTCTCAAAAGATGCACCACTGAAGGAGATAGCGAAGAGTTTGGTGAAACTTATCCGAAACTTCGTAAAGCTTCTGAAGGCATCGTCGATCTATCACCAACCTGTGCCATTGTCGGCTGAAGAAGCGGTACATGCCTTCGCCATTCGTGGGAAGACAAGAGTCGAAATTCAACTTAACATTTGAAGAACAAACTCGCACGATAGGAAAGAATGAAGGTGAAAATTTCCTAACTCTGTAGCCTCTGGAGGATAAATACAGACGTCTCCGTACCGATCCCTCATACTCTACTAAGGTTGTTCGTGAGTTGTGAGACCTATGCAACCTAGTGCTCTGATACCAACTTGTCACGACCCGGATTTCCCACCATCGGGAGTCATGATGGAGCCTACTAGTGGAAGCTAGGCAAGCCAACTGTTACTTACATTTTTCCTTAGTTACAATTCTCTTCTTAAGACTTTGAATAAAATCATATAATTACATCGGAATAATTAAACTTAGCGGAAGACTTAGTCAATTTTATCAAATATGATACACTACCCAAGACTGGTGTCACAATACTCACGAACTTCTAAGAATAATACACATAATTTTCTGAAAGAAATATAAGTTGTTTATCTCGAATACATGAGATAACAGAATGAAATACATAGGTAGAAGAGACAACGGGTCCTGCGAACGCCTGCAAGGCTACCTCGTAGTCTCAGTAGTCGGAATATCCACAATCGTGCTACTGTCGTTGCTGCTGTCCGTAACCTGTATCTGCGCAAAAAGAGCGCAGAGTGTAGTATCAGCACAATCGACCCCATTTGCTGGTAAGTGCCTGGCCTATCCTAGCGAAATAGTGACGAGACTAAGGCGAGTCACCCACATAAACCTGTACAGTTGAAATATATATATACATATACAAACGTTTATAAGGAAAGACTCTGCTCTGAAATAACAGTCAATAACTCATAATATCCAGAGTAATATAGTCAACAGAATAAATCTTACTTTCATGTCTCAATTCATTTTTCATTTCATATCTTGTGGTAGGCGTACCACCCATTCCCAAATATATCAATAGACTTTTCATATCTTGTGGTAGGCGTACCACCCGCTCCCAAATATATCAATAAATTATACCTTGTGGTAGGCGTACCACCCGCTCCCAAATATATCAATAGGCTGCTCCCAAATATATATCAATAGGCTATCGACAACTATGGCCAATGCCAAGATTTAAATCACTTTGTGGTCGGCGTGCCACACGATCCCATTTCTTATCATATAAGTGGTCGGCGCGCCACACGATCGTAATTCATTATCATATAAGTGGTCGGCGCGCCACACGATCCCAATTCATTAATATATAAGTGGTCGGCGCGCCACACGATCCCAATTCATTAATATATAAGTGGTCGGCGCGCCACACGATCCCAATTCATAAATATATATATTACCGGCATTTAACCAATAATCTCTGCATCAACAATATTTATAATTACCGGTTTTGAACCAATAATTGATAACAATTCAACAATTTATCTCTGTTACCGGTGTGACTCCAATAACTTTTAATCAACAAATCATACAAAACTAAATTCTTATTCCTTCAAGCTAGGATAGAACAAACACTTACCTCGAAAGTTTACGAACGATTCAATCCGTAGCAATGCCTTTTCCTTTCGAATCTGGCTCCAATCCAATCGTATCTATACACAATTGATTTAATATCATCAATTCTACTTAACAAACTAGTTCATATTGTTAAATATGATTTTTACAACATTCTGCCCGGAATAGTAAAAATCGACCCCAGGCCCACATAATCGAAACTCAAGTTTCGAACCAAAATAAGTTCACCCAATCATCCATGAGTTCAAATATACAATTTGTTCTTAAGTTCGACTCCAAAACGAGGTCTAGATCGCAAATTCTTTGAAAACCCTAACTATACCCATTTCTCTAATTTAGCTACCAATTTACACATATTTAGGCCTAGGAATTCAAATAATATTGATGGGAAACAAAGAAAACGAGTCAAGAATCACTTACCCAAGAAGTATGAAGAAGGATTGCTCGAAAATCGCCCAAGAAGCTGTGGAGAAGAAAGAGGTTTGTGAAAATGGGATAAAATCCCGTAAGTATCTATTTTTGAGCTGAAGAATTCACTGGGCGAAATTACCCTACGCGATCGCGTGAATTGGGCTGCGATCGCGTAGAGGAAAGACTGGCCTATTATGCGATCGCATGAATATGGTTGCGATCGCGTAGAGAAAAGATTGGAAGCTACGCGATCGCGTGAGGGATGCTGCGATCGCGTAGAGGAAATTCACCGGACAGCCTATTTGGCCTATGCGATCGCGTGAACATGACTGCGATCGCGTAGGGTAAAAACTGGAAGTGACGCGATCGCGTGAGGGATGCTGCGATCGCGTAGAAGGACTGGCCAATGCTGTGCGATCGCGTGGATGAGGCCGCGATCGCGTAGAACAAAATCCCTGTGCAGAAGTTGCAGAATTTCTGCTGTGTTTTCAAATCCAAAAACAACCCGAACTACCTCCGAAACACTCTCGAGCCCTCGGGGCTCCAAACCAACTATGCACACTAACTCAAAAACATCATACAAACTTGCTCGCGCGATCAAATCGCTAAAATAACATCAAAATCAATGAATTGAGCTTTAAAACTCAAGAATTCTTTCAAATTTCATAACTTCCAAAATTTCCAATTTAAGGCCGAAACACGTCAAACGACGTCCGTTTTCAACCAAACTTTACGGGAAGCGCTTAACCAATATATATGACTTGTACCGGGCGTCGGAACCAAAATACGAGCCCGATACCAGTACTTTTTAATCAAAATTCAGTTTTATTTTTCTTAAATATTTTCAAAAAACAATTTAACAGAAAAATTCTTTTACCGGGGTTCTAGACCTCGGATTTCAATTCCGGGCATACGCCCAAGTTCCATATTTTTCTACGGATTTTCTGAGACCGTCAAATCACGGGTCCGGGTTCGGGTCCGTTTACCAAAAATGTTGACCAAAGTCAACCATATCAATATTAATATCAAATTCTTCAAATTTTTCACATATTTCAACATAAAAAATTTTCCAGCTTCGCGTCCGAACTGTGCACGCAAATTGAGGCAACTATAAATGAGGTTTTCAAGACCTCAGAAGCTCGAAATGATTATTAAAACGAGTAATGACCCTTTGGGTCGTCACAATAATTTAATCGTAGCATTTTTTTTGTTTTATTAGAAGAACGAATTCGGAATTGGGCTAATTCTTGAATTAACTCCAAGCCCAAGCCAATTCTACCCAACCCAAAATACCCAACGACCCAGTCCATGATGCATGACCCGACCCGGTCCGCCCCATAAGCCAAAAGACCCCCTTTCTTTCATTTTACACTTCATTCCCCAAAAACCAAACCCTAAAATCCTAAAACACTCCCTAGCCGTCACACCCTTACACTCCACCCCCTCTTCTTAAACTTCCTCACAACACCCCTCCATCTAGCCGTGACCCTAGTTCTCTTCTTCATGGAAAAACAAAAACTATGCATTTAAGAAAATCAACAACTGAGCACACAAACACACGAACTAATGCCACATTTCCTGTATGTGAGCTCGCTAGGAAACGAACTACATCAGCCAACGATCTTCAGCCGCCAGCTCTCACCCTTTCTATGGTTGGCGCTGTCGGAGGTGATGACCGGTGACGGCTTGACTGTCACTCCTTCACACAGTCGCCGGAAAATGCACATAGCCATGTGGGAGACCTGACGCCTAGAATAACCGGCCAATACAATCCTTCCTTTGCCGCTGAAACAACACTGAATCTTGCCCGTTATATCATCTGCTACTTTCCCACTAAACTTCTCCTCAAAGAACTCAAACTTCCTCCATTGGTACATCCTTTTGTCGTTGATCAGCGGTAAATAAGGAAGCAGAGCCGTCATCACAGCCCAATACAATCCGTCCAGTCGCAGCAGCCTCACGACCAAACGACTGGCAGCTTCACGCCAAGACCACCAGCACCACGTCCAACCACCCGCCTACCACCAGTCCCCCATGTCCAAAACTCCCACCTATATCCATATATATATATATATATATATATATATGTATGTATATATGTATGTATGATCGTTATATATATATGTATGTATGATCGTTGCCGAGTTAGCCGTGGATTCGTCGATGTCGTTGTTGAGATTCCGGGCAGATTCGAGCTATTTTTGGTTTAAAAAAAATCCGGGCAGATTTGTTTTCGTTCGAGTTCATCGTTATTTCGATCCGGTTAGTCGATTTAAATTTTGTTCTTGTCCGTATTTTGTTGGTATTTTCATATCCAAAATTGTTGTATGTTTGTTTGATTTTCTTCTTGATTTGTTGTTCATCACGGTTCCAGATTGTTTAGGAAATTTGTTTATTTATTTTGTTCAAGTTTTTAATATAGAAATGTTATAGTTCAATCACTCGCATCTTTAATCCTGATTGAAATGTATTTAGATTTAATTTAAAGTTCAATTGATTATTGAGTTTAGCGTTTTGAATCTACTTGATTGTCTTGTTAAGTTTGATTCTGATGTGAATTTGATTTTTTTAAAGTGATTCTTAAATATTGTTAATTATGAGTTTTTTCATAAGATTAATTGTAATATTTGACTGGAAATGGGTTTCATATGTTAATTAGTTAATTGTTAAATTTGATTAGGAGTTTGGTTTATAGCTGGTAGGCTTAATTCAGATAAGAACGAGATTAGATAGTTTAGTAGTTTCAGTGATTCCAGAGGGTAATTTGGACTTAAAATTTTGAAATAATTGAGTGGGCTCTACTTAAGGGTTTGGGTTTGATGATTGATCCGGCTGCTATTATTTCTTGCATAATTTAGGGAGTAATTTAGGGAGTAATTTGGGGAAGGTGGGACCCTCAATTACTATAAGACAAATAGTAGATTTGAAAAGTTAGGGGACAATGTCAAGTGGGTGGGGACAATAATTATTAGAGTTAAAGAGAGTAGAGACAGCAGGACCCATGTTTGATTGCTTTTCTGATTGGCAATTAGAAATAATGTGTAATAATAATTAGGTAGTAGTCTTGCACTTGTGTATATATAACAGAAGTCGTGTAATTAATAAACGGAGAGAAATATTTTGGAAGAGAAATTTTAGAGTTGTAGAGAAGATAAAAATATTTTTGAATCTTAAAAATAAAAGAGAATTCAAAAGAGGAAAGAAAAGAACTTATTTTTCATTTCTTCAACATCAATTCCTATTGTTTACCGAAGCTTCAAGCTTCTTTTTTCTCGAGTGTTTAAAAATTAGAAGCAACTACTTTGGTAACTATTTTTTTTGTTGATTGCTATTACTGGGTTATTATTGGGTCACTGCCGATTTTGTTGCTTTTATTTGCGGGAGTGTTCTGCTGTGGTTGCTGTGTTGTGCTACTGCTGCACTACTGATCTTCCTTTTCTTTGTGATCCAATACCAGGTA
This sequence comes from Nicotiana noctiflora, assembly GCA_032618575.1. Classification (NCBI taxonomy): domain Eukaryota; kingdom Viridiplantae; phylum Streptophyta; class Magnoliopsida; order Solanales; family Solanaceae; genus Nicotiana; species Nicotiana noctiflora. The sequence goes on from JASVEL010004226.1 coordinate 315,298, forward strand.
CACTGCTATAATTCTTGTATCCGACACGTGAAAGCATGAACACATTTGAAGAATAAAATCTTAAATTTTTAATTTAGCTTTTTATTTATTTTTTTAATTGTATTTAGGTTATTTTATGTATCATTATTCTGTATATTTCTGTCGTCTTACATAATTAGACAAGTTATAGTGATACATTAAGCAATATCTTATTTTAGCTTGACTATTAGGTAGTGTTTGCACGCTCGTTACTATCAAAGGGTTTTATTAATAAAGATGAGAATATCTTAATTTGGTTAACGAATCGGTTTTGGTAAAAATTAATTAGTTCACTAGCTATGAATGTTTTAACATGGTCGATGATAAGTTAATTGTGAACACATAGCTAAATCTAGTTAAGTTTTAATTTGAACTAATTTTGGAAGTTAGATATTAATTTCAACAGCTTATTTATCCACTCATATGTGGTTTAAATTAGTTATGGGATAATTAGTTTATTTTAATATATTATTTATACACGCCATATTTTATCTATAACTTCGATTTTAGTAAGGCATGACATAATTTTCTTTTGTGCTAGTTCGATTATAATTTGTCAGTTGCGCCTATTTTAACCAGATTAATAAGTTATAATTTCAATCACATAGATTAATAAAGAAAATTCATTTCCTTTTATTTAGGAGATGAATTCATAAAAATATAGCCATTTTAGGAATTGATTTTAATAGTTTCATATAACAATGTAAGTTTTAATCTAGTTATGTTCAATTTCTTTTGAATATTTAATTGTCAAATTTTATCTTTTATTTATAAATTCAAAATTTTATTTTATTATATTTATAATTTCAAAATTTTATTTTATCTTTTATTTATAATTTCAAAATTTTATTTTATTATATTTATAATTTCGAAATTTTATTTTATTTTTATTTGTAATTTCGAAATTTATTTTTTTATATTTTATTCGAAATTGTTTTAAAAATTAATTTCTCTTCCATCAATATTGGTATTAATCTAGCAACTAGTGTGTTACATATTATTAAACTCGTAATTAATTAGGATTTTTCTCTTTTAATTTAGGGACGAACTTAATAGAAAAATGTAGTCACTTTAGGATTCCTCTTTTAAAGTAAATAAGGCGTGCCTTGCCAAAATAGTTATAAATTGTGGGATCCTCATATTTGTTTAATAAATATATTATGGGACATGCCGTTTAGCGAATTCCACGGCTTTCTCTCAAAATAATAACGCGTTAGTATCTTTAGGCGCGTATTTAATAATTTTATCTCACTAAACTCGGGTGCATATTTATGTGACCCAAATCCAAATCTCAATGGGGTCAAAATATATCAATAACCATGGGTACATTGATGTGACGTGGTTCGAGATACGTTTTCACAATGTTGTAATTTTTTGTTAATAATAATAATAATAATAGTAAAAACAGCAGTCAAAAGTAAAAATTTTACACATTAGTTCATATTTGTTAAAAATCAGATAATCAAGCCGAATATAACAGTTGAGCGACCGTGCTAGAACCACGGAACTCGGGAATGCCTAACACCTTCTCCCGGGTTAACAGAATTCCTTATCTGGATTTTTGGTTTGCGGACAGTTAAACAGAGTCCTTCTTTTCCTCGATTCGGGATTCAATCGGTGACTTGGGACACCATAAATCTCCCAAGTGGCGACTCTTAATTAATTAAATAAATCTCGTTTCAATTGTCCTTTAATTGGAAAAACTCCATCGCGCCCTCGCGGGTTAGCGGAAAAAGGAGGTGTGACAATTGTTTCAACATTTTCATTATCTGATGGGTTCAAATTCGGGTTCAGCTGAATTGGATAAAACCCAAATCTAAAAATCAATTCGAAAAAGTAAAAGTAGAGAATTCAATTCTTTATTTTGTTTATATTACTTTTATGTTGATATATATAAACAAACAGTTGCATGGGGAATGGGTCAAAACAGGAATGTGGGATTTCACCATTAATGAACTAAATACAACACTTTGACCATTGTTTACAGGAGATTTGGGCTGTTGTGAAGGAAAATCCAAGGAATCCTCTTATGGGTTAACCATTTGGACTTGTAAGAGAGAAAGATACAATATTTCAGAAAGGGCGGAAGAGCGACATCTGATTGTTTTTAGACCCAATTTACGCATCAATTTAGTCCATATGTCTACTTGTATAACTCAAAGCTCTTCAAATTTCAAATTACATTTATAATTTCAGTGCTTTATACCCTTATCGTTGTACTACAATTTGTTCACGAGGGTCTTGAAAGTGGAGAAGAAAAAAAGATACTAGTAAGGAAAATGGGTAGACCATAGAAGCCACGGAAGGATGAAATAGAGGAGAAAGAAGAAGCCGGAAAGGTTTTTTTTAAACCCGTATTGTAAAAATATTAGGGCGGGTTCGGTTTATGGGACGAGTAATAAACCCATACGTGTTGTCTGACCCAAAATGCCATGTGGCCCAATAAAAATATGCCACCTCATTAAATAGAAGGCCCACAGGTTCTGCCATTAGTCGCATGGGTAATTTTGTTGATAGAATTAACATCGTGTATTTTTCTGGACGAATAGGTGGACGGATGATAACTGTAAACTATTTAGTAAACAATAGGGATATTTTTGACCCTTTTCCATAAATTATTTACAATTATTGGTATGGACTATACTTAAATCCGTAAGTAAAAGGTTCGAGTTCGAGCGTAAAGCATAAAATATTTCTTGTTAAATCAGATTACTATCTTAGTAAGTTCTTTTCGTCTATATATATATATATATATATATTTGGCTAGAGTTGTTGAAATATTATGATGTTACTATCTTATATATATATATATATATATATATATATATATATATATATATATATATATATATATATATATATATAGTATAAAAGGAAAAGATATTCTGTTTTTTCATGAGCCTGAATTCCTTGTGATCACCCGTTGTCCCCTCTCTCCCCGTCTCTAATGGTAAAGGAAGTGCGTTAAAAAAAAATAAGTAAAATTGAAATTTATACTTCTGATGTGAAGTTTAAATATATAAATAAAAAAATTATTAAATATTATGTAAATCAATTATATTAAAAATAGAACGAGTTATCAAATTTGACTTTAATTCAATTATATCTCGATCAGTCTACCGTCGCCCCTTTTATTTATTTATTTCTTAATTTTTTTACTAGTATATTAGGGGTCGGGCGAACGCAAGCCCCTCTGCCACAAAATAAATTAAAATGTAGGCTCAGCCACTTGGACCGACCTTAGGCGGGCACCCGTACAAAGTACAATGAAAGTCACTAACTTAGGCCATGGGCCTTCTTGATCAACTATTGGTTTGGCCACTTGGACCGATCTTAGGTGGACACCCTTCCAAAGTACAGTTAAAGTTACTAACCTTTCACTAACCTATGCGGGCTAGTCCATAGGCCAAAGTACAATGAAAGTCACTAACCTTTCACTAACATAGGCATAGGCCTTCTCGCTCGACCACTGACCCATCCAGGTAAGTATTCTTCGCCCCTAATTCAAAAATTTAGTTTAAAGTATCTTTCGCCCCTAATTCAAAAATTAAGTTTAGATACGAAAAATCACCTTTAAAAGCGTCCATTATCTAAAGACGCAACGCAACAGAGTCTTCTAAACCTTAGGTACAAGTTAAAATATCCAAATAAGAAACGTCTAAGAATATAACAGAGCTAAGCTATGTTTTCTAAACTGTTTTTTACAAGTTCAAATCCTTTTGAATAGATTTTTTTAGAAAGTTATGGTGTATGTTCAAAATCTATTATTGAATGCAATTTATTTTCATATATTTTTGTATATCATTTTTGTTTCGCTCAAAAGTTAAATGTTACTTTACAAGCTTAAAACAATCAAAAAGATAAAAAGGGTAAATCGTAACCAAATATAATAAATATAGATATGAGATTGATATAGTTATGATATATGGGATGTTGCAGAATGAAGAACTTTAAGAACAGTTGCTTGTCAAAGTTAAGAAATAGAGAGAGAATGAGAGAGCTGTATTACTAGATAATAACGCAGATGCCCTTTACAATGGAGAGGCCCCCTTTATATAGAAAGGGGCCTCCTTTAAAGTAATAATAAAAATATTAGAGCGTAGTCGACGTCCTCTTAGAGGGGACGCCTAGTCGTGAGTGACGTCATCCGCGCCCTCACGTCTTAACTATACCCCTGTTATAAGAGGTATATAAGGGAGGTCGTACCCTCTCGACGTAAAGACGTAAAGGGTCAAATTTGGCCCCATATACTTAGTCCCTCCGCTTGTTGGAGGCGTATGCGGCATACGTCTTCAATGGGCGGAAATGTCGATCTCGTCCTTCGATGAATTTGACCTTATTATGAGGGTGACGACGTGATTAGAAAAAAGGGGGAAAGTATATGGCGTTGCCAATTCGTTGACACGTGGTCTACTTTCTGAACTGACGTCATAGCCGACATGCGTCATGATTATACCTGCTCCCGAGATGGTTCAGGGGGGTGATTTGACATTTTAGTTTCCCGCGCCCTTTTCGAATCATGCCTCATCAATATATGTGTATTCCCTATAAATAGAGAGAAGGTTCAATCTTTACCATCTTTCGAACTTCTAGATATTTTACTCCCTCTTTTCATCTTCTTCTAAGAAAACTGATATTTCGTGTTCTAAACCCTCTTATTTCTGTTAGAACCAATCTCTTAGCCGTTAGAAGTTGATTCATACAAACAACTATTATGGAAAAACACAACAAGAAAGTCCAAGATGATGCCCCATCTAGGGTTCCACCATCTTCGTGTGGCGGGAAAAAGGCCCAAAAACCTCTCATCCCTCTTAGTGTGGACAATGTTCTTCCTAAAGAGATTCATGCTTGGAGGGATTTTCCTACTAAAAGTCCGACTCCCTCGTGGGATCATACGGAGTTTCTATAACCGCATTTGGATGGTTTATGGAAGACGTACCAAATCCCACACCATGTGGTTATGGAACCGGCTAGGACCAACTATATCAATGTACATCGGCCGGGATTTTGCACCTTCTATGAATACCCATTCTTGGTCGGGTACGGTCTTTCGATTTATCCTCTTGTGGAGGAACTTTCCCGATTCTATAAGGTATGCTCGGCTCAGCTTACTCCCTATACTTGAAAGGTCTGTCGCATTATAACCACCTATGCGACCGGGGCCGGAGTCAGCATTTCGGTGCATCACTTGCTGCAGTTATTTAGACCTGGCTATATGAGGGGCTCTATGCTGTAGCTAAAGAGCCGAGGCACTAGGGGCCTGGTTGTTAGGGCCGATGACAAGACCAATCATCGCTTCTGGCGCAAGTCTTTCTACATCAGGACGGAGCACCCGGGGTCGAACCCTGAAGGATTCCTAGAGAGATGGAATCTGTAACGTAAGTGTTTTTACCCATGTTTATTATTTTTTGCAACCTTTGGTCGTGCGGTCATTATAACTTTTTTTCGCTTTCTTCTTCTTTTTGCAGCGAGGGCTTTCCACCCCGACCCGTTGAAGACATCAGGTCGTGGGTGGAAAGGGTGATTCCTTTGGTAGAGGAATGTCGTGCATGGTCTATGTTTCGCATTCAATACGGCCTACCAGGTAACGTCTCGACCAGAGTTTGGAGGTTTCGTTTAAGTTACGTTGCTTGACCTATCTTATATTGGCAGGTCGGAGCACTCCCAGGAGGAGAAGGAGGTAAAATGTCGCAGCCTTGTCGGTAGCAGTGTCTGACTCTGGGGATGAGTATGTGCCCCAAGATTCTACAAGCGAGGGCGTACCCGAGATCGCTCAACCTGAGGTCATGCCTGTGGCTGAGTCCACGAGCGAAGCGACTCCTTCGCCTCCGTCCCCTTGAACCGTGGAGGAGACTTCCGAAGGCGAGGAGGCACCGGAGCGGAAGAGGAGTAGATTGATGCTTGGCAAAGGAATTGCCACGGAGGACGAGAGGGCGAGTGAGCCTCGTCCAGAGTCGAGGCCAGTTCTATTGGCTGATGATATTCGCTCAGGAAGGTCAGCTCCCATGGGGAGGGCAGTTCCTGATATCACCCTTGTATGTATTCCAGAGTGTGGCATGTCGGCCGCTGCTGAGGAGGCGGACGATGAGGAGAGGGTAGATCCTGAGATGGCCCCTACGGTCGCGGATGCACCAAGGAGGAATCATTCCCGTGTGGAGATGGCGGTGAGTGGACCTAACTGCCGGATTGTGATTCCAAGGGGATACAACGTGTTAAAAAATAGCGAGCAGACCGCAGCAGATATGACTCTGCTACGTGCGGCCGTTAAGAGTGAGGATTTAAAAGATGTCAGCGACAGGGATCTATCCCGAAGAGTTGGCGATGCGACTTTGCAGGTATATTATGTTCTTTACGTATTATAAAATGAACCATGGGTGTATGCTGATTTGTTTTCTTTTCTCCAGACCCTTGTTTAGGAGTTAGAGGGGGTCGGTGAGCGCAGAGGAAGGCCGCCACCCTCAAGAAGACGGTGAAAAAGTATAAGGAATGTCGCGCCAAGCATCAGACGTTGGCGAACCTATTCGACCAGGACCCGCAATTTCAAGTTTTTTGAGCTGGCCTGGAATAGTCAGAGGCTCAGTTACGAAAGCGAGAAACCAAGTGGAGGAGGTGGATGATCAGTTAATGGCCGTCTTGGCTCGGAATATCAAACTGGAGACTCTTCTCCAGTCAAAGGAGGATGAGTTGGAGATCGGCCGTGGGGTAACGGTAGAGGCCGCTAATTTACGTGCTGAGGTCGACGCCTTAACCACCGAGCTTAATGCTAAGATGGCCGAGGTTGATGATCTTAAGCGGGCTGCTGCAACTAGGTCTGATGACGGTGTGCCTGGCAAGGCACATGACATGTGGGTATACACCAAAGCCAAACTGGCAGTGTTTGAGGATTTGCTTGCCGCAGGTCGTGCAACTGAGGTAGAGGTTGAGGACCAGCGTCGTTTGGTCCGGGTCGCCCGAGAAGCCTGTGGGTACAATTTAGATTCTCTAGATCGGACGGGCTATACCTCAGAAGACGTTAACCGTCTAGCTTCCGGATCCTGGATTTCTGCGGCTTATCGGATTGAGGGCGGCAGCAGAAGAGATGATAAGCTAGCTGGTAACAGCGGACAGGGTTGTGGTGGCTAGGACTTGTATTTATTTCGCTTTTGTAGTTTTGTGGTGGTGTAAATAGATCCCTTTGTACAAATAAACTTTCTTTGAGGATAATAAAAGTTGTTCTTTTGTTGTTTATCTTCGTATCTTTTATTTCGTGTGCTTGCCGTAGTTATATATATGGTATCGGCCATTATCAAGTTGTTTTGTTTGTCGCGGTCGAGCTAGGTCGACTTATTACAACATCGACCTTGGCCATTCATATGTTAGAGATGGTCGTGACCATGTACGTGACTTCGGATGTGTCGAGTTAACTTGTCGTAGTCGAGCAAGTCGACTTATTATGACAGTAGCCTTGGCCATCTATATGTTAGATATGGTCGCGACCATGTACGTGATCTCAACTGTGTCGAGTTAACTTGTCGTAGTCGAGCTAAGGTGAATTATTATGATAGTGGCCTTCGCCATTTATACGTTAGAGATGGTCGTGACCATGTACATGATCTCGAGTGTGTCGAGTTAAGTTGTCGTAGTCGAGCTAAGGCGACTTATTATGATAGTGGCCTTGGCCATTTATACGTTAGAGATGGTCAAGACCATGTACGTGATCTCGACTGTGTCGAGTTAACTTGTCGTAGTCGAGCTAAGGCAACTTATTACGACAGTGGCCTTGGCCATTTATATGTTGGAGATGGTCGTAGCCTTTCATACATTAGAGATGGTCGTAGCCTTTCGTACATTGGAGATGGTCGTAGCCTTTCACACATTGGAGATGGCCGTAGCCTTTCATACATTGGATATGGTCGTAGCCTTTCATACATTAGAGGTGGACGTAGCCTTTCATACATTGAAGATGGCCGTAACCTTTCATACATTGAAGATGGTCGTAGCCTTTCATACATTGGACATGGTCGTAGCTTTTCATACATTGCAGATGGTGTTAGTCTCGTCCCTTTGGCATGCCAGTTGTGAGGGCCTGCAGAGTAGCTGGCGTGGAAAACTTACATCGTGAGTATCTCCGAGCATCTCCCATGTCGCCTCATTAAAAACCTTCCCGAGAAAACCCAATTGGGATAAAACTCGGGTAAGGGAAAAAAAGTATGACTCGGTGGGCGCTTTTCAGAAATGGAAATACTTGAGATGGGAGATGTTACAGTTGTTTTGGAGCATTTTTCCTTCCATTGTTTCCAGTTGGAATGACCCTTTATCAGCTGTCGCAGTGATTTTGTATGGTCCATCCCAATTGGTGCCTAGTTTTCCCTCACTTAGGCTTTTTGATGCCAATGTTTTAGCTTTAAGGACGTAGTCACCCACTTTGAGTGATTGTATATTGGCCCTCTTATTGTAGTACCTTTCGATTTGATGTTTCTGGGGCACCATCCTTATGTGGGCCATTTCTCTTCTTTCCTCAGTCTCATCGAGGTTTTGAAGTCTGTTCAAATCATTTTCGGCCTCGCTTGTGTGCGAATACCTAAGGCTTGGTTCGCCTACTTCGACTGGTATGACAGCGTCGGTTCCGTATACTAGTGAGTATGGCGTTTCTCCCGTGGAGGATTTAGGTGTGGTTCTGTGTGCCCATAATACTTCTAGTAGTAGCTCAGGCGATAGCCCTTTGGCGTCTTCGAGCTTCTTTTCGGTATGTTCAGTATCGTTTTATTGGATGATTCTGCTTGACTGTTAGCGGCAGGGTGATATGGCACGGAGAGTATTCGTTTGATATGCCATTTGTCGAAGAACTCGGTTGTTTTCTAACCGATGAACTGTCTCTCATTATCGCGGGTGATTTCTTTAAGGATGCCGAAGTGCAGATGATGTTCTTCCATATGAACGCGATGACTTGTTGCTCGCGTATTTAGGCATATGCACCTGCTTCTACCCACTTGGAAAAATAGTCAGTTAAAACTAATAGCAATTGTACCTTTCCTCGTCCCGCCGATAATGGGCCAACTATGCCTACTCCCTTATTTGATGAAAGGCCATGGGAAAGTGACTGAGTGGAGAGGTTCTCATGGTTGGTGTATCATGGGGGCGAACTTCCGACATCATTCGCATCGGTGGATGTACTCTACCGCATCTTTCTTCATAGTTGGCCAATAGTAGTTGGCCCATCTTAGACAACGCACTAGGGCGCGGTTGCCTGTATGGGTGCCGCAATGGCCCTCGTGTACTTCCTCGAGTAACGGTGTCATTTGATTAGGACCTAGGCTGGTCATGGGCCCACCAAAGGTCCTTTTGTACAGCTCGTAGTTTATCAGGCAATATCAGGCGGCCTGTATGCGGAGCTTCTGGGCTTCTTTTTTGTTAGACGGGAGTGTACCTTCCTACAAGTAGGACATGAACTGGTTGCGCCAGTCCCAAGTTAAATTTAATGAGAGTACCTCTATATGATCAATTGCAGAATTGAGGAGGGTGACCACACTCTTTGTCGAAGTTTTTGGTGGCCGCGACCAGTTTTGCCAAGCCATTCGCCTCGGCATTCTATGCATTGGAAACCTGCTCAAAGCGGTACTCATCGAGTTTGGCCATTAACATGTGGATTTCTACCTGGTACTTTTGTAATCTCCACTCCTTGATTTGGTAAGTCCCAGTGACTTGGTTTACCACGAGCTGGGAGTCGCAATGGAGAATAAGTCAGCGAGCTCCATACTTGATGGCCAACTTTATACCTGCGATAATGGCTTCATACTCTGCCTCGTTGTTAGTCATCTCGTGGCATCGTATGGACTGGATTTCACCCGTGGGGACTTCGAGGACAAGTCCCAGTCCCGATCCTGAGGCATTAGCGTCACCTTCCGTATAGAGAGCCCATAGGTCGGTATTGGAGGGGGCACGACGTGCCTTTTGTTCTGCCTCTGGTAGTATTTTTGCATTGAAATCGGCCACGAAGTCGGCGAGGACCTGAGACTTGATGGCGGTTCTCAGGAGGTACCCGATATCGTGCTCGCTGAGCTCTATGGCCCACCTGGCGAGTTTGCCTGATAATTCAGACTTATGCAATACGCTTCTCAAGGAGAAGGTCGTCACAACTCTAATGGGCCGGCATTGGAAATAGGGTCTAAGCTTCCGTGAAGGTGTGACCAGTGCCAAGGATAATTTTTCATGGTGTGGATACCGTATTTCGGCATCCACTAGGGTTTACTAATATAATACATAAGGGATTGCGTACCTTTAGTTTTAAGGACCAATATGGCACTGACGGCGACTTCTGACACGGCCAGGTATACCAGCAAGGGCTTGCTCGGGTCTGCTTTGGCCAGTAGTGGAGGCAAAGACAGATACGCCTTCAATTCTTTCAAGGCTTCGGCGCATTCTTCGTTCCACTGCAATCTGCAATCCTTTCTCAGTACATTGAAAAATTTGTGGCATCTGTCGGAGGATCGCAAGATAAATCTAGATAGGGCGGCTATTCGTCCAATTAGCTTTTGCACCTGTTTTTGTTGTTCAGTACCTCGGGTATCACGTCTATTGCCTTTATTTGGTCTTGGTTGACCTTGATACCTCGTTGGGATACGAGGAATCCTAAAAAATTCCCTAAGGCCACGCTGAAAGCATATTTCACGGGATTCAATTTCATCCCGTATCTCCTCATTATTTCGAAGGCTTCTTTTAGATGGTCAATGTGATCCTCTTTTCTTGTCGACTTCACCAACATATCGTCGATATAAACTTTCATGGTCTTATCGAGCTGTTCTTTGAACATCCTGGTGACCAATCTCTGGTAGGTAGCCCCTTCATTTTTGAGCCCGAAGGGCATCACTTTGTAGCAATAGGTTCCTTGGTGGGTGATGAAAGTCATCTTCTCCTGATCTTCCTTGGCCATCAATATTTGATTGTAGCCGGAATAGGCGTCTAGGAAACTCAACAGTTCGTGTCCTACAATGGCGTGACCAACTGGTCGATGTGGGGAAGCGGGAATGAATCCTTTGGGCATGCTTTATCCAGGTCGGTGAAATCTACGCACATCCTCCACTTCACGTTTTTCTTCTTAACCATGACGACGTTGGTGATCCATTGAGGGTACTTTGATTCCTTGATGAAGATGTTCGTAAGTAGTTTTTCTACTTCCTCGTTGATCGCTTCATTGATTGCGGTGTTGAATTTCCTTCTTATCTGCCATACTGGCGGATGCAGCGGATCGACATTCAGCTTATAGGTGGCGATATCTCGCAAAATCCCTGGCATATCTGAATGGGAAAAAGCAATCAGATATGCGTGGTTAGTTAGGAATTCATGACACATACCTAGGTCGGTGAGGCCGTGGCCGATGTAGGCTTTCTTCGCTGGGTTGGTATCGTCCAATTGGATTGGGTTGAGATCTTCGATCATCGCTTTTCATGCTTCCATGACGTCCAAATCTCTGATGGTGTCTGCTGTTGGGTCGATTTTAGTTCCCGACACGGCTAATTGTAATTCCTCCGCGCCTTCCCCTCTTAGTTGTTGGGTGTGGGCGCAGTCGTGGATTATTTTGTAGCACTCTTGTGCGGTGTGCGGCTCTCCTATGATGTTGAATATTCCCTATGGGGTAGGGAATTTGACTACCTGGTTAAAGGCTTGAAGGGATCGCTCGCATGGCGTGTATCCATGGGCGCCCTATGATGACGTTATATGTCGTCTCCTGATTCATTACGTGGAAAGTTGTTTCCAGCGTGACTCCTCCCACAAAGACGGGCATTGTTATTTCTCCGGATGTCCGTTCCACTGTATTGTTAAAACCTGTCAGTGTTATGCACCGCGGTATTATCCTATCCTTGAGTCCCATTTGTGCAAAGACCCTTGGGTGGATAAACCAGGTGTCACTTCCTTCATCGATCATGACTCTTTTAACATCTGTATCAATAATGCGTAAAGTAATAACCAAAGCATCATAGTGAGGGAAAGACAAACTGTGAGCGTCAGACTTATCGAAGGTATCTACCTTCGAAGTTATCATACCATTCGTGGGAGATGGTCCGCTTCAGTATGTGAGTGTTGGCGAACTTAACGTGGTTGATTGTTGAGTCGTTACCACCACCGATGATCGAATTTATTGTCCGCGTTGAGGAGGGCGGCATTGGTGGCCCGCACGATTGCTCTCGTCCATGTGAAAAGTTGATTTTTCCCTTGTCGCTGAGTAGCTCTTTCAGGTATCCTTGGTTCAACATCTTGACCACCTCTTGCCGTAGACCTATACAGTCTTTGGTCTTGTGTCCACGTTCCTGATGGAACTCGCACAAGACATTTAATTTTCTTGTGGCGGGATCTGACTTCATCTTCTGAGGCCATTGCACCTTGTTGCCTAGCTTCTCCAGTACGTACACTATTTCTGAAGGAGACACGTAAAATTTATGTGCTGATAATAAGGGGGCGTACCTCTTTCATTTCGGAGTGGGGCGACGTATTGCTGTAACGCGTTTGTGTGCTTGGGTGGTGGATTGGATGATTTGGTGTATGGCTGATGTCGATCTTTGTTGGAGCATGGGAGTTGTTCTCAACGTCCCTCATGACATTGATCTTTTCTTATCTCTAAGTGTATGGTCATCAGCCGTTGGGTCATCCCGTTGAGATCGTCCTCGTCCGCCCGTACTTCGGCGCAGTAGGCGTTGTGGATTTCCTCCCATGTTATAGAAGGATATTTCATGAGTCGCCTCAGTAGCTTCTTAGTTACTTTTGAGCCGTCTCTGCTTAGTCCGTTTTGGAAGGTGGCGACCGCTATTCCTTTCGACACATTCGGTAGACTCATCCTCACCCTGTTAAAGCTGGCGATGAAGTCCCTGAGCCCTTCACCTGTGGTTTGTCTGATGGCGAAGATGTTGTTGACCCTTGCTTCTGCCTTCTTTGCACCCGCATGGGCGGTGACAAACTTATTCGCTATTTCTTCGAACGTTGATATAGCCTTAGCAGGCAACTGAGAATACTACATCAAGGCTCCTCCGGTTAACGTCTCGCCAAATTTTTTCTGCAGCACCGATGGTACCTGTTCTTTTGATATGTCATTTTCCTTTACGGTAGTGACGTAGTGAATCAGATGATCCTGGGGATTAGTAGTTTCGTCGTACACCCTCAATTAGGGGGGAATCTTGAATGTTTTTGGGATAGAGTAGGGTGCAGCTTCTTCAGAGTATGATTGTTCTACGAACCTTCCCATGTCGCGTTTTGGTAGAAACTTAGGGACTCCGGGAATTTTGTCGACTCTCTCCTGGTGTTCCTTCATCTGGTCACGGAGTGCTTTGTTTTCGTTTTTCATTTCCTCCATCTTCCTTAGGATAGCGGTTAGCGTGCCATCACTGGTATGTGCATCGATGGGTTGGTTGTTCAATCGTGTATCCTCATGTTCGCCCATGGAAATGGTGATACTTATCGTTGTCACTGACCTTATGTTGCCTTGTGGTGATTTCTCGATCAAGCCACTTAAGGTGCTTATCAACCACTCTTACAGTATTTTTTGACCACCGAGGTGCCTCCTTGATAGCAGATGTGGAAGTTTCTTTGTCATGCAAGATCGTTGGATACTCAGGTGGGGAAGGTGAGATGTCTGCACCTGGTGCGGTGCTGGGGGTTGTGTTGATGATGGCATCATCACTGGCTTCGTTGAGAGGACCAAGAAGGTTGGTTGTGACTGTAGACGTGTGATTTTTGACCCTCCCCGAGATATTTTATATTTTAGCGTAAAATGTTTAGTTTAGGCATAATATATCTATCTCACCTAATTTTTATTCTTTTACTTTATTTTTACCTTGAAATGAAAAATTACAAAAAAATAGTTTTATTAATGTTTTGTAGTCATTTTTTGAAAAAATACAAAAAATAGTACTTTATCTTATATTTTTATATAAAACAAAAATTATAAAAAATAGTCAATATTTTGTAGTTACTTTAGTCTTGAAAAATATAAAAATTGTTATGAACAGAATTCTATTTGGAGTGAATGTCTATCTTGTGGAGAGTTTTACTTTGTGACTAAGTCATTTTTCTCCTATAAATAGAGGGGTCTTACCCCATTGTAAATCATCCCAAAATTCAATAAGAATTCTCTCTCTCTCTCTCTGAAATATTGATCTTTTTTTTATTATTTTATAATACGTTATCAGCACGAAACTCTACTATCTCGAGAAGCTCTTTGAGAATATTAAGGTAATTTTTCTCCTCTTTTTAATTATGACTGACATTATGAAAAGAAAGTCCATTGCCCTTGAAATTTCGGGCAAGAACTATATGACATGGGTGTTGGATGCTGAAATCCACTTAGATGCAATGTGTCTTGGAGACGCCACTAAAGACAGAAATAAAGCATCCACCCAAGACTGTGCTAAGGCCTTGATTTTCTTGCACCATCACCTTGATGAAGGGTTGAAAATTGAATATCTCACCGTCAAAAATCCACTTATTTTGTGGAATGGCTTAAAGGAAAGATATGATAACTTAAAGTTGGTCACTCTTCCACAAGAACGATATAATTGGACTCATCTGAGGCTCCAAGACTTTAAGTCATTTTCAGAATATAATTCTGCGATGTTCAGAATTACTTCTAAATTGAAACTATGCGGAAATACTATCACGATTATGATATGCTTGAACAAATATTCACGACGTTTCATGCTTCCAACATCATTAATACAACGTTACCAAACTCTGAAGTACGCACAGTATGCCATCTTGGTTTTGCTTATTTACCTTGGTGGTAAGAGCCGAGAAGGGGTGGAGTTATTTTAAGAATAATCAAAAATATATCACCCCAGCTTTTACATACATCTATTCTAATAGAAGACCATAATGGTCAATAATTACAAGATAAAGTAAGATATTTCCTATTTGCTGTTGTATTGCTCAAATACCTGCATCAATGTGGTGCGTCTTCACGATATCATCTTAAGTGTAAGAGGGAAAATTATCTTTCCATATCATATTTCTCGTTCATGAAATTTTCTTCTCCATTCAAAAGCAAATACAGAATTGTACGAGCACTGTTAGAATTCAAGTATTCATATTCGTTTTAATACGTGTTCAAATTGCTATAGACTATTAAGGACTGGTTCAATCATTCAATTTTTCCTTTATTAAATGCTAAAATAGTTTCAGGAATACCTTAAATAGATTAGATATGACTTCTATGCCTTTGAATGATAATACTGGTATAAGTGACTAATAAATACAAAAGTAAATAATTTACACATGTAAATAAATTTGTTGTAGTTGTATTAGTCTTATGTGTAGGGTACTCATAATTGTATTATTTTTAGTTACGTAATGTTTGTATTATAATTCAGTGTTTGCTTGAAATTGAATTTCAAGGTATTGAATTATTGATTTAACTTTGTTCCTTTTCCTTTTCTCTGAAAGTACTAATGTTTATTTGTGTATTTCTTTTGTATATCAAACCATTGAAAGAAAAAAATATAAATATATCACAAAGCAAATTTGGATCAAAGTTCAATTGTAAAAATATTTGTTTAATTGATTCATGTACAACACATACAATATTCAAAGAGAAGAAATATTTCTCTCATTTAAGTATGTGTAGATGTTACTACAATTTCTGGTAGTAGTAAATTAATTGAAGGCTCTGGAAGAGCTACTATAACTCTGCCTAAGGAAACAATACTTATCATAGAGAATGCAATGTTCTCCTCCAAGTCCAAGAGGAACTTGGTGAGTTTTAAAGATATCCGCAGAAATGGATATTATATTGAGATAATAGATGAGAATAATCTTGAATATCTCATCATTACCAAAAATATCTCTGGCAAGAAAAGGGCTATTGAGAAGTTCCCATATTTGTCTTATGGCCTGTATTGGACAAGAATTGGTGCAATTGAGGCACATTCTATTATAAACCAAAAGGTTACCGATTCCAATACTTTTATACTTTGGCATGATCGATTGGGACATCCTGGATCAATTATGATGAGACGAATTATAGAAAACTCAAATGGGCATCCATGAAAGGATTTAAAGATTCTTTTAAATGATGAAGTTTCTTGCACTTCTTGTTATCAAGGCAAGTTAATTATTAGACCATCACCAACAAAGATTGGAATTGAGTCCCCTGCATTTTTGGAACGTATACAAGGAGACATTTGTGGACCTATTCACCCACCTAGTGGGTCATTCCGATATTTTATGGTCTTGATAGACGCATCTTCTAGATGGTCCCATGTGTGCCTATTGTCATCTCGCAACCTCACGTTTGCAAAATTAATGGCACAAATAATTCGATTACGGGCACAATTTCCCGATAATCCAATTAAGTCTATTAGACTTGATAATGCTGCTGAGTTTTCATCCCAAGCATTTAATGATTATTCCTTATCAATTGGGATAATAGTGGAACATCATGTAGCTCATGTTCACACTCAAAATGGTCTTGCAGAGTCTTTAATTAAACGTCTGCAATTGATAGCAAGGCCGTTACTCATGAAAACGAGGCTGCCCACTTCTGTTTGGGGTCACTCCATTTTGCATGCAGCAATGCTAGTTCGTCTCAGACCGATAAATTATCATAAATATTTCCCGTTGCAATTAGTTTTGGGTCATGAACCTAATATATCCCATTTAAGAATTTTTGGATGCGCAGTATATGTGCCTGTAGCACCGCCATATCGGACCAAAATGGGTCCGCAAAGAAGGTTAGGAATATATGTTGGGTTTGAATCGCCCTCCATTATTCGCTACCTCGAGCCATTAACGGGAGATTTATTTATTGCACGATTTGCAGACTGACGATTTGATGAGACACTTTTCCCAAAATTAGGGGGAGAAGTTGGTGAAACCAAACGGAAAATTTTGTGTAAAAATCCATCATTATCTCATCTTGATCCACGTGCCTCTATTTGTGAAAAAAGGGTACAAAAGATTATTCATTTTCATAGAATAGCAAATCATATGTCCAGATGCATTTACGGATATGAAAAGGATAACAAAATCACATATCCCCGCGGAGAATGTTCCAATCCGTATTGATGTCCCTATTGGACAATCTTCTAGTGTCATAGCTAATGAGTCAAAAGCACGCCTGAAACGTGGCAGACCATTAGGTTCCAAAGATCGAAATCCTAGAAAAAGGAAAAGAAATGATCAAAATGACACTATGAAAGAATCTCATGAAAGAATCCACGACTTAATAAATTTTGGGATTCATGAGGAATCCACTGAGCCCGAGACTCAAGAAAATAAGGAACTATCAATAAATCCAATCGATATTGAGACAAATTTGAATCGAGTGGATATAGTGGTGGATTATGTCTTTGCATATAATGTTGCATCCAGCATTATGCAAGAAAGTGATGATCTTGAACCTCAATCTGTTGGAGAATGTCGACAAAGACTTGATTCGCCAAAATGGCAAGAAGCAATCCAATCAGAGTTGAATTCACTTGCAAAACGTGAAGTTTTTGGGCCTGTAGTCCAAACACCTAATGGTGTTAAGCCTGTTGGCTATAAATGGGTCTTTGTACGCAAGAGAAACGAAAAAAACGAGGTACAAAGATATAAGGCACACCTTGTTGCACAAGGATATTCACAAAGGCCTGGTGTCGAGTATGAAGAGACATATTCACCCGTTATGGATGCTATAACGTTTCGTTATCTCATTAGTTTTGTTGTCCATGAAAAACTTGACATGCATTTAATGGATATGGTTACTCGCCTACCTTTACGGCTCACTTGATAATGAGATATACATGAAAATTCCGAGGGCTTCAAAATGCCTAATAATTCAAAATCCCGGGAAATATTTTCAATCAAATTGCAAAGATCTTTGTATGGTCTAAAGCAATCACGGACGAATGTAGTATAATCGTCTTAGTGAGTATTTATTAAAGGAAGGCTATATAAATGATTCCATTTGCCCATGTGTTTTCATAAAAAAAAAACATCAAAATTTGTTGTACTTGCCGTATATGTTGATGACATAAACCTTATTGGAACTCCTATAGAACTCCAAAAGGCAATTGATTATTTAAAGAAGGAATTCGAGATGAAAGATCTCGGAAAGACAAGATTATGTCTTGGTTTGCAAATTGAACATTTGGCAAACGGAATTTTTGTTCACCAATCTACCTACATAGAAAAGGTACTTAAACGGTTTTACATGGATGGAGCACATCCATTAAGTACTCCGATGGTTGTTGGATCACTTGATGTGAACAAGGATCCATTCCGACCTCAAGAAGAGAATGAAGAGCTACTTGGTCCTGAAGTACCATGTCTTAGTGCAATTGGTGCACTAATGTATCTTGCCAATACTACAAGGCCCGACATAACTTTTTCAGTTAATGTCTTAGCAAGATATAGCTATGCTCCCACAAGGAGACATTGGAATGGAATCAAACACATATTGCGGTATCTAAAAGGGACTACCGATATGGGCTTATTTTATGGCAACAATTGCAGTCCCGATCTTGTTGGTTATGCTGATGCTGGGTATTTATCCGACCCACACAAGGCTCGATCTCAAACAGGTTATGTGTTTACCTGTGGAGGCACTGCCATATCTTGGCGATCGACTAAGCAATCAATGGTGGCTACTTCATCTAATCATGCTGAGATAATTGCTATTCATGAAACAAGTCGAGAGTGTGTGTGGTTAAGGTCTATAATACAACTTATTCGAGATAAATTTGGTGTGAAATACGACAAGTTACCCACTATTTTGTATGAAGACAATGCAGCATGTATAGCTCAATTGAAGAGAGGATTCATAAAAGGAGATAGGACAAAGCACATTTCACCAAAGTTATTTTTTACACATGATCTTCAAAAGAATGGTGATATTAATGTGCAACAGATTCGTTCAAGTGATAATAGGGCTGATTTGTTCACAAAATCTCTACCAACGTCAACCTTCAAGAAACTAGCGTACAAGATCGGGATGCGAAGGCTTAAGGATGTGAATTGATGCTCTCATCAGGGGGAGTTAATGCGTTGCACTCTTTTTCCCTTACAAGGTTTTGTCCCACTGGGTTTTCCTTGCGAGGTTTTTAACGAGGCAACCAAAAGACGTATTATTAGATATGTGTACTCTTTTTCATTTTCAAGATTTTTTTTCCCATTGGGTGTTATTTTAGTTAAGGTTTTAATGAGGCACATTACTTATTGAGTAGACATTCAAGGGGGAGTGTTAAGAATAGAATTCTATTTGGAGTGAATGTCTATCTCGTGGAGAGTTTTACTTTGTGACTAAGTCATTTTTCTCCTATAAATAGAGGGGTCTTACCCCATTGTAAATTATCCCAAAATTCAATAAGAATTCCCTCTCTCTCTTTCTCTGCAATATTGTTCATTCTTTTTTTATTATTTTATAATAAAAATAGTTTTGTTTTAATTGTCAGACTTATTTTTGTAGTTATTTTGCTTATGTAGGATTAATTAAATAAAAGCATATTTCATTCTCGGTTCCGGATATATATTATATTCGGGTTCAAACTACCCGATTTTAGGCTTAATTATTTGTCCTAGCCTATAATAAAGTCCACCACACGTGACAAAACAAAAATGTCAACACATGCACACACTCACGGACACAAGGGGATGGGAAAAACAGGTAAAGGAAAACACATGCACACACTATAGGATCACATACTGTTAAAGCATTTTGAAAAGGAAGAAACGGGAAAAGGAAAAAACACATACACACACTATAGGATCACATACTGTTAAAGTATTTTGAAAAGGAAGAAAAAGGACAAAAATATATATACAATACATAGATACAAAAGCAGACCACTTGAGTCTTCTTGATTAGAAAAAGGGAAGAAAAGCAATACATAGGAGAGAATTGAAAACGGAAGGAAGGGGACGGAAAGAAAGAAAATATAGAGAGAATACTACTGTGCGGTCATCTTCTTCCTGAAGAACGACCAAAAAAATAAATCGACTGCCCTTCCCGCCCAGCAACAGCCCCACGTCGCCCAGTCACCCCTAGCTATCTCCATCGTCAACCAATCCACGACGTCAAATCCCCTCCCTTTGTCGTTGTCCAATCAGCTCACGAGCAGCAGCGACGTCCCTGACCTCCACAGCGGCAACCATAAACAACCAACGCTGCTGCTTCGTCGTTCTTCGGCTCAAGTAGTACACTCGCACACGTAAATGGTGACATGAACGTGAAAGGCTTTCAGGTTCAATCCGCAAGGTCCGTTGTTGAATTTTTGATGAATTTTGTCATGGTTCCGGGCAGATTCGAGTTCTTTCCTTCGAGGTTTTCTGTTTGAAATCTTGTTCGTGGTCTTGTGCATTATTGAGTGTTGAAGCCATCAAACAATCTAGGTTCTAACTCATTCTTTTAAAGCCGTGCTCTTGTCTTGTCTTTTGCTCAGTTTTGCATGGTAAATTTTGAAGCAACGAAGTTATATGATACATGTTTGTTTGAAATTGTTAGTGTAGTTGTTTAGTTTAAATTTTATTGAATCTGCCCATGAACCTCTGAATGAAGATTTGAGTGAAATGTATAGTCATTAGCTTAAGTTTGCTTTAAAAATCAGTTCATTTTACTGAATTCCTTAATGGAACATGACTGTTCATTTTTCCGAAATTGGTTATCTCGTAATGTCGCTTGTAAGTGGTCCTTTAGATTAGTTTGTCGGATTAGAGGATTCAATGACTTGAACAAGTTATTAGTTGGTTTGGTGGTGCAAAAGTTGAATAAACTATGAGCATTTAATTTCAAACTAGTTTAATTTGAGTATCCGTAGTTCTTAGGCCGTATTAGATAACAAATAGCTTATGGCTCTCCCAACTTTTAGTTTAAATATTCTTTAATAAAAATGAGACGAGTCTCGCCAGATAAAACGCACAAATTAAGGGGCTCTCATAAATATATATATTAAAAAATACTTAGACTTCGGGATAAGCCGTTTTAGCGAATTTCACGGTTTTCCCAAAAATAAAAACGCATTAGTATCTTTAGGCGCGTATTTAGTAATGTTATCTCCCTAAACTCGGGTGCACATTTATGTGACCCAGATCGAAATCATAACGGAGTCGAAATGTGTCGATAATCACGGGTACATTGATTGTGACGTGGTTCAAGATGCATTTTCACGGCGTTGCAATTCTTTGTTAAAATAATAATAATAATAATAATATTAAAAGTGGTTAAAGATTAAAATTTGCACATAAGTTAAAGCATGTTATAAAATCAAATAATTACGCCAAACATGACGGTTGAGTGACCGTGCTAGAACCATGAAACTCGGGAATGCCTAACACCTTCTCCCGGGTTAACAAAATTCCTTATCCGGATTTCTGGTTCGCGGACAGTTAAATAGAGTCAAACCTTTCCTCGATTCGGGATTCAACGGGTGACTTGGGACATCATAAATCTCCGAAGTGGCGACTCTGAATCTCTTAATAAACGAATCTCGTTTCGATTGTCCTTTAATTGGAAAAACTCCATTTACCACGGGATGCGGTAGCATAAAAAGAAGGTGTGACATCGTTTTGGATCTGGTATCCTTTTCAGCCATCTTTGATTTTCGTACGATGTAGAAAAATGTGGTTGGCTGATCTCTAGGTAAATACAATAATTTTGATTCTCGAAATCCCCACAGAACGACGCC
Organism: Nicotiana noctiflora; assembly: GCA_032618575.1. Lineage (NCBI taxonomy): Eukaryota > Viridiplantae > Streptophyta > Magnoliopsida > Solanales > Solanaceae > Nicotiana > Nicotiana noctiflora. The sequence goes on from JASVEL010004226.1 coordinate 336,939, forward strand.
GAATTATTTAGCTCAAAAGATAGATATTACTTTACAAGCTTAAAACAATCAAAATGTAAAAAGGGGTTATTCGTAACTAAATATAATAAGCCTAGATATGAGATCGATATCGTAATGATATATGAGATGTTGCAGAATGAAGAACTTTAAGAATAATTGCTTGTCAAAGTTAAGAAATGTGACGACCCAAAGGGTCATCACTTGTTTTATTAATCATTTCGAGCTTCTAAGGTCCTAAAAACCTCATTTATAGTTGTCTCGATTTGTGTGCGCAGTCCGAAAAATTTTTTATGTTGAAACATATGAAATATGTGGAAAAATTGAAGAGTTTTGATATTAATATTGATATGGTTGACTTTGGTCAACATTTTTGGTAAACGGACCCGGACCCGTGATTTGACGGTCCTATAAAATCCGTAGAAAAATATGAAACTTGGGCGTGTGCCCGGAATTGAAATCCGAGGTCTAGAAAATTTGTTTTCTGAAAATATTTAAGGAAAATGAAACTCAAATTTGATTAAAAAGTAATGATATCGGGCTCGTATAGGGAAGATATGTATAAAAAAAGGTACTGAGAGGATATTAATACTTTAAATTAATTGAAAATAAATAAATTAAATTATTAACTTATATCTAAAAATATTGCTGATAAATTTAAATGATTAAAAAAATTTGAATAAGAGGATACAGCAGAAAAATATACCAAATTCAAGAATAAAATGCTTATATCTATTAAAGACTATTAAAATGATAATAAGAAAGATAATAATTTAATTATTAATCTAATAAAAAATTATATAACGGTTAATAATATTAAATAATAAATAATACAATAACTACAAGAAGATAACAAAAATAAAAAAGAATTTGCGTAAAAACGATGTGATGAATAAGACATATTTGACTTTCAGTTAAAAACAAAGTGATAGTAAGAATTTTGTTAAAATATTATGATATAATGTGCTCAAACAAGACATATCACAATATCACTTATTTAGTACGTTTTAATATTGACACCGGAACGAAATGCAAGTACTAAAATTAAGGGGTTAGGTTGCTACAAATAAAAAAAATTGTGTACTACGAGATTTGAATAATAATTTCATATCCTGCTTCATAATTAATAACTAATGTTATATAATTTTTATATGAAAGATTTATATTTTAAGGTTATTTATATATAATTTAAATAACGTATAGCATAATTTGACATAATTTGTGTCCGCAGATTGCGCGGGTATTAATAGTAGTGTATAGTATAATGGCCATTTCACATAGTTTTCTGAAGAAGACAATCCCACTTTACCACTCAAAATATACAGCTCCATTAATCGTCAAGACATTGAGAATAAACAAGAAACAACACAATTACAGCCCAAATCTCATATCCATCGCTCAGCTCATATGATCAAAGGTTACGGACCAATACAGCACGCTTCTATGCCTCCTGATGTTCCAGAATTTGATCCAATCCCACCGGAAAAGCCAGCTGACAAGCCACCGTTGTCGCCTCCGAGCCCGGGCCCTGGTTTTCCAGGCCCACCAAATCCGTTACCGCCTGATTATGATCCACCAGGACCAGATATGCCTGGGCCACCGCCGGAGATTGTTCCGCCTGGTGGGCCGGATGTTATACCTCCGGTACTGCCGGAGATTGTTCCACCGGATGGACCGGATGTTATACCTCCAAAGCTGCCGGAACCAGGGCCGTCGCAGCCGACAGATATTCCGCCGCCCATTATCACTTTTGGGCCTGTTGTTTTTAGGGCAAGTGAAAGATTTTGATGTTAGTGAAGGTTGATTATGAATAAGTTTTTATGTTCTTTTGGCGATATAGTGTTTGTTTCAATGGGAATCTCTACACATTTTACTTCAACATCCTTTAGATTTTTGTATAGATTCTTCATTATTTTTTTTTCTTTTTTGTTTTTTGTGGTAATAAGAAAATCATTCGAAAATGCGTTACAATTAACGTACAGGAAAGCCCATGCTGAAGCACCAAAAAATTAATTACTGTAGTAAAGAAATTAAAAAAGTAAAATGATGAAAACAATTAAATCCACGGATATGCAAGAAAGATTTTTTTTTGGAATTTATGATTTTAAAACAGGTCATAGTTAAAAATTGTATGGGGTTAAATTTGACCATTTACCTCTTTACGTCGAGAGGGTACGATCTTCCTCATATACCTCGGGTACAGTTAAGACGTGAGGGCGCGGATGACATCACTCACGACTAGGCATCCTCGAGAACGTTGATTAAGCTCTAACATTTTTATTATTATTTTAAAGGAGGCTTCTTCATATATAAAGGGAGCCTCTCCATTATAAAGGGTATTAGCATTATTATCTAATAATACAATTCTCTCATTCTCTTTCTATTTCTTGTCACGACCCGGATTTCCCACCATCGTAAGTCATGATGACGCCTACTAGTGGAAGCTAGGCAAGCCGACTGTTACTTACATTTTTCATTAGTTACCATTCTCTTCTTAAGACTTTAAATAAAATCATATAATTACAGCGGAATAATTAAACTTAGCGGAAGACTTAATCAATTTTATCAAATATGATACAGAAAACCCAAACATGATACACTACCCAAGACTGGTGTCACAATACTCACGAACTTTTAAGAATAATACACACAATTGTCTGAAAGAAATATAAGTTGTTTATCTCGAATACATGAGATAACAGAATGAAATATATAGATAGAAGAGACAACGGGTCCTGCGGACACCTGCAAGGCTACCTCGTAGTCTCAGTAGTCAGAATATCCACAATCGTGCTACTGCCGCTACTGTTGTCCGTAACCTGTATCTGCGCAAAAAGAGCGCAGAGTGTAGTATCAGCACAACCGACCCCATGTGCTGGTAAGTGCCTGGCCTAACCCGGCGAAGTAGTGACGAGACTAAGGCCACTCACCCACATAAACCTGTACAGTTGAAATATATATACATATACATATACAACAGCAGAAAACATTATCGAACATTTATAAGGAAAGAATTTGCTCTAAAATAACAGTCAATAAAATATCCAGAGTAATCTGGTCAACTGAACAAATCTTACTTTCATGTCTCAATTCATTTTTCATTTCATATCTTGTGGTAGGCGTACCACCCGCTCCCAAATGTAACAAATGCCACAGGGATCTATGGTCAATGCCAAGATTCAAATCACTTTGTGGACGGCGCGCCACACGATCCCAATTCTTTAATATATAAGTGGACAACGCTCAACATGATCCCAATTCTTTAATATATAAGTGGACGGCGCGCCACACGATCCCAATTCTTTAATAATGTATGTTACTCTCTAATCAATAGTGAGTGTATAAAAGTATTACCGGTATTAAACCAATAATCTTCACTTCAACAATATTTATGTTACCGGTGTAAAACCAATAAATGACAATAAATCAACGATATATCCCCGTGTCACGACCCAAATCCGGTCGTGATGGCGCCCAACAATCAAGCTAGGCCAGCCAGACCAACAATTTAATTATAACACAATACCAGTCCCCAAATGGACAACCAAGAAGAATATATGAGTTTAAGAACTCCAATAATAATAATACTGAACAAAAGTACTGACACTCCCAAAGACCCGGAGTCACAAGTCTAGAGCCTCTAACAAAACCCAACAGGAAATAGAGAGTACGATATAGAAGTACTCAAGTCTGAATACAAAATATACAATAACAACTGGAATGAGAGGAGAAGCTAGGCTCTGCGAACGTAGGCAGCTACCTCAGCAACTCGATGTGACAATGTAAACGCTGGAGATGCCCGTCTACTGCTCCTGAGTACCTGAGTCCGCACACAAAAGGTGCAGGGAGTAGGGGTGAGTACTAAGTACTCAGTGAGTAACAAATATATATATGTAGCTGACAGTAAGAAATCCACAAAATACCACAATATGAAGCTACACTACGGTCCGAATCTCCTACGAACTAGCAACAATAATACAATACAGCTACCATAGAGTAATTAAACAAATACAGATGCAATACAATGCACATAACCGCTACGGCGTGTAGCCCGATCCCATTTAACGTCGACGGCGCTCACTGGGGGTGTGTACAGACTCCGGAGGGGCTCCTACAGCCCAAGCGCAATACTGCTGCGGCGTGCAGCCCGATCCTCACATCAACCACTGCGGCGTGCAGCCCGATCCCATACTCAATCCACAATAAGCAATTAAGTCACAAAACAATTCATTTTCCTTATTTCCAGTTCTCAATTCATAATTTATGAAAAATACTTTAACTTTATTAAGTTTGTAAAAGCCGATGACTTAGCATTTCAAAAGTGTGATTACAATTTCCAGGACTGAGATCAGTGATTTAAGCAATTTTAGCTATCACATAAATATTGTCCTCTAAGGACGCTACAGATCGGCACAAGGCCCCAAACAAGGCTTACAACCCACAAATATAGCAAATACAGTGTATTTCCAACACTAACAACATATTATTCATTCCCGGGATGGACCAAGTCTCAATCCCCAATCACAATCAATCCCGCACCTGCCACGGTGTGCGAGCCACGCCCTATTAGCGTCACAATGTGCTAAGCCGGGGTTTCGAACCCTCAGAGGCTACAATATACACAAACTACTCACCTCTAGCCGGTCGTCGAATCGTCCGCGATGCCTTTTCCTTTGAATTTCGATGCCTCGTGTGTAGAATCTAGTCAAATAACAATAATTATATCAATTTCGGGTCAAAGAATCATAACCCACTTCAATTTATATGAAATTCTCAAAATTACACTAAGTTGGTAAAACCCGACCCCGGGCCCCACTGCTCGGAAAATTCCGAAATTAGCACCAACGCGATCCTTATCTCGCCACGAGTCCATGCATATAAAATTTATCGAAATCGGAGTTCAAATGGTCTCCCAAATCCAAAAATCCCGTTTTCAAAACTTAGGCCACATTTCTTCAAGATTTCAACCCAATTTCATGAAGATTGATGTTAATACTACCATAAATTGATGTTTTTGAGTCAAGAATCTTACCTCCGACGATACCCGATGACTTCTCAATGATTTCCTCGAGTTTTCTTCTCTCTAGGGCTCAAATGTGTGTTTTGGAGGTGTAAACCCGTAACTCTCTGTTTCTGGATCTTTATTCACTGCCAGACCTCCTTGTTCATCGCGTTCGCGTGACCCTCTACGCGTTCGCGATGAACAGCCTTGCCTTACCCTTCGCGAACGCGACGCTGGCCACGCGTTCGCGATGCTCAAAACCTGCAACCCTTCGCGGACGCGACGCACCCCACGCGTTCGCGATGTTCAAACTCCAGCCACCCGGATTTCTTCTACGCGAACGCGTCTACCCTTCACGCGATCGCGATGGTCTCCATCTTTCTCCTACGCGAACGCGACCATCTGGGACGCGAACGCGAAGCTTCGTCCAACCTTGCCTACGCGAACGCGGCAGCCTGACCGCGAACGCGATGCCTTAGCCAGCTCTGCCTTCGCGAACGCGACCTGGGCCACGCGAACGCGAAGGCTTAAGGCCTGCTGCACCAACCTGCAATTTACAGCAGACTTTTCAAACTCCAAAAATGCCGGATGATGGTCCGGATTCACCCCGAGGCCCCCGGGACCCCAACGAAAACCACCAACATACTCCAAAACACGATACGGACTTGTTCCAATCATAAAAACACCATCCTAAACATCAAAATCATCAATTAACCACGGATTCAAGCCTAAGTTTCTTCAAAACTTTCAAAACTAACATTCAACCCAAAACCCGATCAAACGATGTCCGAATGACCTGAAAATTTGCAGACATATCCAAAATCACATAACGAAGCTACAGAAATTGTCGGAATTCCATTCCGACCCCCGGATCAAAATATCACCTACCATCCGGTTTCGCCAAAATTCAACATTCGCCAATTCAAGCTTAAAACTACACCGGACCTCCGAATTCAATTCTGATTGTTCTCCTAAGTCATAAATGATCCCCCGGAACTAGTCGAATCATCGGAATCCGGTTCCGAGCACTCTAACTCAATAGTCAACTCTTGGTTGACTTTTCATATTCAAGCTTTCTTCAAACATGCTATTTGTTTCATTTTCAATCCAAATCACTCCTAACTCACCCGATATATTCCAATACTGTTTTAAAAGCATAATATATGTAAATGCAAGGTAACGGGGTGGTAATTCCCGTAACGACGGGCCGAGTCGTTACATTCTCCCCAACTTAAACAAACGCTCGTCCGCGAGCGGGTTAAGAAACATACCTGGAGTATCAAACAAGTGTGGATATCTGCTCTGCATTTCCTGCTCGGTCTCCCAAGTTGCTTCCTCCACGGGACGACCTCTCCATTGCACTTTCACTGAAGCTATATCCTTAGATCTCAGCTTACGAACCTGTCGACCCAAAATGGCTATTGGTTCCACATCATAAGTCAAATCCTCATCTAGCTGTATCGTGCTGAAGTCCAACACATGAGACGGGTCTCCGACATACTTCCGGAGCATAGATACATGGAACACCGGGTGAACTCCCGACAAACCGGGTGGCAAAGCAAGCATATAAGCCACCTCCCCAACTTTCCTAAGCACCTCAAAAGGTCCAATAAACCTTGGGCTCAACTTCCCTTTCTTTCCAAACCTCATAACACCTTTCATAGGCGAAACTTTCAGCAACACCTTCTCACCTACTGAATAAGACACATCTCGGACCTTCCGGTCCGCATAACTCTTCTGACGCGACTGAGCTGTGCGAAGTCTCTCCTGAATCACCTTCACCTTATCTAAGGCATCTCGGACTAACTCTGTCCCTAACAACCTAGCCTCGCCGGGCTCGAACCAACCAACTGGAGACCTACACCGCCTCCCATATAAAGCTTCATACGGTGCCATCTGAATGCTGGACCGATAGCTATTATTGTAAGCAAACTCCGCCAAAGGCAAATAATCAGCCCATGAACCACCAAAATCAATGACACAAGCACGCAACATGTCCTCCAATATCTGAATAGTACGCTCAGATTGCCCATCCGTCCTGTGGATGAAATGCTGTGCTCAGCTCCACCTGTGAACCCAACTCTCGCTGAAATGTCCTCCAGAACTGAGATGTGAACTGGGTACCTCTGTCCGATATAATGGAAATAGGAACTCCATGCAATCTCACTATCTCACGGATGAATATCTCTGCCAACCGCTCTGAGGTATAGGTAGTACACACTGGGATGAAGTGAGCTGACTTGGTCAACCTATCCACCACCACCCAAACTGAATCAAACTTCCTCGTTGTCCGAGGGAGTCCACTAACAAAGTCCATAGTTATTCTTTCCCACTTCCACTCCGGAATATCAATGCGCTGGAATACACCACCAGGTCTCTGATGCTCATACTTGACCTGTTGACAGTTTAGACACCGAGCCACATGGCTCACAATATCTTTCTTCATCTTTCTCCACCAGTAATGCTGCTTCAAATCCTGATACATCTTCGCGGCTCCCGGATGAATAGAATACCGCGAGCTATGGGCCTCTTCCAATATCAACTCACGAAGGCCATCAACCTTGGGCACACATATTCGGCCCTGCATCCGCAATACACCCTCACTATCAATAGTGACATCCCTAGCATCATCATGCTGAACTCTGTCCTTAAGGACAAGTAAGTGTGGATCATCATACTGACGCTCTCGAATACGATCATATAAAGAAGAACGAGCTACTACATAAGCCATCACCCGACCGGGCTCAGAAATATCCAGCCTTACCATCTGATTAGCTAACGCCTGAACATCAACTGCTAGGGGTCTCTCCCCAACTGGAATATACGCCAAACCGCCCATACTAATAGCCTTCCGGCTCAATGCATCAGCCACTACATTGGCTTTCCCGGGATGGTACAAGATAGTAATATCATAGTCTTTAAGCAACTCAAGCCATCTCCGCTGCCTCAAATTTAGATCTTTTTGCTTAAACAAATGCTGAAGGCTGCGGTGGTCTGTATATACATCACAAGATACACCATATAGGTAATGCCTCCAAATCTTCAAGGCATGAACAATAGCAGCTAACTCCAAATCATGAACATGGTAGTTCTTCTCGTGGGGCTTTAGCCTGACGAGAAGCATATGCAATAACTCTACCCTCCTGCATCAACACACAACCGAGTCCAACTCTGGAAGCATCACAATACACCGTATATGACCCTGAGGCCGATGGTAAAACAAGTACTGGAGCCGTGGTCAAAGCCTCCTTGAGCTTCTGAAAGCTCTCTTCACATTCATCAGACCACACAAATGGAGCATTCTTCTGTGTCAGCTTAGTCAACGGTGAAGCAATAGATGAGAAATCCTGAACAAACCGATGATAATAACCTGCCAAACCGAGGAAACTACGAATCTCTGTAGCTGAGGAAGGTCTGGGCCAATTCTGCACTGCCTCGACCTTCTGAGGATCAACCCGAATACCATCACTGGACACTATATGTCCCAGAAAACCCACAGTATCAAGCCAGAACTCACACTTAGAGAATTTTGCATAAAGCTTCTCTTCTCTCAACCTCTGCAATGCCACTCTCAAATGTTGTGCATGCTCCTCCTGGCTGCGTGAGTATACCAGGATATCATCAATAAACACAATCACAAAAGAATCAAGGTACGGCCGAAATACACTATTCATCAAGTGCATGAATGCAGCTGGGGCATTAGTTAGCCCGAAAGACATTACCAGGAACTCGTAGTGCCCATATCGCGTCCTGAACGATGTCTTCATAATGTCCGAGTCCCTGATCTTCAATTGATGATAGCCCGATCGAAGATCAATCTTAGAAAATACACTAGCTCCCTGGAGCTGATCAAATAGGTCCTCAATACGAGGCAATGGGTATTTATTCTTCACTGTTACCTTGTTCAGCTGCTTGTAATCAATGCACATTCTCATTGTGCCATCTTTCTTCTTCACGAACAACACCGGTGCACCCCAAGGTGACACACTTGGACGAATGAAACCCTTATCTAAGAGTTCCTCAAGCTGTTCTTTCAATTCTTTTAACTCTGCTGGTGCCATGCGATAAGGAGGAATAGAAATGGGCTGAGTGCCCCGCACCAAGTCAATACCAAAGTCAATATCTCTGTCAGGCGGCATGCGTGGTAGGTCTGCTGGAAATACATCCGGAAACTCCCTTACAATGGGGACCGAATCAAGACTGGGTGTCTCGGCCTCAACATTTCTAATGAAGGCCAAATAAGATAAACAACCCTTGCCAATTATTCGTTGAGCCTTTATATAAGAAATCACCCTGTCGGACACATAATCAGTCAAGCCACGCCACTCGATCCTCGGATTACCTGGAATAGCTAGTGTGACTGTCTTGGCATGACAGTCCAAAATCGCATGGTAAGGAGATAGCCAATCCATGCCTAGAATAACATCGAAATCTACCATGCCCAGTAGCAATAAATCAACTCGGGTCTCCGGACCCCCAATAGTAATAATACAGGATCTATACACCTGATCCACAACAACAGTATCCCCCACTCTGGGGTAGACACATGTACGGGCAAAGCAAGAATACCACGGGTCATACCCAAATGATGTGCAAAATAAGCAGAGACATAAGAATAGGTGGATCCGGGATCAAACAAGACAGAAGCATCCCCGTGGCAGACTGAGATAATACCCGAAATAACCGCATCTGAGCGCTAGCATCCTTCCCGTCCGGAAGAGCATAGAAACGAGCCCGGCCTCCACCATACGATCCTCGCCCCCGGGGCGACCTCTCGGATACCCGGCCACCGGTCCTGGCCGACCGTGGCCGGCGCCGAAGAAACGAGAGTAGAGGACGGAGGTTGATCCCTCCGCCGTGACCTCTTACGAAGGCCACTGAGGACACTCTCTCTCGATATGGCCCAAATCACCGCACTCAAAACAACGGCCCGAAGATGGAAGAAGGGGCCGCCGAGGACCCTCGCTACCGATGAATCCGTCGTCGAGGAAGCAGGAGCGAGCTCCGAGCCGGAAGAGCACTCGCGTGCGGTCGACTCGCCGGCGGCCCTGCCGACCCCGATAACCCCGCCGGCCTTGACGACCACGATCGGATGAAACCCCACCGGACTCTGCACGTCCAGACTGATGAGATCCGAAGGAGCGACCTCTTGCTATGCTGAAATTGGCCCCTAGACGGAGCACCACCGTAACTCTGCCGGTACCACGAGGCCTCTTAGCCTCTCTCTCCTCTCGCTCTCTCCGGCGATCCTGTCTCAATGTGACGGGCGGCATCAACCACCTCCTCAAAGGTAACTCGTAGAAACTCTCTCCCGGGTCATCAATATGCGGATGGGATAAATAAGACCATCAATAAATCTCCGGATCCTCTCCCTGTCGGTAGGAACCATCCACATGGCATGACGGCCCAGCTGTGTGAATCTCATCTCATACTGATTAACTGTCATCTCTCCCTGCTTCAACCACTCGAACCGACGTCGCAGCTCCTCTCTCTGAGACTGAGGCACGTACTTCTCCAAAAATACCGTGGAGAACTCCTGCCAAGTGAGGGGCACTGCCCCAGCGGGCCTACGCCTCTCAAAATCCTCCCACCACCGGAAAGCTGCACCTGTGAACTGGAAAGTGGTGAATGAAACACCGCTGGACTCTAGAATACCCGCGGTGCGAAGCATACGCCGACATCGGTCAAGAAAACCCTGGGCATCCTCGCCCTCAGCTCCACTGAATGTCGGAGGCTGTAACCTCTCAAATCTCTCCAAACGACGCTGCTCATCGTCGGGCATAACTGGAACCACATATGCAGGAGCTGGTGCAACGGGCGCAACTGGCTGAACTGGCTCGGGTGTGTGAGCCACGGGGGTCTGATTCCCTCCCCCTGAAGAAGATACTGCAGCAGTAGCTGCAACTACCTGTGCCAAGCCTGTGCACACTGATAAGATCTGAGCCAAGGTCTCCTGAAGACCTGGTATGACAATGGGCACTGCCGGTACCTGAACCTGAGTTGTCGGAGCGTCTGCCGCTGGAATCTGGTCCTGAGTTTGGGCCACTGGTGTAGGAATCTGACCTTGAGTCTGGTCAGCTGGTGGGTCAGCAGGCACTGGCACTGCTGCCCTACCTCTACCACGACCACGGCCTCCGGGTGCCAATGGTGGTCGTCCGCCACGTCCGTTAGCTCGTGTTCTCGCCATCCGCGAGAGAATAGAATATGGAAAGATTTAATTTCATGATAACACAAATCGCACGATATGAATTCAAGAAAATGAGGTTTTTCCTAAAGTTTCTGTAGCCCTTCGAAGATAGATACGGACGTCTACGTACCGATCTGCGAAAGCCTACTAACATGGCTCTGATACCAATATTCAGGATTAAGTGCGGAATTTAAACATGTCACGACCCAAATCCGGTCGTGATGGCGCCCAACAATCAAGCTAGGCCGGCCAGACCAACAATTTAATTATAACACAATACCAGTCCCCAAATGGACAACCAAGAAGAATATATGAGTTTAAGAACTCCAATAATAATAATACTGAACAAAAGTACTGACACTCCCAAAGACCCGGAGTCACAAGTCTAGAGCCTCTAACAAAACCCAATAGGAAATAGAGAGTACGATATAGAAGTACTCAAGTCTGAATACAAAATATACAATAACAACCTGGAATGAGAGGAGAAGCTAGGCTCTGCGAACGTAGGCAGCTACCTCAGCAACTCGATGTGACAATGTAACGCTGGAGATGTCCGTCTACTGCTCCTGTGTACCTGAGTCTGCACACAAAAGGTGCAGGGAGTAGGGGTGAGTACTAAGTACTCAGTGAGTAACAAATATATACATGTAGCTGACAGTAAGAAATCCACAAAATACCACAATATGAAGCTACACTACAGTCCGAATCTCCTACGAACTAGCAACAATAATCCAATACAGCTACCACAGAGTAATCCAACAAATACAGATGCAATGCAATGCACATAACTGCTACGGCGTGTAGCCCGATCCCATTTAACGTCGACGGCGCTCACTGGGGGTGTGTACAGACTCCGGAGGGGCTCCTACAGCCCAAGCGCAATACTGCTGCGGCGTGCAGCCCGATCCTCACATCAACCACTGCGGCGTGCAGCCCGATCCCATACTCAGTCCACAATAAGCAATTAAGTCACAAAACAATTCATTTTCCTTATTTCCAGTTCTCAATTCATAATTTATGAAAAATACTTTAACTTTATTAAGTTTGTAAAAGCCGGTGACTTAGCATTTCAAAAGTGTGATTTCAATTTCCAGGACTGAGATCAGTGATTTAAGCAATTACAGCTATCACATAAATATTGTCCTCTAAGGACGCTACAAATCGGCACAAGGCCCCAAACAAGGCTTACAGCCCACAAATATAGCAATTACAGTGTATTTCCAACACTAACAACATATTATTCATTCCCGGGATGGACCAAGTCTCAATCCCCAATCACAATCAATCCCGCACCTGCCACGGTGTGCGAGCCACGCCCTATTAGCGTCACGATGTGCTAAGCCGGGGTTTCGAACCCTCAGGCTACAATATACACAAACTACTCACCTCTAGCCGGTCGTCGAATCGTCCGCGATGCCTTTTCCTTTGAATTTCGATGCCTCGTGTGTAGAATCTAGTCAAATAACAATAATTATATCAATTTCGGGTCAAAGAATCATAACCCACTTCAATTTATATGAAATTCTCAAAATTACACTAAGTTGGTAAAACCCGACCCCGGGCCCCACTGCTCGGAAAATTCCGAAATTAGCACCAACGCGATCCTTATCTCGCCACGAGTCCGTGCATATAAAATTTATCGAAATCGGAGTTCAAATGGTCTCCCAAATCCAAAAATCCCGTTTTCAAAACTTAGGCCACATTTCTTCAAGATTTCAACCCAATTTCATTAAGATTGATGTTAATACTACCATAAATTGATGTTTTTGAGTCAAGAATCTTACCTCCGATGATACCCGATGACTTCTCAATGATTTCCTCGAGTTTTCTTCTCTCTAGGGCTCAAATGTGTGTTTTGGGGGTGTAAACCCGTAACTCTCTGTTTCTGGATCTTTATTCACTGCCAGACACCATTGTTCATCGCGTTCGCGTGACCCTCTACGCGTTCGCGATGAACAGCCTTGCCTTACCCTTCGCGAACGCGACGCTGGCCACGCGTTCGCGATGCTCAAAACCTGCAACCCTTCGCGGACGCGACGCACCCCACGCGTTCGCGATGTTCAAACTCCAGCCACCCGGATTTCTTCTACGCGAACGCGTCTACCCTTCACGCGATCGCGATGGTCTCCATCTTTCTCCTACGCGAACGCGACCATCTGGGACGCGAACGCGAAGCTTCGTCCAACCTTGCCTACGCGAACGCGGCAGCCTGACCGCGAACGCGATGCCTTAGCCAGCTCTGCCTTCGCGAACGCGACCTGGGCCACGCGAACGCGAAGGCTTAAGGCCTGCTGCACCAACCTGCAATTTACAGCAGACTTTTCAAACTCCAAAAATGCCGGATGATGGTCCGGATTCACCCCGAGGCCCCCGGGACCCCAACGAAAACCACCAACATACTCCAAAACACGATACGGACTTGTTCCAATCATAAAAACACCATCCTAAACATCAAAATCATCAATTAACCACGGATTCAAGCCTAAGTTTCTTCAAAACTTTCAAAACTAACATTCAACCCAAAACCCGATCAAACGATGTCCGAATGACCTGAAAATTTGCAGACATATCCAAAATCACATAACGAAGCTACAGAAATTGTCGGAATTCCATTCCGACCCCGGATCAAAATATCACCTACCATCCGGTTTTCGCCAAAATTCAACATTCGCCAATTCAAGCTTAAAACTACACCGGACCTCCGAATTCAATTCCGATTGTTCTCCTAAGTCATAAATGATCCCCGGAACTAGTCGAATCATCAGAATCCGGTTCCGAGCACTCTAACTCAATAGTCAACTCTTGGTTGACTTTTCATATTCAAGCTTTCTTCAAACATGCTATTTGTTTCATTTTCAATCCAAATCACTCCTAACTCACCCGATATACTCCAATACTGTTTTAAAAGCATAATATATGTAAATGCAAGGTAACGGGGTGGTAATTCCCGTAACGACGGGCCGGGTCGTTACACCCCGTTACCGGTGTAACATCAATAACTCTTACTCAACAATTTATATGTATTTTACCGGTATACAACCAATAAATGACATTGAACCTACAATTTATCTCCATTACCGGTATAACACCAATAACTCTTAATCAATAATTCATACATAACTCAATTCCTATTCCCTCAAGCTAGGATAGAACAAACACTTGCCTCAAATGTTTACGAATAACTCAATCTGTAGCAATGCCTTTTCCTTTCCAATTGGCTCCAATCCAATCGTATTTATACACAATTGACTTAATATCATCAATTCTACTTAACAAACTAGTTCACATGGCTAAATATAAGTTTTACAACATTCTGCCCGGAATAGTAAAAATCAACCCCGAGCCCACATGATCGAAACTCGAGTTTCGAACCAAAATAAATTCACCCAATCATCCATGAGTTCAAATATATAATTTGTTCTCTAATCGGACCTCAAATTGAGGTCAAAATCCTAATTTTTATGAAAACCTAAGTTCTACCCAAATCCCCCATTTTTACCCATGAAAAACCTTAAATTGAAGATGAAAACATGACAGATGATGTTAAAGTTTGAAGAAATTGAGTAAAAGTTGACTTACCAATGATTTGGAGAAGAGGGAGTTCGTGAAAAATCATCAATGGATGTTTTGGGTTGTGAAATATGAAAAATGAAGCTGGAAATCGTGATTTACAGGTCTCTGTGTTCGCCTTTGCGAGCAATTGCGAACCCCGACCAAATTATGGGATTTGAAAGATAAGCCAAGGATGGGAAGTTCGCATTTGTGAACATTTGTTCGCATTTGCGAAACCAGGCAAAAATCTGGGAAGTTCGCATTTGCGAACTTTTGTTCGCATTTGCGAACCCAGGCAAAATCTGGAAAGTTCGCATTTGCGAACTTTTGTTCGCATTTGCGAACCCAGGCAAAATCTGGGAAGTTTGCATTTGCGAACATTTGTTGGCATATGCGAACTCTGCAGGTCAGGTGCTGACAGCAACTTTCTAACATGAAAAATTGATCTCGTAGCATATCCTAAATTCACCCGATCCCTCGGGGCTCCAAACCAAATATGTACACTGACTTAAAATCATCATACAAACTTGCTCACGCGATCAAATCGCCAAAATAACATCAAAATCAATGATTTGAGCCTTAAAACTCATGATTTCATTCAAAATTTCATAACTCCCAAAATTTCCAATTTAGAGCCGAAACACGTCAAATGACGTCCGTTTTCAACCAAACTTTACAGGAAGCTCTTAACCAACATATATGACCTGTACCGGGCATCGGAACCAAAATACGAGCCCGACATCATTACTTTTAATCAATTTTCAGTTTCATTTTCCTTAAACATTTTCAGAAAATAATTTAACAGAAAATTTTTTTTACCGGGGTTTTAGACCTCGGATTTCAATTTCCGGGAACACGCCCAAGTTCCATATTTTTCTACGGATTTTCTAGGACCGTCAAATCACGGGTCCGAGTTCGTTTACCAAAAATGCTGACCAAAGTCAACCATATCAATATTAATATCAAAACTCTTCAATTTTTCCACATATTTCATATGTTTCAACGTAAAAATTTTCCAGCTTCGCGCCCAGAATGCGCACGCAAATCGAGGCAACTATAAATGAGGTTTTCAGGATCTCAGAAGCTCGAAATGATTAATAAAATAAGTGATGACCCTTTGGGTCGTCATATTCTCCACCTCTAAAACAATCGTTCGTCCTCGAACGAGCAAAAGAAAGAAGTACCTAGTCATAGAATAGATGAGGATATCGGCTCCGCATGTCAGACTCGGACTCCCAGGTCGATGCCTCAGGAGGCTGACCCCTCCACTGAACTCGCACAGAAGGAAAACTCTTCGACCTCAACTGTCGAACCTGTCGATCTAGAATAGCTACCGGCTCCTCCTCATAGGACAGATCTTTGTCCAATTGGACAGTGCTGAAATCTAACATGTGCGATGGATCGTTGTGATATTTTCGGAGCATGGACACATAAAACACTAGATGTATAGCTAATAAGTTAGGTGACAAGGCAAGTTTATATGCCACCTCTCCCACACGATCAAGAATCTCGAATGGGCCAATAAACCTAGGGCTAAGTTTGCCCTTCTTTCCAAATCTCATCACGCCCTTCATAGGCGATACTCGGAGCAATACTCGCTCCCCAATCATGAAAGCTATATCTCGAACCTTGCGATTTGCGTAGCTCTTTTGTCTAGACTGAGCTGTGCGAAGCCTATCTTGAATAATCTTGACCTTATCTAAGGCCTCCTGAACTAAATATGTACCCAATAACCGAGCTTCTTCCGGTTCAAACCATCCAACCGGAGAACGACACCGCCTACCATACAAGGCTTCATAAGGAGCCATCTGGATGCTCGATTGATAACTATTATTATAAGCAAACTCCGCCAAAGGTAGGAATTGATCCCATGAACCTCCAAAATCAATAACACACGCCCGAAGCATATCTTCCAGTATCTGAATAGTCCTCTCGGACTGACCATCCGTTTGGGGATGAAAGGTTGTACTTAGCTGAACTTGCGTGCCCAAGTTTCCTTGAACCGCCTTCCAGAAATGTGAGGTAAACTGTGCACCTCGATCTGAAATAATAGAGATAGGCACACCATGAAGGCGAACGATCTCCCTGATATAAATCCCAACTAACCTCTCGGATGAATAGGTAGTGGCAATAGGAATAAAATGAGCTGACTTGGTCAGCCTATCCACAATCACCCAAACAGCATCAAACTTCTTCCGAGTTATCGGAAGTCCAGAAACGAAATCCATCGTGATTCGATCCCACTTCCATTTAGGAAGTTCAATTCTCTGAAATAAACCGCCAGGTCTCTGATGTTCATACTTAACCTGCTGACAATTAAGACACCGTGCCACATATGCCATAATATCCTTTTTCATTCTGCGCCACCAATAATGTTGCCGCAAATCTTGATACATTTTCGATGCGCCTAGATGAATAGAATACCGTGAACTGTGAGCTTCTTCTAGAATCAATTCTCTAAGCCCATCAACATTTGGCACACAAATGCGCCCTTGTATCCTTAGGATCCCATCAGCATCTAAGGTGACCTGTTTAGCACCTCCTCGCTGAACCGTGTCTCTAAGGTCACATAAATAAGAATCATTATATTGTTGATCGCGGATACGCTCCAATAATGAAGAGCGAGCGATCGTGAAAGCTAGTACTCGACTAGGCTCAGAAATATCCAACCTCACAAATCGGTTGGCCAAGGACTGAACATTCAAAGCAAGTGACCTCTGATTGACTGGAATATAAGCAAGACTGCCCATACTGGCTGACTTCCTACTCAAAGCGTCGGCCACCACATTTGCTTTTCCCGGATGATATAAAATGGTGACATCATAATCTTTCAGCAATTCTGGCCACCTTCTCTGCCTCAAATTTAACTCTTTTTGTTTAAACAAATACTTCACATGCTACACCATACAAATAATGCCTCCAGATCTTCAATGCATGAATTATCGCTGCCAATTCTAGATCATGCACTGGATAGTTCTTCTCATGAATCTTCAACTGCCTCGAAGCATAGGCAATAACCTTGCCATCCTACATTAACACTGCACCAAGCCCAATACGGGAAGCATCACAATAATCAGTATAAGGTCCCGTACCTGTGGGTAAAACCAATACCGGTGCTGTGGTCAAGGTTGTTTTGAGCTTTTGAAAGCTCGCCTCACATTCATCCGACCATTCAAATTGAAGACCGTTCTGTGTCAATCTAGTCAGTGGGGTTGCAATAGGTGAAAATCCCTCCACGAATCGCCGATAATAACCCGCTAATCCCAAGAAACTCCAAATCTTTGTGGCTGATGTCGGTCTAGGCCAGTTCTTGACTGCCTCAATCTTCTTCGGATCAACTTGAATACCTGTTGTCGTCACAATATGACCCAGGAATGCAACTGAACTTAGCCAAAATTCACACTTCAAAAATTTTGCATATAGCTGGCTATCTTTCAGAGTCTGTAAGGCCACTCTGAGATGTTGCGCATGCTCCTCCTGACCGCGGGAATATATTAATATGTCATCAATGAAGACTATTACAAACAAGTCTAAATAAGGCCG
This sequence comes from Nicotiana noctiflora, assembly GCA_032618575.1. Taxonomy (NCBI): domain Eukaryota; kingdom Viridiplantae; phylum Streptophyta; class Magnoliopsida; order Solanales; family Solanaceae; genus Nicotiana; species Nicotiana noctiflora. The sequence goes on from JASVEL010004226.1 coordinate 355,220, forward strand.
GAACGGCCGATTCATCAATTCCATAAAAGCTGCTAGAGCATTTGTCAACCCAAAAGACATGACCAGAAATTCATAATGTCCGTACCGAGTACGGAATGCTATCTTAGGGACATCAGATGCCCTAATATTCAGCTGGTGATATCCAGATCTCAAATCTATCTTCGAGAATACCTTGGCACCCTGAAGCTGGTCAAATAAATCATCAATCCGCGAAAGTGGATATTTATTTTTGATAGTCACCTTGTTCAATTGCCGATAGTCAATGCACATTCTCATCGAACCATCTTTCTTCTTTACAAATAATACTGGTGCACCTCACGGCGAAACACTGGGTCTAATGAAACCCTTTTCAAGTAAATCCTGCAACTGCTCCTTCAATTCTTTTAACCCTGGCGGAGCCATACGATATGGGGGAATAGAAATGGGCTGAGTGCCTGGAGCCAAGTCAATGCAAAAATCAATATCCCTATCGGGCGGCATACCTGGTAAGTCTGAAGGAAATACTTCAGGAAATTCGCGAACCACAGGCATGGAGTCAATAGAAGGAACCTCAGCACTGGAATCACGGACATAGGCCAAATAAGCCAAACATCCCTTTCCAACCATACGCTGAGCCTTAACATAAGAAATAACATTGCGACTAGTATGACCTGAAATTCCTTTCCACTCTATACGAGGCAAATTCGGCAGAGCTAAAGTCACGGTCTTGGCATGGCAATCTAAAATAGCATGATATGGAGATAGCCAGTCCATGCCTAATATAATATCGAAGTCCACCATATTTAGGAGTAATAAATCAGCACGGGTCTCAAGACCCTCAATTACTATAATACATGACCGATGAACTCGATCAACCACAATAGAATCGCCTATTGGTGTAGTCACATGAATAGGAACGCCCAGTGGATCACTAGGCTGAATCAAGTACGGTGCAAAATAGGAAGACACGTACGAATATGTAGACCCAGGGTCAAATAATGCCGATGCCTTTCTATCACAAACCAAAATAATACCTGTAATGACGGCATCCGAAGACTCAGCCTCTGGTCTGGCGGGAAGTGCATAACATCGGGGCTGTGCCCCTACCAACCTGAGTAGTATCTCTAGGATGATCAGCTGTTGGCTGGTCTCTACCTCTATCGGTCTGAGCTCCACCTCTATGACCTCTGCCTCCACCTTCATGTCCTCTACCCCCACCTCTAGCCGGTTGGGCAGGCTGTGGGGGAACCGGGGCCTGAACTATAGCACGAGAACCCTGCTGCTGTGACTGAGCAAGCTCGAGGGCAATACTTTGCAATGTGCCTAAGATCACCGCACGTAAAACAAGCCCTCGGCTGCTGAAAATAGCGAAGTGGTGGTGCACTAATAGGCTGCTGATCAGAGTAGCGTGGCTGAGAATTACGATCACCTGAAGCATCATGAGAAACCTGAAGAGCTGACTGATAAGGCCTAGGAGGATGGCCTCTATCATAAAAATCTCTATCTCCAGACGAGGTACCACTGAACCTACCCGAATTACGGGGTCTCTTATCTGATCCATGACCTGCTCCCTGTGACAGAGCCATCAAGATTCGGCGGGCTACATTAGCCGCCTCCTGAAAAGTGATTTTAGTTCTTGCCCCTAGAGCCATCTGTAGTCGAATTGGCTGATTCAAGCCATCAATAAATCTTCTCACCCTTTCCCGATCTATGGGAAGTATGACAATAGCATGACGAGCCAGGTCCACGAACCTAGTCTCGTACTGTGTGACAGACATAGAACCCTGATGAAGACACTCAAATTGCCTGCGCAGAGCCTCCCGCTGAGTTGCTGGAAGGAACTTTTCCAAGAACAACTCTGCAAATTGCCCCCGAGTCAAAGATGCTGATCCTGCTGGACTGGATAGACAATAATCCCTCCACCAAGTCTTGGCAAAACCAGATAATCGAAAAGTAGCAAAATCCACACCATTAGTCTCCACAATGCCCATAGTACGGAGAACCTCGTGGCAGCTATATAGGAAATCCTGGGGATCCTCTGAAGGAGTGCCACTGAATGTGGTAGTGAACAACTTGGTAAACCTGTTCAATCTTCATAACGCGTCAGCGGATATAGCTGCACCATCATTAGCCTGAGTCACAATAATAGGCTGAGCTACCTCATCTGGCTAAATCACAGGAACCTGAGCCTGGGGAATTTCTGGCTCCAGAGTGCACGTAGCAGGAGTCTGATTACCTCCTCCAGCCAGAGAAGTGGCTAGTGCTACTGGTAATAAACCTGCTCTGGTGATATTGTCCATAAAACCTGCTATCCGGACCAAAGCATCCTGAAGATCCAGTGAAAACATAATCCCTCCCGGGACCTGAGCTGGGCCTACTGGAGCTGCTGGGATTGAAACCTCCTCCTCGATATGAGCCTGAGGTTCTACCACTTGTGCTGCTGCTCGGGGCTGAGCTCTGTCCCTACCTTGGCCTCTTGGACGACCTCGACCTCGGCTTCTGCCCCTAGCGGGAGCTGCCGCTGCTAGGACCTCGGGTTGCTGGTCACTAGATGAAGATGCACGTGTTCTTACCATCTGAGGAAAACAGAGTAGAAATTCAATTAACATTTGAAAAATCAAGTCGCACGACTGGAAAGAATAAAGGGAATATTTTCCTAACTCTGTAGCCTCTTGAGGATAAATACAGACGTCTCCGTACCGATCCTTCAGACTCTACTAAGGTTGTTCGTGAGTTGTGAGACCTATGCAACCTAGTGCTCTGGTACCAACTTGTCACGACCCGGATTTCCCACCATCGGGAGTCATGATAGCGCCTACTAGTGGAAGCTAGGCAAGCCAACGGTCACTTACATTTTTCAGTAGTTATTAATCTCTTCTTAAAACATTGATTAACAACATATAATTACAGCAAAATAATTAAACTTAGCGGAAGACTTAGTCAATTTTATCAAATATGATACGAAAAACCCAAACATAATACACTACCCAAGACTGGTGTCACAATACTCACGAACTTCTAAGAATAATACACACAATTGTCTGAAAGAAATATAAGCTGTTTATCTCGAATACATGAGATAATAAAATGAAATGCATAGATAGAAGAGACAACGGGTCTTGAGGACGCCTGCAAGGCTACCTCGTAGTCTCAGTAGTCGGAATATCCACAATCGTGCTACTGTCGCTGCTGCTGTCCGTAACCTGTATCTGCGCAAAAAGAACGCAGAGTGTAGTATCAGCACAACCCTGGTAAGTGCCTGGCCTATCCCAGCGAAGTAGTGATGAGACTAAGGCCAGCCACCCACATAAACATGTACAGTTGAAATATATGTATATATATATATATATATATACATATACAACAGCAGAAAACATTATCGAACATTTATAAGGAAAGAATTTGCTCTAAAATAACAGTCAATAAAATATCCAGAGTAATCTGGTCAACTGAACAAATCTTACTTTCATGTCTCAATTCATTTTTCATTTCATATCTTGTGGTAGGCGTACCACCCGCTCCCAAATGTAACAATAGGCTACCGGCAACTATGGCCAATGCCAAGATTCAAATCACTTTGTGGACGGCGCGCCACACGATCCCAATTTTTTAATATATTAGTGGACGACGCGCCACACGATCCCAATTATTTAATAATGTATGTTACCGGCATAACACCCTTCTCACCATGTAGCTTCGCCACCGTATATATAGCTATACCTTGTATAAATATTTTTCAGACTCATATTCAAAATTTTAACTTTATGATTTTGGATTTTAGAACGGTAATTTTAAGCGTCTATGGCTTAGCTATGAATTTGATATTTATATATATTTAATAAATTTATTAATATAAAATCAGAGGTGAAATTATGACTTTAAGTTGATGAGTTTAAAATTTTAATTGTTTAAATTATTTGATTTTAAACTAATAATTTAAATTATATATATAATTGTATTTTAAAATAAAGTAAAAAGTATTTTTGCATGAAGGATTGTCAAGGGAAGAAGACACTTGTGCATGGGGAAGACACTTGAAGCCATGTAGCAACAACCACGTTGGAATCCACCGCTTTGTCGAGCACGTCATAATTCGAACCACTTCTTTCCTTCCTTTTTTTTTTTTTTTGTGCTTTTCCAATTATTTTGAAAGTTCAGTTAATTTTTAGACGTAAGTATATTTCGTGTCGATATTTATTAGAAGTTAAATTGAAATCATTACAATTTTTCGTCGTTCTGTTAATGCTCAAATACGGAAAGGCATTCAACAAATCAAAGTTATTGAATCACGCAAATCGATATTGAAGAGAAAGTTGAACATTATTGAGCTAAAAATAATCCTTTCTAATTTATTGGGCTAAAAATATTCTTTCACTCACTTTCCAGGATCATTTATACCCTTTAACCGTTAGGTCAATATAAAATTAAAAATTAATATTATTTTTTTATAAAATTTTAATAAATTTATTTTGCAAAATATTTTTCTTAAAACTAATGTGCCAATAGTCTACTAATTTAGTAAAGTTTTCTTTTATTTTTTCAGTCTTACAAAAAACAATTCAATTTACAAAAAATCATTTAATCAATTTTTTAAAGCATTTTTTAATATGGAAATTTTTTTTGTAAAAAAGAAAAAAATTGTAAAACCTGGAGAAAAAATTGCTTTAAAAAAATATTTTCGTTTTATAAGAACTTGAAAAAAAAATATTTTCAACAAAATATTTCATTTTTGAAAAATACATTTTTTTTAGTTTTTTTAAAGCATTTTTTTTTGTAAAAACAAGAAAAACAATTTATAAAACTTGAATTTTATTTTGTAAAAACTGAAAAAAATTGTTTTCTAAAGACTGAATTTCAAAAAAAAAAAACTGAAAATAACAAAATAAAATAAAAAGGGTCAGGTTGTGTGTTTTTTTAAAAATAGGTCGGGTAAAAAAAAAATTTGGTCGTTTTAATCTGGTGCTACCACGTAGTACTCCATCTAAAATAGGAGTATTTTTGTTTCAAAGTATGACAATAAGGTTATAGATAACTCAAAGTTAGAGGGAAGTGGCATGTCTTTTTTTTTTAGTTGAACTTTCTTCTCGGATCGAATCAATATTTGGGGCGGGTTAGTCCGAAAAATGGTTATATATGGGTTAGTTTTTCTCATAGGTTTCATGTTTTAATTTCGACCAATAAGAAATTATCACATGGAATTTAAATAATAATTATTTTAAATTATGATTGACCTAACATTCAAAAGGCATAAAACGAAAAAGATGAATAGAGGGGCATTTTAGCCCAATAAATAAATGAAGGGTATTTTTAAATATTTTTCAATAGTTTAGAAGTATTTTTAACACTTTTTCATCTATTTGTAAATTTTTTCTCATGGCTCTCATTTAATTTGACAGTTCAAGTTCATTAAATATGTAATGAAACGGAAAATATTCACTTTTAAAAATTTAAAGAATCAAAACTGTTTAATAATATACTTAATGGACTATTACAAATTTACCATCTATTGCACCGGATACAAACGAATTCAGACAAGAACAAGGAATTTTTATACGTGTATATCATATAGCAAACTTTATTACCAATCATGTTTAAAGTTTGTGTTTATTACATTTAAGCATACCAAGTTTCAATTTATGTACCATAATTCAAATTAAGGTTTTAATTAAGTTATCATTAAATGTAGGAGTGTATTTAGGGACAAAATCTCCCAATTTATTTTGTTACCCGCTTCTCTCTCTTCTAATTTTTAAATTTTTCGTTCCTCACCCCCACCCCAATTTATTTAGAGAAAGCCATCAGCAAATGTCAACAGTACCAATGCACGACAAATCGAAAAAAATGAATGCTCGGCCATCGAGAAAAGCTGGAAAAAATTCAGCGTAACACATGAATTATATCCGATTAAACAATTGATGATATATTGAAGTGCAATTTCTGAAGAATGGAAGACATGCAAAGGCCACGAGTTTCTGGAAACATTTTAATGTATCTCAATTTTGAGGTTTAATTGTCGTTATTTTATATTTTTATACGAATCGTTAGTATATTTGTAGTTAAATTTTAGTTTATATTTGTGGTAAATTTGTAGTTGTTTTCAGTGGTTTTGTAGTTAAATTGTAGTTATACTGATATTTTTTATTGTAGTTGTTCTTATTTATTATGTAGTTAAATGTATTTTAATTGTAGTTAAATGTAGTTTATTGTACTCAATCCATTATATAGTAATTACCCGCCTTGTTGTTTAATGTAGTATAAATGTAGTAATTTTGTAGATACCCTTAAAAACAATACAACTTTATACAATATTAAAACCTGATTTGTAGTTTATTTGTAGTTTTTTTGTAGCAATTTTATAAAAAGAAATAGAAAATTTTGTTAATAGTTTATTTGTAGATAAATGTAGGAATATATTATTATATATTAACATAAAATCAGACTTCCTCTTCTACATTCCTTCTTCTTCTCAAAAAACAAAGAGATGAGACCCATTTTTTATAATCAGAATTTTTTCCATTCAATTGTAGCATAATTGGGATTTTTAGACATGATTGAAACATTATCAGAACGTCATGGAGACCTTTTTGAGTATATGGTTCTTGCATCTGAACTCGTCTGGAGCAATTCTTCTTCAATATTGTTCATATGAATAAAATTGTGTTGGTTGGTTCATATCAACTAGTACTGGTGCATCTAATGACCAATAAATTCATATATTTGAAGTTCAAAATCGATCTTTTTGCTGATTTTTGCGGGTTTGAAACTAATGTATATTGTTTATAGCCTATTTGTTCTATAACTTTATTCTTAAATAAATAGGAATTTTTACATGTGTATAGTAATAGGGAGAGAGATGCGGCATATTAGGAAGATTTTTAGCTGTTAAGGTCACTAAATCAATTAGGATATTCTTTTCCTGATTTTTAGCGCGCCATATTAGGAAGATTTAGCTACTATTAATTAGTAATTAATGAATGATATAAAAATTATAGAAAAACAGTGCACAAGGCGGGTAATTTACCAAATATGCACATTTTTTGTAATAAGGTTTTATATATGGTATAGATAGGAAAAAATCCCAAAAAAACAAATGGGAATCAGACCTAAGATAAGAAAAACGATTCCCTTAGAAATTTTCATTTCTCAAATTTAAAGAGATCATATAGCAAGAGATGTATACACCAATTCTAGTTAATAGTCCGTTTGGTCAAGCTGCAAAAATTAGTTTATTTTTAAAAATATTTTTCTAAAAAGTGTTTTTCTCAAAAGTAATTTTGGTGAGAAACAGTTTGTGTTTGGCTAATTAATTTAAAAAACACTTCTGAGCAACAATTAGTGTTTGGCCAAGTTTTTAAAAACTATTTTTAAGTGTATTTTTCTCAAAAATGCTTCTAAAGAAAGTGCTTCTAGAGAGAAACTACTTTTTCTGCTTCTCCTCAAAAGCACTTTTTTCGTTACAAATGTTTGGTCAAACACCTCAATTTTTAGCCAAAAGTGCTTTTGAAAAGGAAAAAAAATACATTGGAAAAAAAAAAATTGGCCAAAAGACTATAAGTTAACCATAGGAAATAAAATATTCTACTATAGTTGTTTTTTTTTAAGAATGGTAATAAATGTTAAAGATAATAACTCTACTAGAGTTAACCGTCTACAAGAGTTCTTTTACTACAATAGTTACTAAAGATCTTTTAGGGTTAGCCATTTTTTTAACTATATAATAAGTGAAGGTCCCTTGGACGACCAAGGGTACTTTCGATACTATTGATTTGTTTAGGGACAATATTGTAATTTAGTTTTCATCCTCAAGAGACTTCCAGGTGTCCTTTGAAGCACCACATGCTTTAGTTCCTCTGATGGGATTTTTCCCCTTTTACCTTTTTCTGTCCATTAAAGCAAAATATTCAGCTCCCATCTCTCCTTTATTTCTTCTTATTTTTTTTTTGGCTTGCCGTTTTGTCTTAGTAGCTTGATTTCTCTTTAATTTTATTGTTTTTGCTTTTGGGTCTTCTAAGATGAACACCGTGTTTAATATTATCCAAGGTTCCAAGCACTTCATCTTCTTCTCTGAAAAAGGTACAACTTTCCCCTCAAATTTTCTTCTAACATGCTGATGTCTTTTATATACCTTTGTTTCTTTGCTTATTTTTTTGACTGTGTTCTTCTTCTTCCTCCTCTTTCTTTCTTTTATGCTTTAATTTTTCAGGAACAATAGGCCGAAAAAAAATCTCCAGGTCTTTGTTTCTATTTCTATTGGGTTCCTATTGGTCTTCCTCTCTCTCTCTTTTTTTTTTATTTCTTTCTAATTTCTATACTTTATTTTTTAGTATCTAATTTTAGGGTTTGGTCTTCTCTGATTTTGATTGAGTTGTCATATGTATTGCATGTGTTACCTATGTCTTGAGACGAATAGTGAAGTTAATTTATAGTGATTAGCACTTGCAAATTTTATATTTCTGTTTCCTATTTCGGAATAAAATTTAGGACATCTTGAACTTTTGAGTATTTTTGGTGTTTGTCTACATGCATATCAATAATTTTATCAAATTTATTTGTCCATGGTTTTTTCCCTCACTATCGATTAATTTTACTTACACGGTCTGATTATTCTTTAACTAGATTTCTTTTCTTTTTTGCTGATATTGTATTATCTTTATTGTTTCTGATTGAGATTCTGCTACTGTGAATAGTTTTCTGCTATTTTTATTTTTTTAAATGAATTTTTGTGGTTTGATCCAGAAGAAAATATGGGTCAAAATCGATCTGAGCATTTTTTTGCGCGATCTCTTAATAAGTAGATTAGCATTTAAGTAGTACTCTATTTTGGACAATTTTATTTTGAGGAAGATCACCTTCATCCTAATACTTTCTTTTTCTGTTTTGGTATATTATACTATCTTGTCAGTGACGAATAATTAAAATAAATAGGAGTATTAATTATATATCAGAAAAGTTAGTTAGATAATTTTTCTACAATTAAACTATAAGTTTGATGATCTTTTATATAATTAACTCATGTAAATGGAGTCTAAGGTAGTCAAGTAGAATCTTACCTCCTTGGTTTAAATTCTAGGAATGGAGAAATATGTTTCTTTACAAAAAACCCATCTTCAGCAAAAAAAATGCTTCTTTGATGCATTCGTCTTCAAATTTTGATATTTTTTTGGAGAGTATTGATCCTAATTGTTGTGTTTGGGTGACTTGAGTTGCCCTCAGATTTCATTCCGCTTATTCTCTAACTAAATAATTTAGAGATTTAAGGGTTATTAAATATTAATTATACATGCGTGAGGCTACTGGCCTTGAGGTAATAAAATGTTATTACTGCAAAATAAACTTTCTGTTTTACGTGCTTCATCAAAATGTACTTGATAAATGCCCTTACAAATATATTTTCACCGGCAAATTACTGCGTATCTCTCATTTATTCAGCCGAAATATAATGGTTATACAATTGTGATATCACAGGTTCTTTATAGTGAAATCTGCTTGTTGGGGAAAAGAGAAGACAATACGACTACACAAGGTAATAATTTTGCAACTTCTGATATGTATTGTTATACGTTTTGGTCCAATGCAAGATACTTCTAGCTTATATTTTGTGTGGTAATGGTGTCTTTGTATTTTCCTCCATTTTCTCAGCAATGCATGTATTTATTTACTATTTTACAATAAAGTTTTGGACATCATGAACTTTTGTATAGTTTTTAGTCAATTCTTTTTTCTTATCACCTTTTCTTCTACTCAATTTTTATTCATATCTCATTGTTTAGTTCTTATTTATTTTACATTTAATATACAGATTATTTGCATACTTGATTACAATGTCTCTCGAGAAACTCTTTGGTATCACTATTTAGTCGCTCCATCTTGGACAAGCATGTTGTGATTTAGAGAAAATCTTTAATTTTATTATTCTATCACTCCATCTTGGATATGCATGTTGTGATTTATCACATTATGTTGTAGCTTGACATTCTTGATGAATTGGCCACCAATAGTTTCAGTGTCTTGACTACTAACTATATTGGCTATTCAGTAAGTCTCAATTTGCTGTATTATTTTTGCTGGTGTGTTTCTAAATTTATTTTAATTATATTATTCTTTGGAAAAGGTGTTTTATTTTAGATTCTGGAGTTAATATTTTGTCAAAGTCTGCTAAATTTGAATGCTTCATCAAAGTAAGACGTGATATATGATTAATTTATCTTTTCTGTTTCTTGAAGTTTTGTGTTGTGTCAGTTTTAGTTTCATATCTAGGATCTAGATATGTAAGAAGTTTTGATATTGTTAAATTTCAGTAGGGGTTCTTCATGCTTTAAGTTTAAAGCTTTTTCTATGATGAGTGATACATACAAGTCTTTTAATAAAAACGTTGTTTCTTGTACCAACCTGGTTGTGTTAAAACAATTAGAATGCTTATTTATGGAGCCAGAATTATGCTATTATTCTAGATTTGTTCCTTTCCCTTGAGGTCTGCTCTCTCTTCTTTGCGCTTGCTGCTTTAAGGAATAAAAGTTTTATCGTTCACTTGTGTTATAAAGGAGTGATAGAAAAAACCTATGGTCATTTTGTATCGAAGGGTCTTGAGTCAGATATGAGTCATTACTTCTTCCTGTTTGTTTTTTCAGGTTGATAGAGCTTTTCTTGAAAATTCAAGGACAAGACACATTTTGAAGGTAAAAGCATATATTTTTTAAATGTTTTGTGCTATTAGACTCTAGCACATTTTATAAAGTAGCACATGATTTAACCTCCTTTCTGTTCTCCGAGACTTTCTCCTAAGTCTGTCATATTTGAACTCTATATTTAGATATAGCACATTACAAGTAAAGGTGATAGATGAGGCTTAGTGTCATCCTCTGTATCAATTTCCTTGAACCCAAATAATTTATGTTCAGTTTATGGTTATTAAACCTACTCTTTAGATATAATTGCTCAAGTTATGAAGAGTCTACTTAAAAATCTTCCAAAATTCTCAATTGTTGCAAGTATTGGAATTTGGTGAAGTAATAGTACTCAATATAGTAGAACTCGATGAATTCATGAGCTAGCTATTATAATGTTCATGATTGTTTCCTTTGTATTTAAAGTGAAAAGTTGCCCATATGAGGTATATATAAGTGTTAAGATTCCATTTGTAAAATGCATTTATATAGATGTAGCTTAAGCCATCAGCATCTTCTCGGGTAGTAGAGAAAATTCTCTGAAGAAGATATCTATATGTGACCCATTAGTGGAGTGGGTTCTTTGGGGGGAAAAAGATCACTCTCAACCATGAGGCACTTTACCCGTGTCAAATGGGACATCAAGGAAAGCCTTTTGGTTGGTTCCACCATATACATTATTAGATGAACCTAGAGACACAATTTATATAGTTAACCTATGATAATATTTTTCTACTGGCACCATTTCTAGAATGAGACACCTATCCTTTAAAAGAATAGGAAGCATTGATATTCTTCTCTCTTCTCCTCTCCTTTTTGTCATCATTTGCTTGTTGTATAAATTGGTACCTTATGTTATATGGCTATTGACATTTGATATTTTCTTTATCATTCTTGAGCTACAAATACTCTTCTCATAGAAAGAAGACGAATCACATCATGAAGAATGCATCACAGTTTTTCAACATGTAAATGGAGTACTCTTAACGGAAGCAGCTGAAGACTGTACTGAGTTGCAAATACAAATTTTATGTCTTGTATAGCATATAAAGTTGTCATATATTAATATTTAATTAGAATTATAGTATTAATTACTTTCTGTATTCTTGCTAAACTGCTAAACAATTGACACAAGTATGGAATTATCTTTCTTTGAGGGATAACATTGTAGTTGTGCGACTAACTTTTTAGTAATTTTGTACCGCAAATAACATAAACTGTGATGTTGGGCATCCGCCCGTGCATAGCACGGGCACCAACCATCTAGTTATATTTGAGAAGGAGATGATAGTGAACTTGGTTGATCTAATTTGTAGACAGTAGTAGCATTTTACCTAAAATTGTGAACTAAGAAACCATTTCAATAAATAATGATTGGATGTTGTCATGTAAGAAAAATAACTGTTTTTGTTATTGTTGTTATGTGACGACCCAAAGGGTCATTACTTGTTTTATTAATCATTCCGGAGCTTTTGAGGTCTTGAAAACCTCATTTATAGTTGCCTCGATTTGCGTGCACAGTCCGGGCACAAAGCTGGAAAATATTTATGTTGAAATATGTAAAATATGTGAAAAAGTTGAAGAATTTTGATATTAATATTGATATGGTTGACTTTGGTCAACATTTTTGGTAAACGGACCCGGATCCGTGATTTGACTGTCTCAGAAAATCCGTAGAAAAATATGGAACTTGGGCATATGCCCGGAATTGAAATCCGAGGTCTAGAACCCCGGTAAAAGAATTTTTCTGTTAAATTGTTTTCCGAAAATGTTTAAGGAAAATGAAACTGAATTTTGATTAAAAAGTACTGGTATCGGGCTCGTATTTTGGTTCCGACGCCCGGTACAGGTCATATATATTGGTTAAGCGCTTCCTGTAAAGTTTGGTTGAAAACGGACGTCGTTTGACGTGTTTCGGCCTTAAATTGGAAAGTTTGGAAATTATGAAATTTGAAAGAATTCTTGAGTTTTAAGGCTCAATTCATTGATTTTGATGTTATTTTAGCGATTTGATCACGCGAGCAAGTTCGTATGATGTTTTTGAGTTAGTGTGCATATTTGGTTTGGAGCCCCGAGGGCTCGGGAGTGTTTCGGAGGTGGTTCGGGGTATTTTTGGACTTAGGAAACTGGCAGATTTTCTGCAATTTTTACACAGACATTTTACTCTACGCGATCGCGGCCTTGTACACGCGATCGCACTGCCTTGTCAAATTACTCAACGCGATCGCAGCTGTCTGCACGCGATCGCGAAGTTATCTGTCCTTCTTCAACGCGATCGCAGCCGTCTGCACGCGATCGCGTAGCCTTCCGTTCTCCTTCAACGCGATCGCGACCCTGTTCACGCGATCGTGTAGTACAAATAAGCCACCCCAGCGAAATTCTTCTATGCGATCGCAGCATTGTCCACGCGATCGCGTAGTGTTGCATATTTGCCTTCCGCGATCGCGACCCAGTTCACGCGATCGCGTAGAACAAAATCGCTACCCAGTGAATTTAATCCCAAAACAGAACAGAAACGGGATAAAAATCCCATTTCTGTTCAACTCTCTTCTCCACAGCTCCTTGGATGATTTTTGAGCGATTCTTCATCAAACTTCTTGGGTAAGTGATTCTTAACTCGTTTTCTTCATTTTCCATCAATATTATTTGAATTCCTAAGCCTAATTAGGTGTAAATGGGTAGAAAAATTGAGAATTAAGTATAGTAAGGGTTTTCAAAGAATTTGCGATCTAGACCTCGTTTTGGAGTCGAACTTAAGAACAAATTGTATATTTGAACTCATGGAAGATTGGGTGACCTTATTTTGGTTCGAAACTTGAGTTTCGATTATGTGGGCCCGGGGTCGATTTTTACTATTCTGGGCCGAATGTTGTAAAAACCATATTTAGCAATATGAACTAGTTTGTTAAGTAGAATTGATGATATTAAATCAATCGTGTATAGATACGATTGGATTGGAGTCAAATTCAAAAGGAAAAGGCATTGCTACGGATTGAATCGTTCGTAAACTTTCGAGGTAAGTGTTTGTTCTATCCTAGCTTGTAGGAATAGGAATTCAGTTATGAATAAATTGTTGATTAAGAGTTATTGGTGTTATACCGGTAATGAAGATAAATTGTTGAAATTATTATCAATTATTGGTTTAAAACCGGTAATTATAAATATTGTTGATATAGAGATTATTGGCTAAATGCCGGTAATATATATATATTTATGAATTGGGATCGTGTGGCGCGCCGACCACTTATATATTTATGAATTGGGATCGTGTGGTACGCCGACCACAAAGTGACTTAAATCTTGGCATTGGCCATAGATGCCGGTAGCCTATTGATATATTTGGGAGCGGGTGGTACGCCTACCACAAGATATAATTATTGATATATTTGGGAGCGGGTGGTACGCCTACCACAAGATATAATTACCGTGATAGTTGGGAGCGGGTGGTACGCCTACCACGAGATATGAAATGAGAGAGGAATTGAGACATGAAAGTAAGATTTATTCTGTTGATTAGATTATTCTGGATATCGTGAGTTATTGACTGTTATTTCAGAGCAGAGTATTTCCTTATAAATGTATTGTATATATATGTATATTGCAACTGTACAGGTTTATGTGGGTGACCGGCCTTAGCCTTGTCACTAGTTCGCTGGGATAGGCCAGGCACTTACCAGCACATGGGGTCGGTTGTGCTGATACTACACTCTGCGCTCTTTTTGCGCAGATACATGTTACGGACAGCAGCAGGGGGCAATAGCGAGTTGTGGATTTCTCGACTGCTCAGACTACGAGGTAGCCTTGCAGGCGTCCGCAGGACCCGTTGACTCTTCTATCTATGCTTTTCATTCTGTTATCTCATGTAATCGAGATAAACAACTTGTATTTTCTTTCAGACAATTATGTGTATTATTCTTAGAAGTTCGTGAGTATTGTGACACCAGTCTTGGGTAGTGTATCATGTTTGGGTTTTCTTTATCATATTTAACTAAGTCATTCGCTAATTTTGATTATTCCGCTGTAATTTATATGTTTTTAATAATAGGTTATAATAAGAAATTGGTAATTAATGGAGATGTAATTAATATTTGGCTTGCCTAGCTTTCATATAGTAGGCGCCATCATGACCCCGATGGTGGGAAATCCGGGTCGTGACAAGTTGGTATCAGAGCACTAGGTTGCACAGGTCTCACAACTCACGAACAACCTTAGTAGAATCCGAAGGATCGGTACGGAGACGTCTGTATTTATCCTCCAGAGGCTACGGAGTTAGGAAAATATTCCCTTTATTCTTTCCGGTCGTGCGACTTGATCTTTTAAATGTTAATTGAACTTCTACTCTGTTCTTCCGCAGATGGTAAGGACACGTGCATCCTCATCTACCGACCAGCAGCCCGAGGTCCCAGCAGCGGCAGCTCCTGCTAGGGGTAGAGGCCGAGGTCGAGGTCGTCCTAGAGGACAAGGTAGGGGCAGAGCTCAGCCCCGAGCAGCAGCACGAGTGGCAGAACCTCAGGTTCATATCGAGGAGGAAGTTCCAGCCCCAGCAGCTCCAGTAGGCCCAGCTCAGGTCCCAGGAGGAGCTTTATTTTCACCGGATCTTCAGGATGCTTTGGTCCGGATAGCAGGTTTTATGGATCATGTCACCAGAGCAGGTTTATTACCGGTAGCACCAGCCACTTCTCAGGCCGGAGGAGGTAATCAGACTCCTGCTACGCGCACTCCGGAGCCAGTAATTCCCCAGGCTCAGGATCCTGTGATTCAGCCAGTTGAGGCAGTTCGGCCTATTATTGCGACTCCGTCTAATGATGGTGCAGCCATGTCTGCTGATGCGTTGTGGAGATTGGACAGGTTTACCAAGCTGTTCACTACCACATTCAGTGGCACACCTTCAGAGGATCCACAGGATTTCCTATACAGCTGCCACGAAGTTCTCCGGACTATGGGTATTGTGGAGACTAATGGTGTGGATTTTGCTACTTTTCGGTTATCGGGTTCCGCCAAGACTTGGTGGAGAGATTATTGTCTATCCAGGCCAGCGGGATCGTCATCTTTGACTTGGGAGCAGTTTGCAGAATTATTCTTGGAGAAGTTCCTTCCAGCAACTCAGCGGGAGTTTATGCGCAGACAATTTGAGCGTCTTCATCGGGGTTCTATGTCTGTCACACAGTACGAGACTAGGTTCGTGGACCTGGCTCGTCATGCTGTTATCATACTTCCCACAGAGCGGGAGAGAGTGAGGAGGTTTATTGATGGCTTGAATCAGCCAATTCGGCTACAGATGGCTATGGGTGCAGGAACTGAAATCACTTTTCAGGAGGCGGCTAATGCAGCCCGCCGGATCGAGATGGCTCTGTCACAGGGAGCGAGACCGTGGATCGGATAAGAGGCCCCGTAATTCGGGTAGATTCAGTGGTACCTCGTCGGAAGGTAGATATTCTCATGATAGAGGCTATCCTCCTAGGCCTTATCAGTCAGCTCTTCAGGTTTCTCATGATGCTTCTGGTGATCGTAATTCTCAGCCACGCTACTCTAATCAGCAGCCTATTAGTGCACCACCACTTCGCTATTTTCAGCAGCTGAGGGCTTGTTTTACGTGTGGTGATCTTAGGAACATTGCAAAGTATTGCCCTCGAGCTTCTGACAGATCTCAGCAGCAGGGTTCTCGTGCCATAGTTCAGGCCCCAGTTCCCCCACATCCTGCCCAGACAGCTAGAGGCGGAGGTAGAGGACATAGAGGTGGAGGTAGAGGCCATAGAGGTGGAGCTCAGACTGATAGAGGTAGAGACCATCCAGAAGCTGATCGTCCTAGAGATACTACTCAGGGTGGTGGGGCACAGCCCCGATGTTATGCACTTCCCGCCAGACCAGAGGCCGAGTCTTCTGACGCCGTCATTACAGGTATTATTTTGGTTTGTGATAGAAAGGCATCAGCATTATTTGACCCTGGGTCTACATATTTGTACGTGTCCTCCTATTTTGCACCATACTTGATTCAACCTAGTGATGCACTGGGTGTTCCTGTTCATGTGTCTACACCAGTAGGCGATTCTATTGTGGTTGATCGAGTTCATCGGTCATGTATTATAGTAATTGAGGGTCTCGAGACCCGTGCTGATTTATTACTTCTAAATATGGTGGACTTTGATATTATACTAGGCATGGACTGGCTATCTCCGTATCATGCTATTTTAGATTGCCATGCCAAGACTGTGACTTTAGCCCTGCCGAATTCGCCTCGTATAGAGTGGAAAGGAATTTCAGGTCATACTAGCCGTAATGTTATTTCTTATGTTAAAGCTCAGCGTATGGTTGGAAAGGGATGCTTGGCTTATTTGGCCTATGTCCGTGATTCTAGTGCCGAGGTTCCTTCTATTGACTCTGTGCCTGTGGTTCGCGAATTTCCTGAAGTATTTCCTTCAGACTTACCATGTATGCCGCCCGATAGGGACATTGATTTTTGCATTGACTTGGCTCCAGGCACTCAGCCTATTTCCATTCCCCCATATCGTATGGCTCCGCCAGAGTTAAAAGAATTGAAGGAACAGTTGCAGGATTTACTTGAAAAGGGTTTCATTAGGCCCAGTGTTTCGCCGTGGGGTGCACCCGTATTATTTGTAAAGAAGAAAGATGGTTCGATGAGAATGTGCATTGACTATCGACAGTTAAACAAGGTGACTATCAAAAATAAATATCCACTTCCGCGAATTGATGATTTATTTGACGAGCTTCAGGGTGCCAAGGTATTTTCAAAGATAGATTTGAGATCTGGCTATCATCAGCTGAAGATTAGGGCATCTGATGTCCCTAAGACAGCGTTCCGCACTCGGTATGTACATTATGAATTTCTGGTCATGTCTTTTGGGTTGACAAATGCTCCAGCAGCTTTTATGGAATTAATGAATCGGGTGTTCCGGCCTTATTTAGACTTGTTTGTAATAGTCTTCATTGATGACATATTAATATATTCCCGCAGTCAGGAGGAACATGCGCAACATCTCAGAGTGGCCTTACAGACTCTGAGAGATAGCCACCTATATGCAAAATTTTCAAAGTGTGAATTTTGGCTAAGTTCAGTTGCATTCCTGGGTCATACTGTGACGGCAGCAGGTATTCAGGTTGATCCGAAGAAAATTGAGGCAGTCAAGAGCTGGCCTAGACCGACATCAACCACATATATTCGGAGTTTCTTGGGGTTAGCGGGTTATTATCGCCGATTCGTAGAAGGATTTTCGTCTATTGCAACCCCACTGACCAGATTGACCCAGAAGGGTGTTCAATTTGAATGGTCCGATGAATGTGAGGCGAGCTTTCAAAAGCTCAAGAAAACCTTGACCACAGCACCGGTATTGGTTTTACCCACAGGTACGGGACCTTATACTGTTTATTGTGATGCTTCCCGTATTGGGCTTGGTGCAGTGTTAATGCGGGATGGCAAGGTTATTGCCTATGCTTCGAGGCAGTTGAAGATTCATGAGAAGAACTATCCAGTGCATGATCTAGAATTGGCGGCGATTATTCACGCATTGAAGATCCGGAGGCATTATTTGTATGGTGTAGCATGTGAAGTATACACCGATCATAAAGAGTCTTCAGTATTTGTTTAAGCAGAAAGAGTTGAATATGAGGCAGAGAAGGTGGCTAGAGTTACTAAAAGACTATGATGTTACTATTTTATATCACCCAGGTAAGGCCAATGTGGTGGCCGATGCGTTGAGTAGAAAGTCTGCCAGCATGGGTAGTCTTGCATATATTCCGGTCAGTCAGAGACCATTAGCTATAGATGTCCAGGCCTTAGCTAACCGGTTAGTGAGATTAGACATTTCTGAGCCTAGCAGGGTGTTAGCCTGCACGGTCGCTCGTTCTTCCTTATTTGAGCGTATCCGTGAGAGGCAATTTGATGATCCTCATTTGCGTGAGTTGAGAGATACAGTACAACGGGGAGGTGCCACACAGGTAAATCTAGATGATGATGGGGTATTGAAATTGCAGGGTCGAGTTTGTGTGCCCAATGTCGAAGGGATTCGAGAGTTGATCTTAGTAGAGGCCCACCGTTCGCGGTATTCTATTCACCCAGGCGCCGCGAAGATGTACCAGGACTTACGACAATACTATTGGTGGCGCGGAATGAAGAAAGATATCGTTGCGTATGTCGCTTGGTGTCTAAATTGTCAGCAGGTGAAATATGAGCACCAGAGACCTGGTGGTGTATTTCAGAAGATTGAAATTCCCTAGTGGAAATGGGAGCGGATCACTATGGACTTCGTTACTGGATTTCCTTTGACTCGGAGGAAATTTGATGCTATTTGGGTCATTGTTGATAGGCTGACCAAGTCAGCACACTTTATTCCAGTATCTGTCTCCTACTCGTCGGAGAGGTTAGCGGAGGTTTACATTAGGGAAATTGTTCGTCTCCATGGAGTGCCAGTATCTATTATCTCTGATCGGGGTACGCAGTTTACCTCGCGGTTCTGGAGAGCGGTCCAGCAGGAGTTAGGCACCCAGGTTCAGTTGAGTAGAGCATTTCATCCTCAGACGGATGGCCAGTCCGAGAGGACTATTCAGATTCTAGAAGACATGCTTCGAGCCCGTGTTATTGATTTCGGAGGCTCGTGGGACCAGTTTCTGCCATTAGAAGAGTTTGCCTACAATATCAGCTACTAGTCTAGCATCCAGATGGCTCCGTATGAGGCGTTGTATGGTAGGCGATGTCGATCACCAGTTGGATGGTTTGAACCGGGAGAGGCTCGGTTGTTGGGTACAGACTTAGTTCAGGAGGCCTTGGATAAGGTCAAGACTATTCAGGAGAGATTGCGTTCAGCTCAGTCCAGGAAGAAGACTTATGCGGATCGTAAGGTTCGAGATGTAGATTTCATGGTTGGCGAACGAGTATTGCTCCGAGTGTCGCCTATGAAGCGTGTGATGAGGTTCGGGAAGAAGGGCAAGCTCAGCCCTAGGTATATTGGTCCATTTGAGATTCTAGACCAGAGTGGGAGGGGTGGCTTACAGATTAGCTTTGCCGCCTAGCTTATCAGCCGTGCATCCAGTTTTTCACGTATCTATGCTTCGGAGATACCACGGCGATCCCACACATGTGTTGGACTTCAGTACTGTCCAATTGGACAATGATCTATCTTACGAGGAGGAGCCGGTGGCTATTCTAGACCGGCAGGTTCGACAGTTGAGGTCGAAGAGTTATCCTTCTGTGCGTGTTCAGTGGAGAGGTCAGCCTCCTGAGGCATCGACCTGGGAGTCCGAGTCTGATATGCGGAGCCGTTACCCACACTTGTTTCCTGACTCGGTACTTCTTTCTTTTGTCCGTTCGAGGACGAACGGTTGTTTTAGAGGTGGAGATTGTGACGACCCAAAGGGTCATCACTTGTTTTATTAATCATTCCGAGCTTTTGAGGTCTTGAAAACCTCATTTATAGTTGCCTCGATTTGCGTGCACGGTCCGGGCACAAAGCTGGAAAATATTTATGTTGAAATATGTGAAATATGTGAAAAAGTTGAAGAATTTTGATATTAATATTGATATGGTTGACTTTGGTCAACATTTTTGGTAAACGGACCCGGATCCGTGATTTGATTGTCTCAGAAAATCCGTAGAAAAATATGGAACTTGGGCATATGCCCGGAATTGAAATCCGAGGTCTAGAACCCCGGTAAAAGAATTTTTCCGTTAAATTGTTTTCTAAAAATGTTTAAGGAAAATGAAACTGAATTTTGATTAAAAAGTACTGTTATCGGGCTCGTATTTTGGTTCCGACACCCGGTACAGGTCATATATATTGGTTAAACGCTTCCTATAAAGTTTGGTTGAAAACGGACGTCGTTTGACGCGTTTCGGCCTTAAATTGGAAATTTTGGAAATTATGAAATTTGAAAGAATTCTTGAGTTTTAAGGCTCAATTCATTGATTTTGATGTTATTTTAGCGATTTGATCGCGCGAGCAAGTTCGTATGATGTTTTTGAGTTAGTGTGCATATTTGGTTTGGAGCCCCGAGGGCTCGGGAGTGTTTCGGAGGTGGTTCGGGGTGTTTTTGGACTTAGGAAACTGGCAGATTTTCTGCAATTTTTACACAGACATTTTACTCTACGCGATTGCGGCCTTGTACACGCGATCGCACTGCCTTGTCAAATTACTCAACGCGATCGCAGACGTCTGCACGCGATCGCGTAGCTTTCCGTTCTCCTTCAACGCGATCGCAGCCGTCTGCACGCGATCGCGTAGCCTTCCGTTCTCCTTCAACGCGATCGCGACCCTGTTCACGCGATCGCGTAGTACAAATAAGCCACCCCAGCGAAATTCTTCTACGCGATCGCAGCATTGACCACGCGATCGCGTAGTGTTGAATATTTGCCTTCCGCGATCGCGACCCGGTTCACGCGATCGCGTAGAACAAAATCGCTGCCCAGTGAATTTAATCCCAAAACAGAACAGAAACGGGATAAAAATTCCATTTCTGTTCAACTCTCTTCTCCACACCTCCTTGGACGATTTTTGAGCGATTCTTCATCAAACTTCTTGGGTAAGTGATTCTTAACTCGTTTTCTTCATTTTCCATCAATATTATTTGAATTCCTAAGCCTAATTAGGTGTAAATGGGTAGAAAAATTGAGAATTAAGTATAGTAAGGGTTTTCAAAGAATTTGCGATCTAGACCTCGTTTTGGAGTCGAACTTAAGAACAAATTGTATATTTGAACTCATGGAAGATTGGGTGAACTTATTTTGGTTCGAAACTTGAGTTTCGATTATGTGGGCCCGGGGTCGATTTTTACTATTCCGGGCCAGAATGTTGTAAAAACCATATTTAGCAATATGAACTAGTTTGTTAAGTAGAATTGATGATATTAAATCAATCGTGTATAGATACGATTGGATTGGAGTCAAATTCAAAAGGAAAAGGCATTGCTACGGATTGAATCGTTCGTAAACTTTCGAGGTAAGTGTTTGTTCTATCCTAGCTTGTAGGAATAGGAATTCAGTTATGAATAAATTGTTGATTAAGAGTTATTGGTGTTATACCGGTAATGAAGATAAATTGTTGAAATTATTATCAATTATTGGTTTAAAACCGGTAATTATAAATATTGTTGATATAGAGATTATTGGCTAAATGCCGGTAATATATATATATTTATGAATTGGGATCGTGTGGCGCGCCGACCACTTATATATTTATGAATTGGGATCGTGTGGTACGCCGACCACAAAGTGACTTAAATCTTGGCATTGGCCATAGATGCCGGTAGCCTATTGATATATTTGGGAGCGGGTGGTACGCCTACCACAAGATATAATTATTGATATATTTGGGAGCGGGTGGTACGCCTACCACAAGATATAATTACTGTGATAGTTGGGAGCGGGTGGTACGCCTACCACGAGATATGAAATGAGAGAGGAATTAAGACATGAAAGTAAGATTTATTCTGTTGATTAGATTATTCTGGATATCGTGAGTTATTGACTGTTATTTCAGAGCAGAGTATTTCCTTATAAATGTATTGTATATATATGTATATTGCAACTGTACAGGTTTATGTGGGTGACTGGCCTTAGCCTTGTCACTAGTTCGCTGGGATAGGCCAGGCACTTACCAGCACATGGGGTCGGTTGTGCTGATACTACACTCTGCGCTCTTTTTGCGCAGATACAGGTTACGGACAGCAGCAGCGGCAGTAGCGACTTGTGGATTTTTCGACTGCTGAGACTACGAGGTAGC
>JASVEL010004227.1:0-107497 GCA_032618575.1 Nicotiana noctiflora
AGGTCAAGTATGAGCATCAGAGGCCAGGTGGTATGCTTTAGCGTATAGATATTCCCGAGTGGAAATGGGGGAGGATTACTATGGACTTTGTGAGTGGTCTCCCTCGACAGCGAGGAAGTTTGATTTAGTTTGGGTGATTGTAGATCGGCTTACCAAGTACGCGCACTTCATTCCTGTATGTACTACCTATTATTAAGAGCGGCTAGCAGAGATATTCATCAGAGAGATTGTGTGATTTCATGGTGTCCCAGTTTCTATTATATCATATAGAGGTACTTAGTTTACTTCTCATTTTTGGAGAATTTTTCTACGAGCATTGGGTTCACAGGTAGAGTTGAGCACTACATTTCATCATCAGACGCACGGGCAGTCCGAGCGTACCATTCAGATATTGGAGGATATGTTGCGTGCCTGTGTTATTGACTATGTAGGTTCTTAGGCTGAATACTTGCCTCTTGCAGAGTTTGCTTACAACAACAGATAACAATCCAGCATTCAGATGGCGCCATATGAGGCTTTATATGTGAGACGGTGTAGATCTCTGGTTGGTTGGTTTGAGCCTGGCGAGGCTATGTTGTTAGGACAGAGTTGGTCCAGGATGCCTTAGATAAGGTGAAGGTGATTCGGGAGAGACTTTATACAGCTCAGTCGTGTCAGAAGAGTTATGAGGACCGGAAGGTCTGAGATGTATCTTATTTGGTAGGCGAGAAGGTCTTGCTGAAGGTTTCGCCTATTATAGGCGTCATGAGATTTGGAAGAAAGGGAAGCTGAGTCCGAGGTTCATTGGTCCTTTTGAGATACTCAAGAGGATTGGAGAGATGGCCTATATGTTTGCTTTGCCACCCAGCCTATCATGAGTTCATCTGGTATTTCACGTGTCTATGCTCCGGAAGTATGTTGGGGACCCATCTCATGTGTTGGACTTCAGTATAGTTCAGTTGGATGATGACTTGACTTATGATGTGGATCCTGTAGCTATTTTGGGTCAACAAGTTTGTAGATTGAGGTCTAAGGATATAGCTTCGGTGAAGGTGTAGTGGAGAGGTCAACCCGTGGAGGAGGATACTTGGATGACCGAGCGGGAGATGTGGAGCAGATATCGTCACTTATTTGAGACTCTAGGTATGTTTCTTGACCCGCTCGAGGACGAGCGTTTGTTTTAGTTGGGGAGGATGTGACGACCCGGCCCGTTGTCACGTGAGTTACTGCCCCTTTCCCCCTTATTGTGTTGCTTTGTGTTTCAATATCGGTATTTGAGTTGATCGGGTAGAATTGAGTTGGTTATAGTTGGAAATGAGGCATTTAGCCTCTTAGAAGGAAGCTTGTTTTATAAAAGTCAATCGGAAGTTGACTATGTGGTTAGAGGGCTCGGATGTGAATTTCGGTGGTTCGGTTATGTAAGGCCCCGTAAAATTTTTGTGCATAAAACCTAGTAGCTATAGTGCCATGGTCTGAATGATGCGTTAGGAATGCGTAGAATTCTTCGCGGCGAGCTTGCTCCCCGCGGTTCGGACCCTTGGTAGTGATTTAAGTTTCAAAAATGTAGAGAATTAATTTTTCCGAAAAGTGTCAATTTTGCGGTCAAGAATGCGACTGCAAATCCGCTATGCGGACCGCATTCTTGCCGCAGAGCTTAACAGAAGTCTCCCAAAAATCGTGTTGAAAATGCGGTCGATATGGGATCGCATAGTGAATCTGCGGTACACTTTACGACCGCAGATCAAGAATGCGAACCACATATTGGTCGCATTCTGTGACAGAACTTGAGTGAATTTTGAGGCCATTTCGCGGTCACTATGCGGACCACATGTTGATTCTGCGGTCGCAAAGTGCACCGCAGAATTGACCCCGGCCCATATTTTTGTAACATTTTGACCCGATCTCTTCTTTAATATAACACCTTTCACCCTCATTTTCTCATATCATCTTACCAAAATTAGAGAGAGAAGAGAGGGGTTTTAGAGAGAGAAGTTCTTCATCTTCAAGGATTGTTCCAACCACTTAATTCCAAGGGATCCTAGGGCAAGGATTCAACTTCCCCAATCTTTTCAAGGTAAAAACCCTAACTATTTTCTCAAATTTTCAGATTTAAAATGGGTTAAGAGAGGTTTGCATATAATAGCTTTGAAAATGGAATTTTAGACTCATGCATGATTATTGAACTTGATTTCTAGTAAAAGAAGTGAGTAGAAGTAAGAGTCTTCAAGAACAAGGTTGGCAAGAGTAGGATATCTTGGGTAAGCATAAAATAGGAGTTAACGGAAGAAAACTCGATACCAGGTATGTATGGCTAATTTTGATTCTTGTGAAATCGCCTATATGCATGAAATTTGTTTGGTTCGAGTTAAATTGCCAAATTGTGTGAAATTTTTGTATGTTGTGTTGGATATTCAAAGTTGTTGTTAACTATGAGTGATGTAATATGAGATTTGAGCCGAAAGATAAATGAGAGTTGAATTTGGTAAAAGAACTGTGAATAATGGCTATGATGGCATATATGGTACTTTGTGGAAAAGAAACGAAACACTTGAGGATTGGTAAGTCATTGAACAATATGGTATGAATACTCTTGATTTTGGAACACTTGTAACTTGGTTGTGATATTGGCTTGAGAAGTAATTGTGAACATGAACCAACCTGTAAGTTGCTTATTTGAACTTGTTGAAATTGTGTGAAGTGCCTTATCTGCTATTTGTACTTGTTGTGTTTTAAAATTGTACGGTGGGATCGGGTTGCGCGCCATGATTCACGTCCAAGCAACGGTCGTAGTCAATATAACTTGGTTTAATAAGTCCAAGATCGATCCCACAGAGAATTAACCTACCAATTGCAACTTTCACAACCCCAAAAGTACTTCCGAATCAAGTTCCCAAACGTTGAATATATATTTGTGTATGGTTTCGAACAACTACTTTGCAAGAATTAAAGAATGCTTTAAAAGAAAGAATTGAATGTTGAATAAAATAATATAGAGAAAGACTAAGGTATTGATTTCCCTATTGATGGAATCCCTTATCGTTATGCTCATACAAATTGTTAATATATTCTATCAATCATGAACGCTATGTGTATCGTAACCCTCTCCCGAGCAATTACAATAATTTACTAGTGCACTCTCCCGAGCTACCCTAGCTAGCTTTAATTTGAATAGTTCACTTTAGATTGCACCCAAGACTTCGTTATTCCTAATCCCGTCTTTACGCCTAAAATTATAGATTCCTCTACTAACCTAGGTGTGGTGTTGTTCAACAATAAACCTAAATATGCACTCTTTTCCAAGTTATGCACACTAAATAGGCACCGCTAATTGGGAGCTCTACCAATTAACTACAATAAGAATGAAGTTGAACAAATAGAAATCTAAGTCACAATTTGTAATCACATAAACGATAAGTTCATCTATCAATAGGTTCCATCAAAACCTTAGAAAAGAATTTAGCTACTCATGCTTGAAGAAACAAAAAGAATAATAATTGAAAGCATAAAGAATTGCTTGATATAAAAATAAAGAAAGAGTTTTGAGAGGAATCTCTCCTACTAAAACCTTGCAAAAGTATTGAAGAAATAAAGTACATGCCTCTATGGGGCAAACTAGGAGTTTATATAGAGGTTTTAGAGCTAAGAAAACAAATTAGAGTCCAATTAGGATAACTTCCGCTGGGACCTTCGCGGTTTGTTCGCGGCCGCGAGCGGACCGCGAACAGTCAAGATTCAGAGGGCTTCGTTTCTCGCGGTTCATCCGCGACCGCGAGTGGACCGCGGATGAACAGTGCTTCTGTTTCTTCACTGCTTCGTCCAGCCCTCTTCACTTTAGCTCTTCTCTTGGCCTTTTCATCAACTTATGGCTTCAAAATGGCTTTTTAAAGTATCCAATGCGTCACATGTACCTGTAAAACACAATCAAACACTAATCAAAGCATTTTGTCCTTTTAACAACATTGTTCTCATAATAAAGTGTGATTATTTAGGGTATAATTATAGTCAAATTCACCTATTATCAATACCCCACACTTAAACCTTTGCTCGTCCTCGAGCAACCTTTAATCACACCTTAGGCCAATTAAAAATTTTTTTGTCTCCCCCAAAATATGTCACAAAAGCTTATTATACATGAACAACCTAAGATATGTATACTCTTTACTTAACTGTAAATTCTCATGCCCGCACGTTATTACTTACTCTACTTATTACCAAAATCTTGCAAATTTACCTTCTTCCTCTTGAATTACATGCCCTCACAAAAGTTATTGAGAGAAGTTCCCACACATTAATAATTCAAATACATGGAACTTATAGATATCAGGAAAATTCACTCACTCTCAACAAAGAACATTTATATGAGTACAAACACACCATAAGCTTGCCCCTAGTGTAATACTCCACTAATCGAGTTATCCAATCATAGATCAAGAGGTCTTTAAGGGTTGTAATGTAGGCTATGGGACGGGTAGGATACTTTTGGATGTAGTGACTAACCTCCCTAAGCACTTTTCTTTTCTCTTTCACCACTTTCCCTTTTAGTTTTCTCCCTTATGTCTCCCGAAAACATTTATTCACCTTTATTGACTTTTAATCCCCAATTTTCTTTTGTAGGTGTAACTGGCCTTTGTGATTTTCATATATACATTGATATCGCTCTTTTTCTCATTGCTTTGCAACACATTTTTATTATTTTGGCCAACTTACTATTTTCTATTATTTATTCTTGATTTTCCCTTTTCAATTTCCCTTCACCCCACACTTAAACTTTTGCATATTCATTACAATACAAGTGCTTCTAGGAGGTAAAGTAGAACAAATATAATAATTTGAAGAACATTCAAGGGTTATCAAAGAAATAGGCTTGAAGCTCAAAGGGGTTAACTAAGATATAATGTACGGGTGAATTCATGTCTATTGATATATGGGGTTACACAAAGAAATGCCTCTATCCTTTCTACAACCAAACAACTTCTATTTCGCTTTGCAAACACACAGGGCAAGTTCTAGGAATCATGTACAACATACAATGTAAGTAGCAACTTCACACACACATGGCATGCAACTCATTTGGAATCCGGTTTATCTACAAAATCCTTTCAATGTTCAAGCAAGCTTTATTGTGCAATTTAAGGCATATTGAGATTCTACAATCAAGTTTAGAAGATACATTCTCAAGTTCAATTTACGCTTTTGCTAATGTGCATATTCGGGGTTACATGTTGCCCTTTTACCTCTAATCCTAAGAAAAGAAAAATCTACCTAACCCGGTTCAAATAAAAACCCTTGGAAAAGAACCGTGGTCAAAAGAAAAACCAAGGGGGAATGATACATTACCTATAAAAAGAAAATAAAAGAAAGAAAAATTCCTACGTGGACTACTTCCCTCAAGAGTACTTGTCCTAAATAGTCCGTCATCAGGAAGAGTCCTCTACTCATATTTTTGGATTTTTAAAATTTTCTGATTTTTTTGTATTTTTATTATTTTATATTACTTACTACACTAATATATACATCATGTACAAGATAAGTTTCCCACCCCACACTTAAAAATATGCCATGTCCTCATGGCATAATAATACATGTATAGCACAGAAGGGTGAGACAACTTACCTGGGATCTACCCCGTGTCTAGCCACTTTATAACTTTCTTTTTCACCCTATCCTTCATATTCGGGTTCAGCCTTCTTTTGCGTTTCCTGGAAGGTTTGTGCCCTCTTCTCGGAGAATCTTGTGCATGCAGTATGCAAGGCTGATCCCCTTTATGTCTGCTATGGTCCACCCAATGGCAGTCTTGCATTCTTTTAGTACTTGTATAAGCTTTTGAGCCTGCACATCTAACAAACTAGATGAGATAATAACAGGTAAAGTGGAGTTAGGGCCTAAATACTCATACCTGAGGTGTGATGGTAGTGGTTTAAGTTCAAGCTTCGGTGGCTCTTCTATGGATGGCTTTGCTGGTGGGTTTTCTCTCTTTTCTAGGTGTAGGGGTTCGAATTCGATCTCTCGCTTCCAAAATCCCTTTCCTTCCAAGGATGATACCCATTCGGCCAGACATTCACCATTTACTTCTTCCATGTTCATCAGGCATGCTTGCAGTGGGTCTTCGATAGTCAATTCTGCATCGTCGGTTTCCACTATTACATCAACCGCATCGATTAGAGAGCAATTTGCGAACTCACTAGGGCGTCTCATGGATTTTTGCACATTGAAGATGATCTCCTCATCGTTCAACCTCATCTTGAGTTCCCCAGTTTCACAGTCAATTATAGCTCTTCCAGTAGCTAGGAATGGTCTTCCCAGGATTAAGGGAATTTCTTCGTCGACCCTGCAATCAAGAATAACAAAATCGGCGGGAAACACGAACTTCCCAACCTGGATTAGCACATCATCTATAATACCAAATGGACGCTTAACTGTCCTGTCAGCAAGCTGTAAAAGCATAGAGGTGGGTCTGGCCCTCCCAATGCCTAACCTCTTATAGATAACTAAGGGCATGAGATTAATGCTTGCCCCCAAATCGCATAAAGCCTTAGTGAAGGCATAATTCCCTATAGTGCATGGGATGGTGAAACTACCTGGATCAGATAGCTTCTCAGCAATGGGTCTGGAAACCACTGCACTACAAGTCTGTGTGAGTGTAACTGTGGCCAAGTCTTGGAAATCAAATTTCCGTGACATTAAATCCTTCATCATCTTAGCATAACCAGGCATTTCTTTTAAAGCTTCAATTAATGGAATGTTTACCTGGATTTGCTTGAGCATCTCGAAGAACTTTTTGTATTGTTCCTCTTTTTGGTGTTTGGCCAACCTTTGGGGGAATGGTGGTGGAGGCCTCTTCTTCCCGGTGACTTGGGATTTATCTTTTTCTATCACTTTTTCTTCAACCTGTTGCTCTACCTGTTCGGCTACTTTTTCCGCTCCCTGTTGTGCTTCTTTATTATCAGCAATTGGCTGGACCATGGCTTTTGTCAATCCTGTGGATTCATCCAGTTCAATATGCAATGGCGCAGGTGTCTCAGCCTGTCTGTCAATATTTTCACTTTCATTCTCAGCATCAAGATCTCTACCGCTTCTCAGAGTCACTGCCATTATTTGCTTTGGGATTTGGTCCTTTGGGTTCGTTTGAGTGTCTGCAGGTAATTTCCCTTGAGGCCGATTGTTTAGTGACATAGCAATCTGCCCCATCTGCACTTCCATATTTTTGATTGCTGCGTCATGTGCATCTATTCTCTCATTGGTTTTGGCATTTGACCCGATTACCTGCTGCATCATAGCTTTCAATTCTGCAAACCCATCGTCATGTCTACCCCCATGCTGTGGTGGAGGTGGATAATATCCCTGCTGCTGATTGCCGAAATTCTGAGGTCTAGGATATGGAGCCATGTTGTGTGGTGGCCTCATACCTGCTGCATTGAATTGTGGCTGGGGAGGTCTGTATTGCATTGGAGCCTGTTGGCCCCAGCTTTGATTACCTTGTCGCTGTCCTCCATAGTTAGCCACATAGTTCATATCTTCATGCTGATGATGATGTTCTTGGTCTGCAGCCCATGGATTACCTATGGGTTGGCTAATGCAAGATGTGCATAAACCACCATTGGTAGTATCTACAATGTGAACTTGCTGCTTAACCCCTGATTCTTCCACCTTCTTTGTTAGGATGCTCATTTGTGTCAATAAAGTTGCCATGTTCTCCTCTAGAGTGTTGGATGGATCCAGAGGTACAGAGTGTACCACTGGTGTGATAGGAGCATTCCTGGACGTCCACCCGGAATTTTGAGCCATTTTGTCTAGCAAATTTTGGCCCTCTCTCCAAGTCTTGCTCAGAAAAGCCCCACCTGCTGAAGCATCTACAATGTTCTTCATACTATCAGAAAGCCCCATGTAGAACCTTTGACCCAACATCTGCTCAGGAATCCCATGGTGAGGACACATAACAAGCATGCCTTTGAATCTCCCCCAAGTTTCATGTAGTGTTTCCAATGGTTTTTGTTTGAAGCTCACGATCTC
Source organism: Nicotiana noctiflora (assembly GCA_032618575.1). NCBI lineage: Eukaryota > Viridiplantae > Streptophyta > Magnoliopsida > Solanales > Solanaceae > Nicotiana > Nicotiana noctiflora. Next base: position 7,990 of record JASVEL010004227.1, read on the forward strand.
ATCAATTTGTTGAGCTGTTTTATTGGGTGGATGGAACTTGTTGTGGAATTGTTTTACTAACTCATCCCAAGTTGCAATGGAGTTTATTGGGAGTGAGTTTAGCCATATCTGTGCTGCTCCCGTAACTGAGAATGGAAAAAGTAGTAATCTGATAGCTTCCGGAGTTACATTCGGTTGCCTTTGTGTTTTGCATATTGATAGAAAGTTTTTGAGGTGCTGCTGTGGATCTTCAACCTGAGACCCAGAGAATAATCCCTTGTTTTGCAACAAGTGAAGCATGTTGTTGGTAATTTGGAAAGACTCAGCTTGAATCGCTGGCACAACGATGGCAGTTGCCAAATTATCCGCTGTGGGTTGTGCCCAGTCGAACAATGCACCTTCTTGTGCCTCTTGCATGTTTAGCCCGGCTTGCTGGTTTTGAGCGTTCATGTCACCCATGTCGAAGTCTAGTTTGATTGGTTGTTGAGATTGTTGAATTTTTTGATGGCTTTGTTACGTGCCCGGAAAGTTTGCTCGGGGTCTGAAAGTCCTTCAATTAGTTCTCCAGTCCTTGTAGATTTTCTAGGCATGCACCTGAATACCCAAATCAACAAACGTCAAAATATTCAATGTAGAGTGTAGAAAGAACCTGAATACACAAGAATCTTGAAGTTCTGGCAATGGCAATTGATAATTCCGTTAATTCCCCGACAACGGCGCCAAAATTGATTCACGTCCAAGCAACGGTCGTAGTCAATATAACTTGGTTTAATAAGTCCAAGATCGATCCCACAGAGAATTAACCTACCAATTGCAACTTTCACAACCCCAAAAGTACTTCCGAATCAAGTTCCCAAACGTTGAATATATATTTGTGTATGGTTTCGAACAACTACTTTGCAAGAATTAAAGAATGCTTTAAAAGAAAGAATTGAATGTTGAATAAAATAATATAGAGAAAGACTAAGGTATTGATTTCCCCTATTGATGGAATCCCTTATCGTTATGCTCATACAAATTGTTAATATATTCTATCAATCATGAACGCTATGTGTATCGTAACCCTCTCCCGAGCAATTACAATAATTTACTAGTGCACTCTCCCGAGCTACCCTAGCTAGCTTTAATTTGAATAGTTCACTTTAGATTGCACCCAAGACTTCGTTATTCCTAATCCCGTCTTTACGCCTAAAATTATAGATTCCTCTACTAACCTAGGTGTGGTGTTGTTCAACAATAAACCTAAATATGCACTCTTTTCCAAGTTATGCACACTAAATAGGCACCGCTAATTGGGAGCTCTACCAATTAACTACAATAAGAATGAAGTTGAACAAATAGAAATCTAAGTCACAATTTGTAATCACATAAACGATAAGTTCATCTATCAATAGGTTCCATCAAAACCTTAGAAAAGAATTTAGCTACTCATGCTTGAAGAAACAAAAAGAATAATAATTGAAAGCATAAAGAATTGCTTGATATAAAAATAAAGAAAGAGTTTTGAGAGGAATCTCTCCTACTAAAACCTTGCAAAAGTATTGAAGAAATAAAGTACATGCCTCTATGGGGCAAACTAGGAGTTTATATAGAGGTTTTAGAGCTAAGAAAACAAATTAGAGTCCAATTAGGATAACTTCCGCTGGGACCTTCGCGGTTTGTTCGCGGCCGCGAGCGGACCGCGAACAGTCAAGATTCAGAGGGCTTCGTTTCTCGCGGTTCATCCGCGACCGCGAGTGGACCGCGGATGAACAGTGCTTCTGTTTCTTCACTGCTTCGTCCAGCCCTCTTCACTTTAGCTCTTCTCTTGGCCTTTTCATCAACTTATGGCTTCAAAATGGCTTTTTAAAGTATCCAATGCGTCACATGTACCTGTAAAACACAATCAAACACTAATCAAAGCATTTTGTCCTTTCAAGATTCAGAGGGCTTCGTTTCTCGCGGTTCATCCGCGACCGCGAGTGGACCGCGGATGAACAGTGCTTCTGTTTCTTCACTGCTTCGTCCAGCCCTCTTCACTTTAGCTCTTCTCTTGGCCTTTTTATCAACTTATGGCTTCAAAATGGCTTTTTAAAGTATCCAATGCGTCACATGTACCTGTAAAACACAATCAAACACTAATCAAAGCATTTTGTCCTTTTAACAACATTGTTCTCATAATAAAGTGTGATTATTTAGGGTATAATTATAGTCAAATTCACCTATTATCACGCCACAACATGAAGAAATAAGGTGTGGGTTGGGGTGATAAGGGTGGCCGAGGTAATAAGGGTGGTCAGGGGTAATAAGGATGGAAAGCGATCGAAATAGCTATTGAAAATTGATACAAAATCATTAATATGAAATTGTGAAAGGAGACAGCAGGAGAGTTTGCAACCTGTGGGGCACTGATTGCCCCTTTGTTTGACTACTTGGGATATACGTGATTGATTGGTTATTGTTAAATTTGTTGATCTTAGAAAGTGCTTTGTGTTGAGAATTATTTGAAATGAAGAAAAATGTGGAAAACATGGTTAGCTGGCTTAATTGATTGTTGATGTAATTCAATGGCTTGAGTTTACTTGGGACAAAGTTTGTCCATACATACCAGTACAATTCAAGTGTACCGACGTCCCTTTTGCCGGGGACGCTACATTCGTGTTATGATTGTAGGTGGTTCAGTAGCAGGCACTCCAGCGCATCGGCAGTAGTATCCTTCATCCTCCACTGCCTGTTTGGTGAGCCCTTTTCTTCCTCGGGGCCCTGTGTGGTTCACTCCACTTTTGGTTAGATTTCATTTTGGTTTGTAAGGTATAGCCGGAGCCTTGTTTCCGGCAAGTATTGTATTCCCCTTTTTGTATCCTAGAGGCTTTGTAGACATGTAAACTGTGGGATTCCAGTCTTATGTATATATTATGTTATGTTGGGCGTTGTAAAAATTGTAAACCTGTTAATGAATCACCCGTATCGTTTTATTTGTTTAATGTGAAATCATTCATGGTTAGTAAGATATTTGGTAAATGAAAAACAATCAGCACAGGGGTAACGCGTGGGAATGAAAGGAACCCAGGTCCGCTTGACTGGGGCAACCCGGTTAGGCGCCGGTCATGTTCCCCGATTTGGGGCGTGACAGGTTAGCTTCAGGGATGATTTGTGACTTAGGAGTGCGATCAAAATCGAATTTGGAGGTCAGGTGTAGAATTAGGCTTGAATTGGCGAAGTTTGAATTTTTGCGAATTTTGTTTGATAGGTGAGATTTTGATCCGAGGGTCGGAATGGAATTCAGAGAGTTGCAGTAGCTTCGTTAGGTGATTTCGATATGTGTGCAAAACTTCAGGTCATTTTGACATCGTTTGGTCGGGTTGTTGATCGAATGTGAGTTTCAGAAGTTTTAGTTTAACTTAGGCTTGAATCCGTTGTAATAATTTGATGATTCTTGTGTTGTTGGATGTGTTTTTATGATTAAAACAAGTTTGTATGATGTTTTGGGGTAGGTTGGTGCTTTTGGTTGAGGTCCTGGGGGCCTCGGTTGAGTTTCTGGTGGTCAATCGGACCCTTTTCCATGTTGAGATATTACAGAAATAACCCACAGCCGTTGCAGAAGATTTTTGCCTCCCCGGTCGCGTGAGGTACCTCGCGATCGCGTAGAAGGAAAATAGGTTGGCCTGAGTTTGGACTTCGCATTCGCGTCTAATGTCTTGCATTCGCGGAGGGCCTTGACATGTGATTCGCGTTCGCAGTAAGTGTGATGCATTCGCAAATAACGATTGGGAGCCCAGTGGGGTTTGTTCTACGCATTAGCGTGTGTGGTGGCGCGTTCGCGTAAGTATGAGGCATAAACTATCGCGTTCGTATAGTTTGAGTCGTGTTCGCATAGTGTTTTTGAGTTTTTAAAATTTTGCACTATGCGTTCGCGACGTGGTGGTCGCGAATGCGATGAAGGATTTTCCAGGGCTGGGCAGCAAGTTTATAAACATTTCATCCACGAACCAAGTCTATTTTTCACCATTGTTAAGCAACCTTGGGAGATTTTGACGAGGAATTTAGAGGGTTTTGACTGAGAATCGATTGGATGTAAGTCCTATGGCCTAGAAACACCATTTAATTGAAGATTCATCCTTTAATTCTCTGAAATCTGGGTAAAATTTGAAGAACCTATGGCTTAGTTTTTGGAATGTAAATTTGAAATTTGAAGGGGAATTTGATCTCTGATGTTGATGAATTTTATATGTAAGGACTCGTGGCGAGGCAATGATTCCGGAGATGTGAATTTTGTAATTTTTCGAGAAGTGGGCTCGGGGCTCGGGTTTTGCCAACTTCGTGTTTTTGGGTGTTTTTCAAGTTCTTTTGATTGTGTTATGTTCCATTAGCTTATTATAACATATTCCTTGTGATTTTGATTAGGTTCGGCGCGTGAGGAGGTTGATTCAAGAGGGAGAGGCTTAGTAGACTAGTCTCGCGGCCAGTTTGAGGTGAGTAATAGATGTAAATGATGACATGAGAGTTTGAAACCCCGGTATATTACACTGTGACGCTATATTGAGGTGAGACACATACTATGCGGTGAGTGCGGGGTCGGTTGAGATTTGGGGGCTATGGCTGTCACGCCCCAAATCAAGGGACATGACCGGCGCCTGACCGGGTAGCCCCAGTCAAGCGGACATGGGTGCCTTTCATTCCCACGTGTTACCCCTGTGTTGATTGTTTCTCATTAACCAAATATCTTACTAACCATGAATGATTTCATAATAAACAAATAAAACCATACAAGTGATTCATTAACAAGTTTGCAGTTTTTACAACGCCCGACATAACATAATATACATAAGACTGTAATCCCATAGTTTACGTGTCTACGGAGCCTCTAGGATACAAAAGGAAATACAATACTTGCCGGTAACAAGGCTCCGGCTATACCTTACAAAATCCAAAATAAAGTCTGAAATAAAAGTGGCATGAGCCACACAGGGCCCCGAGGAAGAAAGGGGCTCACCAAAACAGGCAGTGGAAGATGAAGAATACTACTGCCGACGAGCTGAAGTAGAAGTGCCTGCTACTGATCCACCTACAATCATAACACGAATGTAGCGCCCCCGGAAAAAGGGACGTCAGTACACTAGAATTGTACTGGCGTGTATGGACAAACTTTGTCCCAAGTAAACTCAAGCCATAGAATTACATCAACAATTAATTAAGCTAGCTAACCATGTTTTCCACATTTTTCCTCATTTCAAATAATTCTCAACACAAAGCACTTTCTAAGATCAACAAATTTAACAATAACTAATCAATCATGTGTATCACAAGTAGTCAAACAAAGGGGCAATCAGTGCCCCACAGGTTGCAAACTCTCCTGCTGTCTCCTTTCACAATTTCACATTATTGATTTTTATATCAATTTTTCAATAGCGATTTCGATCGCTTTATCCTTATTACCCCTGACCACCCTTATTACCTCGACCACCCTTATCACCACAACCCACACCTTATTTTCTCATGTTGCAGCACGCAACCCGATCCCACCTTACAGTTTAAAACACAACAATTTCAAATAGCAGATAAGGCACTACACACAATTTCAACAAGTTCAAATAAGCAACTTACAAGTTGGTTCATGTTCTCAAATACTTTTCAAACCAATATCACAACCAAGTTACAATGTTTCCATAATCAAGAATGTTCACACAAGTATGTTCAACAATTTTCCACAATTCAAGTGTTTCATCTCTTTCCACAATAAACCAATTCTCAAGTGTTTCGTTCCTTTTCCACAAGGTGCCGTATAGGCCATCATAACCATTATTCACAATTCTTTACCCAATTCAACTCTCATTTACCTTTCGATTCATATTCCATACCACATCACTCATATTTCAACAACAACTTTGAATATTCAACAACAACATCAAGAATTTCACACAATTTGTAAAATTAACACGAACCAAACAAATTTCACACATATAGGCGATTTCACAAGAATCAAATTTAGCCATACATACCCGGTGTCGAATTTTCTTCCTTTAACCTCTTACTTATGCTTACCCAAGATATCCTACTCTTGACAACCTTGTTCTTGAAGACTCTTACTTCTACTCACTTCTTTTTACTAAAAATCAAGTTCAATAATCATGCATGAGTGTAAAATTATATTTTCAAAAGCTATTATATGCAAACCTCTCTTTACCCATTTTAAAACTGAAAATTAGGGAAAAATGTTTAGGGTTTTTACCTTGAAATGATTGGGGAAGTTGAATCCTTGCCCTAGGATCCCTTGGAACTAAGTGGTTGGAACAATCTTTGAAGACGAAGAACTTCTCTCTCTAAAACCCCTCTCTTCTCTCTCTAATTTTGGTAAGATGATATGATAAAATGAAGGAGAAAGGCGTTATATTAAAGAAGAGATCGGGTCAAAATTTTACAAAAATCTGGGCCGGGTCAATTATGCGGTCGCATCTGCGATCGCAGAATCAACATACGGTCCGCATAGTGACCGCGGAATGGCCTCAAAATTTACACAAGTTCTGTTACGGAATGCGACCAAAATGCGGTCCGCATTCTTGATCTGCGGTCGCAAAGTGCACCGCAGATTCATTATGCGATCGCATATCGACCGCATTTTCAACATGATTTTGGGAAACCTTCTAGTAAGCTCTGCGGCAAGAATGCGGTCCGCATAGCAGATCTGCGGTCGCATTCTTGACCGCAAAATTGACACTTTTCTGGAAAATTGATTCTCTACATTTTTGAAACTTAAATCACTACCAAGGGTCCGAACCGCGGCGAGCAAGCTCGCCACGAAGAATTCTACGCATTCCTAACACATTATGCGGACCATGACACCATAGCTACTAGGTTTTATGCACAAAAATTTTACGGGACCTTACATCCTCCCCCCCTTAAGATCATTCGTCCTCGAATGAGGATTTTGAGAATGAGTTGGTTTTGAAAGACATGATATGCAAACTATCAAAATTTTGACTAACTCTTATATTTTAGAAAAATTTCGCCAGAGTTTCCTTTGTATTATGGACATATCCACCTGTCAGAGGGTCCCCCGAAACACATTACCAAACAACAATACACAAATACAACACTTTCCACAACTTGTATACACTTTCTTACCTCAACGAATGCACATATCCTATCACATTGTTACAATTGCACATAAACTGGTCACTTCAATGAGTTCTTACCTTATTCAACCATTTTAACACACCATGCACACATAAACAAACCATTTCCAATCTACACTTACTATTAGTTGTTTATTTAATACGTAAATCTCTATAAGGCTTTCATTTATCAAGGAAGGTTTGAGTGGCCCAAGGTGACAACACATTCAACTCATTACAAAACGAAGGAAACTTTACTAATACTAGGAGTGAAACAACTTGGACAAGATGGCAGTTACTAGGAGTAGAAGGGTCACCTAATTTCTTCTAAGCTTGATCAAACAAATGGGGGTACTTTTCCTTCATCTCTTTTTCTGCTTCCCATGTGGCCTCCTCAACTTGTTGACTTCGCCACAATACTTTAACGGATGCAACTTCCTTATTCCTCAACTTACGGACTTGCATATCAAGAATGGCAACTAGAACTTCTTCATATGACAAATCTTCATTAACCTCAATGGCCTCGACTGGCATGGTGGCTGATGGATCTCCGATCACTTTCTTCAACATGGACACATGGAATACCGGGTGCACTGATGACATCTCAGAAGGCAACTCTAGCCTATAAGCAACATGACCAATCCTTTGAACGATCCGATATGGCCCGACATACCTAGGACTCAATTTCCTTTTCTTTCCGAATCGCATGACTCCCTTCATAGGAGATACCCTCAAGAACACCCAATCATCGACTTGAAACTCCAAATCCCTTCGGCGAACGTCTGCATAGGATTTTTGACGACACTGTGCTGTTTTCATTCTCTCCTGAATAACCTTGACCTTTTCTATAGCTTCGTACACCATATCTGGCCCTAGCAATTCCGCTTCACCTACCTCCGATTGGCTACCTACACATTCTCCTGTACAATGCCTCAGACGGGGCCATCTGAATGCTAGCATGATAACTGTTATTGTAAGCAAATTCTATCAGTGGCAAGTGTTCATCCCAATTACCTTTGAAGTCTAAGACACAAGCCCGCAACATATCTTCGAGCGTCTGAATAGTCCGCTCGGCCTGACCGTCGGTCTGCGGATGGAAAGTTGTGCTGAGATTCACCTGATTTCCCAAACCTTGCTGAAACGTCTTCCAAAAATTAGCTGTGAACTGAGCCCCGCGATCCGAGATAATATAAAGTGGAGTGCCATGAAGCCTTACTATCTCCTTGATGTACAACCTTGCATATTGCTCCGCAGTATCAGTGGACTTGACTGGCAGGAAGCGAGCTGATTTGGTGAGTCGATCCACTATCACCCATATTGAGTCGAACTTACGCTGAGTGTGAGGCAACCCTACCACGAAATCCATATTGATCATCTCCCATTTCCACCTTGGTATTTCTATAAGCTGAGTTAATCCACCGGGCCGTTGATGCTCGGCCTTCACCTGCTGGCAGTTCGGGCATCTAGCTACAAAGCTTTCCACATCCCTTTTCATACCGTTCCACCAATAAATCTCCTTAAGACCATGATACATTTTTGTGGAACCAGGGTGTACCGAATACCTGGAAATATGAGCCTCCGCCATCACTCTTTCTCGAAGCTCGTTCACATCCGGAACACATAATCTACCTTGACACCGCAATACACCATCTTCACTACTGAGTACAAATGTTGAGGTATTGTCATTCATAACTGCTTCCTTTACCCGAACCAATGCTGGATCCATGAACTGTTTTTCCTAGATTTCCGCGACCAATGATGATTCTGCTCCATTATGCACCAAAACATTCCCCTCGTCTGACGCCGAGATACGAACCCCCAAACTGGCTAATTGGTAAACCTCTCGAGCCATGAGTCTCTGATTCACACCCAAATGAGCCAAACTACCCATGGATTTTCGACTAAGAGCGTCGGCTACCACATTTGCCTTCCCTGGATGGTACAATATGTTCATATCATAGTCCTTGAGCAATTCTAACCACCGCCGCTGTCTCAGATTTAGCTCCTTCTGCTTGAACAAATACTGGAGGCTCTTGTGGTCTGAAAACACATCTACATGAACTCCATAAAGATAGTGCCGCCATATTTTCAAAGCAAACACAACAGCTGCAAGCTCCAAATCATGCGTCGGATAATTCTTCTCGTGATTCTTGAGTTGCCTGGAAGCGTAAGATATGACTTTCCCGTGCTGCATCAGTACACATCCCAAACCGACTCTGGATGCATCACAATAAACCACAAATCCCGCTGTGCCTTCTGGCAAGGCCAATACTGGTGTCGAGGTCAATCTTGACTTCAATTCTTGAAAACTTTTCTCACATGCATCGGACCACTGGAACTTAACTGCCTTTTGCGTCAATTTAGTCAATGGGGAGGCGAGGGTTGAGAATCCCTCTACAAACCTCCGATAGTACCCTGCCAGACCCAAAAAGCTACGAATCTCTGTCGGGGTCGTGGGTCTAGGACAATCTTTCACTGCCGCAATCTTCTGAGGATCCACCTTAATCCCCTCACTGGAAATAACATGCCCTAGAAAGGCTACGGACTCCAACCAAAACTCACATTTTGAGAACTTGGCATACAATTGATGATGATGAAGGGTCTGCAATGCTGCTCTGAGGTGAATGGCATGATCTTCCCTGCTCCGAGAGTAGATGAGGATGTCGTCAATGAATACTATTACAAATGAATCTAGGAATGGCTTGAAAACCCGATTCATAAGGTCCATGAAAGCTGCTGGGGCATTGGTTGCCCCAAAAGACATGACCAAAAACTCGAAGTGACCATAACGAGTTCTGAAAGCGGTCTTAGGAATATCCTGATCTCTGATTTTCAATTGGTGGTACCCAGACCGTAAATCAATCTTTGAGAAGAATTTTGCTCCCTACAATTGGTCAAACAAATCATCCATTCGAGGTAAAGGATATTTATTCTTGATGGTGACTTTGTTAAGCTGCCGATAATCAATACACATTCGAAGTGACCCATCCTTCTTTCTGACAAAGAGAACCGGAGCATTCTTGACCGCATAATTGACACTTTTCTGGAAAAATTGATTCTCTACATTTTTGAAACTTAAATCACTACCAAGGGTCCGAACCGCGGCGAGCAAGCTCGCCACGAAGAATTCTACGCATTCCTAACACATTATGCGGACCATGACACCATAGCTACTATGTTTTATGCACAAAAATTTTACGGGGCCTTACATCCGCCCCCCCCCCCCCCTTTAAGATCATTCGTCCTCGAATGAGGATTTTGAGAATGAGTTGGTTTTGAAAGACATGATATGCAAACTATCAAAATTTTGACTAACTCTTATATTTTAGAAAGATTTCGCCAGAGTTTCCTTTGTATTATGGACGTATCCACCTGTCAGAGGGTCCCCCGAAACACATTACCAAACAACAATACACAAATACAACACTTTCCACAACTTGTATACACTTTCTTACCTCAACGAATGCACATATCCTATCACATTGTTACAATTGCACATAAACTGGTCACTTCAATGAGTTCTTACCTTATTCAACCATTTTAACACACCATGCACACATAAACAAACCATTTCCAATCTACACTTACTATTAGTTGTTTATTTAACACGTAAATCTTTATAAGGCTTTCATTTATCAAGGAAGGTTTGAGTGACCCAAGGTGACAACACATTCAACTCATTACAAAACCAAGGAAACTTTACTAATACTAGGAGTGAAACAACTTGGACAAGATGGCAGTTACTAGGAGTAGAAGGGTCACCTAATTTCTTCTAAGCTTGATCAAACAAATGGGGGTACTTTTCCTTCATCTCTTTTTCTACTTCCCATGTGGCCTCCTCAACTTGTTGACTTCGCCACAATACTTTAACGGATGCAACTTCCTTATTCCTCAACTTACGGACTTGCCTATCAAGAATGGCAACTGGAACTTCTTCATATGACAAATCTTCATTAACCTCAATGGCCTCGACTGGCATGATGGCTGATGGATCTCCGATCACTTTCTTCAACATGGACACATGGAATACCGGGTGCACTGATGACATCTCAGGAGGCAAATCTAGCCTATAAGCAACTTGACCAATCCTTTGAACGATCCGATATGGCCCGACATACCTAGGACTCAATTTCCCTTTCTTTCCGAATCGCATGACTCCCTTCATAGGAGATACCCTCAAGAACACCCAATCATCGACTTGAAACTCCAAATCCCTTCGGCGAACGTCTGCATAGGATTTTTGACGACTCTGTGCTGTTTTCATTCTCTCCTGAATAACCTTGACCTTTTCTATAGCTTCGTACACCATATCTGGCCCTAGCAATTCCGCTTCACCTACCTCAAACCACCCGATTGGCGACCTACACCTTCTCCCGTACAATGCCTCAAACGGGGTCATATGAATGCTAGCATGATAACTGTTATTGTAATCATGCATGAGTGTAAAATTCCACTTTCAAAAGCTATTATATGCAAACCTATCTTTACCCATTTTAAAACTAAAAATTATGGAAAAATAGTTAGGGTTTTTACCTTGAAATGATTGGGGAAGTTGAATCCTTGCCCTAGGATCCCTTGAAACTAAGTGGTTGGAACAATCTTTGAAGATGAAGAACTTCTCTCTAAAACCCCTCTCTTCTCTCTCTAATTTTGGTAAGATGATATGATAAAATGAAGGAGAAAGGCGTTATATTAAATAAGAGATCGGGTCAAAATTTTACAAAAATCTGGGCCGGGTCAATTATGCGGTCGCATCTGCGATCGCAGAATCAACATGCGGTCCGCATAGTGACCGCGGAATGGCCTCAAAATTTACACAAGTTCTGTTACGGAATGCGACCAAAATGCGGTCCGCATTCTTGATCTGCGGTCGCAAAGTGCACCACAGATTCATTATGTGATCGCATATCGACCTCATTTTCAACATGATTTTGGGAAACCTTCTGGTAAGCTCTGCGGCAAGAATGCGGTCCGCATAGCAGATCTGCGGTCGCATTCTTGACCGCATAATTGACACTTTTCTGGAAAAATTGATTCTCTACATTTTTGAAACTTAAATCACTACCAAGGGTCCGAACCGCGGTGAGCAAGCTCGCCGCGAAGAATTCTACGCATTCCTAACACATTATTCGGACCATGACACCATAGCTACTAGGTTTTATGCACAAAAATTTTACGGGGCCTTACAATGGCTTAGTCCGCCCGAGTGATGTTGTATTGTGTTATTGGCTAGAAATTAGCTGGCAAACCTCCTACTTGGATGGTTATGGATATAGTTAGGTTGTATGCCAGTTATTTAGATTCCATAGGGATTATTAACACTATTTCCATGATGTTTATCATGTTTTCATGATATTAGTCTTGAGTTAAACACTGTCTCTAAATGGCTAGTAAAATTCTAAGGTCTTAAACACTTAATTTATACTTTCTGATAATTGGAACTGAAAATGGTAAGTTTGATTATGCCTATGTGGCTTGCATGCATAGAACTAGACTGATTGTGGATCGGGCTGCACGTCGTAGCGAATGTTATAATGATATTGCGCTTGGGTTGTAGGATACCCTTTGGAGTATGAACCCCCACAGTAAGCGCAGGTACCCAAATGGATCAGGCTGCACGCCACAACGGTCATGTGCATTGCATTGAATTCATACATCTATATCTGCCTGTGTTATCTGTCATTTCTTGTTGTTATTCCACACTTAATGTGTAGGAGTATTGGTTATAGCTTTGCATTGTTATATTTCGGGATTTCTTACTGTCAATCATTATACATGTCTATTACCACTGAGTTGGAAGTACTCACTTTACTCCCTGCACCATGTGTGCAGATCCAGGTACCTCGGGAGCTTAGCTGAGTTACCTTGCTACTTTGAGAGTTTATTCGGAGTTGTCGAGGTAGCTGCCTGACGTCCGCAGGACTCGACTCCTCCCCTATTCCTTTTATTATCTTTCCGCAACTTTTGAAACTATGTATTATTGGAGTCTTTTTACACTGTATTGTTAGAGGCTCTAGACTTATGACCCCCAGGTTTTTGGGAGTGTATTCAGCATTATCTTGATATTCGGCTTATTTCTATCTAAAAATTAAAACTAGTACCTTTATTGTTGATAATGATATCCAAATGACTAGTTTTGAGCTTCATGCTCCGGTTGAGAGTGCAAATGGCCGGGCTTGCCTAGCAGTTGTATTAGGAGCCATCGCGAACCGGGTTGGGATCGTCAAATTAGGCTTTGCACAAGAATCCGTTTTGACTGATAATTAATATATCTACAAATTAAGGAAACAAGGGACGGAGAAAGGGAAGGAGGAGAAAATTTTAATGTCGGCATATGTTTTTCTTCTTGATTGACCATAGACCCTTTTTGTGATACGTCTTGGAATGGGAAATTTTTCCCACTCCACGAATCAGCTCTAGATTGCGGGGACTCTTCTTTGCGGCCATTGGTAAAAGTTGATTGGAGGAAGAGATCGAAAATTTTAATGGGATGGGGGGAAGAGAACGTGATGTATCAAAGTAGAGAGGGAAAGAAAATAGTTTAACTGATTAGCGTATTTAGTGGCTTAGGGCTAGGAGGTAACCAAAATTAAATATGTTTTATAAACTTTAAAAGGTATCTATAGAATATAATTTTTTTAAATTGTATTTATTTAAAATAAATAAGGTGTTAACCTTTGCTATAGGAGGTAAAATATCCAAAATGAAATGCACGTGCTGGCCTAAAAATATGAACGGTTTTTTCCTTGGAATCTTTACCTTCCTATACCATATATGAAACCTTATTACCCTCAATGTTTAAGGTTTGTGTTAATTACATTTCAGTATACCAAATTATCATTTCTTTACCATAATTCAAATTAGGGATATAATTAAGGGTGCATTTATATTAGGCGCTATTATAGGACCATATCTTCCATATTCCATAAGAAATATCAAACGCACGATTTTAGACTCGTTATATATAAGTAAATACTTAAGAAAATTAAATAATTACACTAAGTTTGATGTCTATTTTTTCATAAGAAACGGTTTAATAAAATAGTTAAAATCGCTGGTTAACCTAAAATCTTGAATGTGTTGGTGATGGTGGTTAGAGCACAACTACAAAAAGGAAGTAGTGGAACTCCTTAATCTTGTCGAATACCTGCCGTTTTAGTTAACCTTAATATTGTCGAACCATGTCAATAATCACATGAGTAGCTCATATAAATAGGGAGAAGCATAACTACTTTCGACAATCCCAATATAAGTTTTCTTTCTCAAATACTAAGGAGAAGGAAAAAAAATAAAGTGGGGTATTTCTTTGCTTTTAGATAAATTGTAGAATAAAAATAGAAAAATTGAAGATAAATTGTAGACTTTTTTAAGTCTTCCTAATCTACAATTTACAATTCTATAATTTATCTACAATTTATTTATAATTTCTGGAAATATGTCTTCTTCTTCTTCTTCTTCTTCTTCTTCTTCTTCTTCTTCTTCGAGCTTCAATCTGAAATTCAGTCAAAACCAAGTTAGTCTTCCTAATCTACAATTTACAATTCTATAATTTATCTACAATTTATTTATAATTTCTGGAAATATGTCTTCTTCTTCTTCTTCTTCTTCTTCTTCTTCTTCTTCTTCTTCTTCTTCTTCTTCTTCTTCTTCTTCTTCTTCTTCGAGCTTCAATCTGAAATTCAGTTAAAACTAAGTCTAATCTTCACCAAAACCCCTCAAAATTGAGATATAAACTCCTAAACATATTCTAAATTATTTACAACAACACCCAATCCAAACAAATAAAGATTTTTAAAAATCCAAATTTGATCTCAAAGCTTTCAAGCTTTTTAATGGCTATCAATGGTGGAAAATATATGGAAGAACATATTTTTTTACTTTGAGTCGTTGAAACTCGAAAATTTGAATTGTTCGTTATTTTTTCGACAATTTGAATTGTAGTTCTGGAGAAAAATATGCAGATGAGAAATCCCCTTTCCCTTTTTAAAATTTAAATTTAATGTAGAATCAATTAACACCAAGAATTTTTTTTGTAATTTTAACTCATTTTTTAGGGAATAGTCTGCCCTTTTAATGCCTAATAGTCGAATGGTATATAAATTATAGTTAAAGTGTGGACTGGACAGGTAATTAACAAATTATGTACATTTAGGGTAATAAGGTTTCATATATGGTATAGTTACGAAAAAATATTAGGCCCAACAATTTAAGTGGCTGTCGAATAGTTGTGGGAAAATAAAAAATAGCCAACTTTATAACTGGTACTTAAAAAATAGCGATAGTTTCAAAAGCAATCGAGATTTAGTCACTTTTCATGTAAATATAAAATTTGAACAAAAGCTCCTAAAAATCTGAAAAAAATCAAGCATAATATGCAGTAGTTCGAATTTTTTACGCATGTACTTCCAATATAATGTTGGACGACCCGGTCGTCGTCATGGTAATTACCACCCCGTTATCTTTCATTTATATGTTTCATGTTTCTATATCGGTGTTAGAGTCTATCGGGTGAGTTAGGAGTGATTTTGGTTGAAAATGAGGCAAATAGCCTTTTGAAATGAAGCTTGATTATGAAAAGTCAACCTGGAGTTGAGTATTTAGTTAGAGGGCTCGGAATCAGATTCTGATGATTTGGTTAGTACCGGGAGGTGATTTGTGACTTAGGGGAGCGATCAGAATTGAATTTGGAGGTCTGGTATAGAAATAGGCTTGAATTGGCTGAGGTTGAATTTTGGCGAAATCCGAACGGTAGGTGAGATTTTGATCCGGGAGTCGAAATGGCATTCCAACAATTCATGTAGCTTCCTTATGTGATTTTGGATATGTCTGCAAATTTTCAGGTCATTCGGACGTCGTTTGGTCGGGTTTTTGGTTGAATGTTAGTTTCGGAAGTTTGAGTAGAATACGAGGCTTGAATCCGCAATAATTCGATGATTTATGTGTTTAAGGGCGTGTTTTTATGATTGGAACAAGTTTGTATCTTGTTTTGGAGTAGGTTTGTGGTTTTCGTTGGTGTCCCGAGGGCTTCGGGATGAATCTGGGGGTCCAAGCGGACCATTTTGTGCTTAATGCACTTCTGTTTTCTGCTGCAATAAGTGCAGAACATTTTTGTTCTTTGCGATTGTAGAAGTCCCCATGCGATCGCGTAAGGTTGTGATTGGATGCATCACGATCACGATGATCTGTATGCAATCGCGTAAGTCTGTGATTTAAATTAATGCGATCGCGGGTAGATGCATGCGATCGCGTGGGGTTGAGGTCGGAAGCAGTGCGATCGCGTTTGGTATGTCGCAATCGCATAGAGTAATTTTGGAGCCTGGAGAGTTTGTTCATCGCAATCGCGAGCCAGAGGCTGCGATCGCATAGAGATACCTGGCAGTCAGAATATTAAAATCTCATAACAGTCCATTGGCGAACCTCATACCCATAACCTCCATTTTTGAGTTCTAAGAGAGCATATTGACGGGAATTGAAGGGAATTTCACCGGGTAATCATCGGAAGTAAGTTTTATGGCCTAATTACGTTATTTTATCATGGAATCTTCGAGTATTTCACTGTTAATGGGAGATTAATGGGGGATTTTAGCCCTAGGCCTGGGTTATGGAAAATCAACAATTTGAATGAGCAAACGGAGTCCGATATTGATAAATTTTATATGCATGGACTCGTGTTGAGATAAGGATTCCGAATATCTGACTTTCGAAATTTTTTGAGAAGCGTACCGAAAGACAGGTTTTGCCAACTTTGTAATTTTTGGTGTAATTTGAATTGTTTTGACTGGGTAACGTCCCATTGGCCTATTTTGTTGTATTTCTATTGAATTTGATCAGATTCTACACCTGTGGAGGCCGATTCTCGTGGCAAGTGCATCGTAGACTAGACGTCGCGCCGAGTCGAGGTGAGTAATGGGTGTGGGTGATGACCAGCGGGTTCGAAACTCCGGTATACCACTTTGTGATGCTGTATTAAGGTGAGATACGTACTCTCCTGTGAGTGCGAGGTCGAATGTGATTGGGGACTATGGCTTAGTCTGACCATATGATATTATACTGTGTTATTGGCTATTCTTGAGCCGGTGAACCTCCTACTTGGATGGTTGTGTTCATTTTGGGCTGTGAGCCAGTTACTGGGATCCTGCAAGGATCGTTATCATTGTTTCTGTGATATTGACATGCTATTTTACTACCAGTCCTAAGCTATTACTGTCATAATGGTTTTCCAAACTGTGGAATTTCTGATATACCGTTTTTACTGAAAAATGATAAAAAAGAGTTTTCAAATACTACTTTTGAGCCTGTGAGGCTGCATTGCATATTAGCTGACTGGTAGTGGATCGGGTTGCGCGCCGCAGCGTATACTCATGATATTGTGCTTGGGCCGTAGGAGTCCCTCCGGAGTCTGAACCCCCACAGTGAGCACAGGTACCCAAATTGGATCGGGCTACGCGCCGTAGCGGTCATTTCATGCATTGCATTGCATTTAGCTACACATGATAACTGTTATATTGTTTTGCTGGTATTGTTGGTACAGATACTGTCATGTTGATACTGTTGCGGGGTATTTTGATTATAGCTTTACTTAGTGCTATATTGTGATTCTTACCTTCGCTGTCTTACCCCTACTTATTACCACTAGTCTGTAAGTACTCACTTTACTCCCTTCACCTTGTGTGCAGATCCAGGTACGTCACAGCAGCCCTAACCCAGTAGCTGCTCGGAGTTACTTTTCTGGATAGTCAAGGTAGCTGCCGCGTCAGCAGGACCTGACTCTCCTTCCAGCTTACTTTTATTCATGTTGTTATCTATTTTCGCACAGGAGCACTATTGTAGGCACTATTACACTTTGTATACTCTGTAGAGGCTCATGACTCATAACCCGTGTTCTTTGGGGAGTTGTTGTTGTTTTGGGACGTGATCCTCGTACTTGGTTATTCCATTACTGTTGTTCTATCTTTGTTTATGCCTAAAATGGTAAAAATTGAGCTAATGGCTCCCTGAGTTATGTTAATTGGTTGGGCTGGCCTAGCAGTGTGCTGGGCGCTATCACGACCGGGTTTGGGGTCGTGACAAGTTGGTATCAGAGCCTAGGTTACTAGGCCTCATGAGTCTTGAGCCGGTTAGTAGAGTCTTGTGGATTGGTACGAGGACGCATGTACTTATCCTCGGGAGGCTGCGAACCTTTAGGAAACACTTCACATTTCTTGAACTCGATCGTGCGATCTTGTTGTTCTGAGGACTGAACTTCTATATTCTATTCTCTCGCAGATGGCGAGAACTCGAGCTTCAGGACAAGGTGGACGACCACCATTTCCATCTGCTAGAGGCCGTGTGCACGGTCGTGGTAGAGGTAGAGGTAGGGCAGCTGAGGCAGTGCCAGTTGACCCTCCCGTTCTACCTATTCAGGGGCAGCCCCCAGTGGTTGATGCTCTAGCAGCCCCAGCTTCAGGAGACTCTGGCCCAGATATTATTAGTGTGTTCCGGATTGGCTCAGGTAGTATTAGCTACCGCTACTGCAGTGACATCCCAGACAGGGGGTGATCAGCAGACCCCTGCAGCTCGCACACCTGAGCAGGCTGTTCATGGACTTCGGACGCCGGAGGCGGTCCCCGCTCTGGTGGTTGCACCAGTTACTCCTCCAGCTGCACCAGCTCCAGAGCATGTAGTTCAGGTTATGCCCGACGACGAGCAGCGTCGTCTAGAGAGATTTGGTTGACTCCAGCCACCCCATATCAGTGGTAATGAGGGCGAGGATGCCCAGTGTTTCTTAGATAAGTGCCAGAGGATGATACGTACAACTAGTATTCTTGATTCCATCGGGGTTTCATTTACTACTTTTCAGTTTACTGGTCTAGCGTTCGATTGGTGGGAGGAGTTTGAAAGGCGTTGGCCTGCGGGAGCAGCACCTCTTACCTGGCAGCAGTTTTCTACTCTCTTCTTGAAGAAGTATGTATCTCAGTCCCGTCGTGAGGAGCTTCGTCGCCAGTTTGAGTTGTTGGTACAGGGCGACATGTCAGTGACCCAGTATGAGCTGAGATATACACAGTTGGCTAGGCATGCCATATGGATGATCTCGACTGATCGGGAGAGGATTAGGAGGTTCATTAATGGCCTCAACTACTCCATTCGCATTTTTATGACTAGAGAGAGAGTTCTATCATCATCTTTTGAGCAAGTTGAGGATATGACACGCTTTTTTGAAGGTAATTGAAGAGGGATTCAAGGGGAACGTTTGGAGGTAAGTTTCTTGAGCTCAAAAGTCGTTTTTATTATTAAATCCATCTAGAAAATCGTTGAATTTGTGTTAAAAATGGAAGAATAGGGCTTGGAAATTCCGGATTTTAATTTGTGATTTGAAGGGTCAATTATGGATGAATTTTGACGTTCTTAGTATGTCTGAACTCGTGAGCAGATAAGGAACTCGTTGATGTAATAATTTCTGAATTTTGACACGCGGGCTCGGGCTCGGGTTTTGACTAATTTCGGAATTTCGGTTTTTTTTTATTATTTTCGTTTGGGTTTTGTTCTCTCAGCATATTGTGACGTATTTGTTCTAATTTTGGATAGATTCGACGTGCGTGGAGGCTAATTCGAGGGGCAAAGGCATCGCGAGCTAAAGAATTAGCCGGTTCAAGGTGAGTAATGATAGTAAATGATGTTCTGAGGGTTTAAAACCTCGGATTATACATCGCAATACTATGTTGAGGTGACTTATACGCTAGACGACGAGCATGGGGTAGAGAACCATTGGGGACTTTACTTAGTCCGCCCCAATTGATGAATTTACCGCGTAATTGATTATAAATTGTTTGTTGTCATCATTATTTGGGGCTGAATGCCATATTTGGGCCTAGTGCCAACTATTTGAACACTTCGGGGCATTTCATTGATATTTCCTCACTGTTTTGACTTATTACTCGAACTTAATGTTGTTAGTTTTCATTGTTTTCATACTCAGCCATATTTATTCAGTTTGAAGATTTTAAAGCTATTTTAAATGACTTTTGGGCTGAGAAATACAATTTTACTATTGTCCGGGAGGCTTGTGATGATTTTTGGGACTGAGTAAAACCGAGGGCCTATATTGTGAGGGCCTGAGACATGTACTCTACGAGGTGGCTTGATTGATATGAGGCCGAGGGCCTAGATTTAATGCCACAAGATGGCTTGATATTGCGTTTGGGCCGTAAGGGGCCCTTCTAGGAATCTGCACATCCCGAGTTATAGCGGGTACCCATTGTGGTGTTAGATTGGCCCGAGGGGCAGATATTGTTATTACTGTGCCCGAGGGGAGAACTTCTATGTGTTTACTTTATCTTAATTGTCCGTTAATTACATGATTATTTGTTGTAGAAGTATTTTTATTCTACTTTTCATTGGTTTATTGCTTGTTAATTTCTTGTTTAACTGCTTCTTATAGGATACCTTGTGTATATGTATTTTCTTACTTTTAGGCATTATTTATATTTATTACTCACAAAGTTGGAGTACTCACTTTACTCCTTGCACTCTGTGTGCAGATTCAGGCGTAGTTGGTCCTGCTCGCGAGTGCTGATTCATTCCAGCTTGAGGCGGTTCTTCGAGGAGTCTTTACGTAGCTGTTGGCGTTCTCAGCCCGGAGCTCCTCCCTATCTCTTTCTTTTATGTCCGTAGTTCAGTGTTGAACTCTGTAATTACATTTGGGTACTCAGTGTTGTTAGATGCTCGTGACTTGTAACACCCTGGTTAGGGCTGTGTTGGAATGGTTTTATTTCCGCTTTTGTTATTTCTGTTTCCGCTAATTGTTTGTTACTAAATCACTTTGAATCATCTTTATGTCATTTAGCTGGTTAAAAGGACGATTGTGTTAGGCTGGCTGGCCATGTCTTCACGGGAGGCACCAACATGATCGGGTTCGGGGTTAGGATCATGACATAATACAATTGTTTTAAATGAAATGAATAGTAAATGAGGAATAGGGAAGGGGACTTCAAGGTCTGCGGACTACAACAAATCTACCTCGAGTCTCCAAATATGATAATCAGAGTTGATGTACCTCATGTACAGCTAGGACCAGTATCAAAATCTGCACATGAAGTTCAGAGTGTAGTATGAGTATAACCGACCCAATATACTCTATAAGTGCCGAGGCTAACCTCGACGAGGTAGTGACGAGGCTATGACATGACACTCACGTAATATAACATAGATATATATGCAACATAACAATAAATAAATATTTAAAATGTACGTTTGGGAGGGTGCACGCGAATGCGGGATAAGATGCGATGATTACAACTGGAATGACGACACAAATCAGTCAGAAACCAATGATAATGGATAAACATAATGAATAAAGATGGAACGGTAATACCCATCGTGCTTTTACTCTTAACCTCACCACGAAATAATAATAATGCCACGACATCACTCTTCGTACTTTTACACTCAATAAATTCACCATAAAACAATAAATATGGCGCGACATCACCCCTCGTACTTTTATTCTCTTCCTCGCTATGTATTAATCAATAAATGACGCAATAAATGCCACGACATCACCCTTCGCGCTTTAACAATCTCCCTTACTAGGTAGTAATGAATACAAAAATTGGGAGATATATAATACAAGAATAAACCTTACATCAAGATTTCTCCAAGATGCCAAACCTCAACTTTCAAATATACTCAACCATCACAATTAATTCATAATTTGCGGAAAGAACGATCAAGTAAGTAATAAAACTAATCTAAGCATGAATACATATTTAAAGAAGGCAATAAATTACAGGGAAATAACTACAACCCGCATGCTTTAATCCAACAATAATTCTAAGTACTCATCACCTCACATATGTATTGTATCCATACATTTAAATACGTAGCAAATAGGCAAACAAGCGCTAATCCCTTAAGCTGAGGTTAACCACGATACTTACCTCACACTGCAATCAACACAGAGCTCTATCGAGGCCTTTTCTCTAGAATCTGCCTCTAAACGGCTCGATATCATCAAATAATGCCAAGGGAGTCAATGTCAATACATAAAGTTAGGAATTTCACACTTTTTCCAAAAAGTAAAAAAATAACCCCAGGCTTGCTAGGTCAAAACCCAAGATTCTGACCAAACCTGTTTATTCATTCACCCTCGAACACGATTATGTAATTAGTTTAGAAATTCAACCAAAATTGAGATCTAAAACCCGAGTTTGCAAAAAATCTCAATTCTTCCCAAATCCCTACTTTTCTACCATGGAAAAATAAAGATTAAGGCTAAAAATTAATGGGTAATGTTAGAAATGGAAGAAATGAGTTAAAATATATAAACCTATGAATAGGTGATGAATTTTCTCTTTAAAATGGGTGAGCTCGAATGGAAAGATGGTGAGAAATGGATGAAATCTCCTTTTTGAAATGTTTAATCGCGAAGGGCATTGCCCAGATGGCTTACGCGATCGCGAATTACTCTACGCATTCGCGTAGACTTAGCCCCTCTAGACTTCGCATTCACGAGAATGGGCATGTGTTCACGTAGAGTAAGTCCATTTCCCAGCCCCTGCCTATCTAACACTACGCGTTTGTGATTGAGTGGTCGTGTTCGCGAAGAGCAGACCACCCACTGCTATGCGTTTGCAACCAAGGTCTCACATTCGTGATGAATGAAATCCTCTCCAGTTCCAAATTCCCTTTCGCGATCGCGAAGCAAATGACACCAGATACAACAGAAACTCAAGAAACTAGAATTTTCTAAGTCCGAAATACCCATAGACTATCCGAAACTCACCTGCAGTGGCGAATCTTGAGTCCAGTTACCGGGTTCCCCGGAACCCAGTAGCTTTTGCGTAGACCTTGTATTTTTTATTAAAATTCACTAAATATTTATAAATATATAAATGTGAATCTAATTATTATTGTATATTAATTTGAGAATATTGCAGGAACTCATATACTTTAAATCCTGGATCGCCTCTACTCACACGAGCCCTCAAAGTTTACATCGAATTCATGTGAACCCGTATATTACACGATGGATCCGTCCACGTACATATATATTACAATTCGAAAGATTAGGAGAGGAATATATATATGTAAATTCTGATTTAGCTTCATATGACCTTAAGTGAACAATTCAATCGTGTCTTTCACTAAACAATATGATTAAGACAAGATAAATTCGGTTGGATTTTACAACAATGTCAATTAACTACGGACTTAAGTTTAGTCCAAGAGTTTACTTCCCTCACCTAATCATGAATTGGATGAATAATGTCCACATCATTTACAATCGCAGAAAGAGTAACAAGTATTTAAGAAAATTGGCCAGCTATTTATTTATCGTGAAAGCTCTGATTTTATTTTGTTGAAGAAAAATCAAATGCACGTGTAGGCCTACAACTATGAACGACTTTTTCTTTTTGTTAGGCATAATTTAAGTGGCTGTCGAATAATATTGGATAAAAAAAAAGCTAAATTTATAATCGGTAATTGAAAAATAGCGACAGTTTAAAAAGCAATCGAATTTAGTCATAAAGATAAGATTTGAACAAAAATACCCTTTAAAATCTGGATAAATTATATGCTGGAGTTAACTCTTTTTACGCATGAGCTTCCAACATAATGTGCTCGAATTTCATTATGTGCTGAAATTCCAACATAATATGCGTGAAGTTTATATTAAGGAGATCTATATCCCACATATTATGCTCGAACTTTTCGTGTACTTGAGTTCCAACATATATAATATGCTGTATTTATATACGTGAGCTCTATAATCCCTCATATTATACTGGAACTTTTCGTGTTTAAGCAAAACATTTGTTATTTTTCAATGACTTTGTAAATACTGGCTATTTTTAATTATCAGTCTGAAAAGTGACTAGCCCGTGTCATTTTCAGGAATAATGTCTATCGAAAACAAACACAAAAGAGACTACCAACATGCCACTTAATTTGCAGCTAATATTTTCGTGCCATTTTTTTTTGAAACCCTAGAAAAGTCCGTAGGCTCTACGGCCTCTGCAATTTAGGTAAGCACTCTATACGTATTGGGTAAATCCCCCATTGTGTGATAGCCTGTAAATCTCATAAAAAATGTAAATCGTACTAGGCAAACCGGGTGCGACATACTCAGACGCCAAGATCATTGAGGTGGTTCCCCTACGAGTGAGCAGAAAAGGGAGGAGGAAAGAGGCCCTGGTGAACCGTCGAGTGCTTAATTTAACCACGATTAGTGTACGAGATCGTTGGACAGTAAGGAAAATTTTATTATACGAATATTCTTCACTATATTTCTTTTCTTCAATTATGATATCATCACCAGTGATATCATCACTTTCTCTAGTAGACATGAAAGTAATGTAATAATCATGGTATATGACAATCTTGATTGATAAAATACATCTCTTAGGCTGTAGTACCATATGCTATAAGAATTGTACTTTACTCTCTTTTGGAAATTAACTCTTACGCATGAAGTTTGGACATAAAGTTTGGGCAACGTGTGCAACTACATCAATTCACTGTTTCTTGACTTGCGTATATAGAGACAGAGTTGAATAACTTTTTGAAAGAATGTTATATTATTAAGTCTGCATCAGAAATTTTGATAACAAGATTTAAGATTTAATACATATATATATATATATATATAAAATAATTTTTCGACAAAAGGTTTTCAACGTAACTGAGCACTCTTCATGGGCGGCTCCCCTGCGTAGGTACATTGCCATTTTAATTAAATAATTAAAAATTTAACTCCGTCTCTAAGCAATTAAATTTGTTAAATAATCAGATTATACTAATGATAGCAAAAATCCCATTCGGAAATATAAGAAGAGTGACATTGTCAAATGAGAAAGATAGACTAGGAAGGAGTCAAAAGTTTATTTTATTATTGTGTGAATTATGAAGAAGTCTGATATTCCTTTTTATCTTCATGGCTGACTTTAAGGTACGTCAATAATTAAGATATTCCACAGAAATTTCTTACTAATGTCACTTCACAGCAGTATTAATAGACTTCTTTATACTTTGATCTTCATATATAAATATAAATAAATTATTAAATATTCAGTCATTGTTGTTATAAAATTTAAAATGCATAATATTCAAATCATCCACACACATTCTTGGACTTTGTATCCAATTAAAGAGCAAAATATTACATTGTGGAATAATATGTGCGACTTATTAATGAAGAATTTGAAGATGTTTACTTTTCCTTTTTTTCCTCTTTTTTTTTTTTTTAATTTTCTTTTCACGGCTTCAAATTTGTTGAGTAGACTGTCTTAATTTGCTAATTTAGGGTCCATTTTTGTATTAATCTTCAGGGTTAAATTATTCAATCCGACTTAAGTCATTTACGTATGTAAAAAAATATATTTACAAAAATTTGAAACTAAACTATTCTATGCAAGTTCCAAAATTAATTATACAAAATAAACAAAAGAATGTTCTCACTCTTCAAATATAAAATTTGGAAACCTACTTAGACGAAGGGATTATATTAATTTTCTTTTTACCCTATAACAAAACAAGCCCTTAGTCAATAGGTTAAGCCCTTAGTCAAGAGGTTAGCTGCCCTCTTTAGTTTATATGCAAAGTATTACTACTACACTTTTGCCTGTAAGATATCAATCATTTCCTCCCTATTTTCGTTTAAACAATTAAAATAATCAAATTCCTTCCAATTTGGTTTAAAATATTAAAAAATTTAATTAATCCTAAGTTCCTAAACAAAACATTAATTTGTCAAACATATATACCACATCCTTCACCATAGGGTATATATAGTTAGATTTAACTACTTGATTCTAAGGCGGGTGAAAAGCAATATTATTCGTGTCGAACT
Source organism: Nicotiana noctiflora (assembly GCA_032618575.1). Taxonomy (NCBI): domain Eukaryota; kingdom Viridiplantae; phylum Streptophyta; class Magnoliopsida; order Solanales; family Solanaceae; genus Nicotiana; species Nicotiana noctiflora. The sequence goes on from JASVEL010004227.1 coordinate 33,886, forward strand.
TACCATCTTTTTTTACCAAAGATTTTCCATCTTGTGTCCCAATGTTTTACAAGCTATGGATGTCCCATGAGATGCTCATTTGATACCTTTAGCATAACAGAAATATTTATTAAACTATAAAACGTTACCCCAACCAAAATGTGATAGTGTTCCAACGCCAATAAAAATAAGATAACCCATCCTGAAGTATTTGACATCCAAAAAATTGTCAAATAAAATGCGTCCCATGCTAAAATATCACAAGTACCATATTTGTCCTCTATAAGTGGTCAAAATAGTACGGGATAACCAGTTTTCGAACTGATTATTCAAAAATAACCAGTGTTTGTCAAGTTATTCAAAAAATAGCCATTATTTTGTGCACCAAAAGCCGATCCAGCATAATATACTGGAATTTGTTACACCTGTGTATGAACTTCCAACATATTATGCTGGACCGGTATACTTTGCTGGTTCCAGTATAATATACTGGAGTTCCAGTATACTTTGCTGAAACTCTAGTATAATATATTGGAGTTCGAGCAAAGTATATTGGAACTCCAGTATATTATACCGGAGTTCCAGTACATTATGATAGAGTATATTCCGGATTATGAATAGTGTTTTCGTTCAGATTTATTTTTACATGAAAAGTGGCTAAATTTTGATGACTTTTAAAATAGTGGCTATTTTTAAATGGTCACTTGTAAAACTAGCTATTTTTGAATTTTTTTCCGTATAAATGGCCTGCTGCTTTAAAGCTTCAGGCAAGCTACATAGTCCGGGCTTGATATCGAAAGTATTGTGGGATGTATTAGTAATAAGGGATAATTTCACATAAGAACAAGTGAGCTCCCCATTTTTCAATTTTATAGCCCATATTTCAATTTACAACCAATTAGCCCAAAAATAATAGGCTAAGATTCAACATCCAACTCCAATAGGTTTTCAAAATTACCATTTAATTTTTAAAAATGATTGCTCAAGCTTTTAAGTTAATTTTCGAATTAGTAATTGTGACTCAAATATTAGTTCACCAAACCAAATATATCTGGGTAGTAAAAATTAGATTTTTAACATGCTTAAATATGTGGGTTTAAATTTCAAATTTGATTTTGTGAAAAATTTCGAGTGGGTGTTATTTAGACTTGTTAGACATAGTATAAGGAGGTTGTTTAAAAAATTTGGAGTCATTTAATGGAGATTTGGATTAGTTTTGAACAGGAATTGTAACTGAATATCGTGGAAGAAGTTCATTTACATACGTTTGTATAAAGGTGTATAAAAGTGTATAATAGTGTATTTATACACTCATATACACTATTATACAAGATTATACATAATTATACAAAAAACTGACTTCGTCTTCTTCTTTGCGTTTTTTTCTTAAATTTAACTCAAATCTTGCTCAAATCTACTCCAAATCACTTCAAATTTAAACTTCGAACTCATTTTGATATTTTCAATCAATTGGAACAATACCCAATCCAAACAACTAAGAATTACAAGAAGTTCTATTTTCTAAAGCAAAGCTTTGAATGCACTTTAATGATGGACTTCTACTCTTTATTTTTTTTACATTACAATCAGGTGATATGAGGGAGAAGCAGTAATGGCGAATGGCCACTTGAAGCATATGTAAAAAAAAGTGAGAAGAATAGAGTAAAAATAATAGTTGTGAGAACACAGATTTAACTCTATACTTTTTAGAAGCAATGGTTGTAAGAACACATATTTTGAATTTACAAGAACTAGTGTTTTCAAAATATGTACAATATAGGCTAGTTGGGATAAAACTTAAAAATATGGGCTATTTTTTGTTATGGTGTGAAGTCATGTGTATTTTCTTGTAATTCTTTCTAGTAATAATGGGCACGTTACTATCGAAACTTATGCCCTTATAAGTTTGAATCTCATTCTCTCAATATTCTTCTAATGTTATTTTATCGAAGAATTAACCTAAATAGTCGCATATTCAATTATTTAAAAGAAAATTACCAGTTATATCCATTTATAAGTAATTCATTACAAAAATGACCAAATGATAAAATATTACTAATATTAGCCAAGTTAGCCAATTAGCTATTTGTAGCAAAAAAAAATCAAAATTTTGCTTTGTTTTGAGTGGGTATTATTAGAATAGATTGGGCACAACTTAAGGAGCTTGAATCTCAGTTTTGGGGCGATTTGGTGAAGTTTTGAGGTGATTTCAATTGAAAATTAAAAGTAAAAGCTGAACAAGAAAAAAATGATATATGTATCACACTGTGTATCATTTATGTATCATATTTGTATCAATTGTGTATCATGTGTATATCCATGTATAGATGTGTGTGAGATACATGCTTGATACATGTGTCATAAGACTTTTTTAAACTCAATTTAATTACGAATTTTGATACAAAACCAGTCCAAATCACCTCCAATCTTCCTCAAATTTTATATATTGACTTATCTATATATTTTCAATGAATTTCAACTATACCCATTGAAAAATTTCCTTTTTTGTTTAGATTTTTGGAATATTATATAGATTTTTGTATTTTATCACCTTATTTGCTACCCCTTCCATGAAATTTCCTTTTCGTCTTTTATCTAATGTTGCTAATCACGCTTAAAAATGTGAAAGGTGATTTTTGCATGTGATTCTTTGAAAGAAAGAACCCTATCATTTGGTTTTTCAATTTTAATTAGTTAGTTTTGGTATGTTTATGACTAATGACTAGATGTTGGTAAGTTGAGATTTATTTGAGACATTTGCTGAAGTTTTGCTTATTTAAATTAAAAATAGCAGGTAGATATTCTCGTGCATAGATATATCTAGCAGATGCCTTATGAGTCATGTTTTCTCACGTAACAAAATACTTTAGTCTAGGCTAGCCTGGTTGAGTGGTGGTGGATTTATCAAAGTATATAGCCTTTCTCGATGTCACGACCCGGATTTCTCCCACCATCGGGATCGTGATGGCGCCTACTCGTGGTAGCTAGGCAAGCCAACTCATTCACATTTTTCATGTTCATACCATCATTTTTGTTCTCATATTTAATAGCAAGAATAATTACTCAAATTATTAAATGCGGAAGTCTTTTGAATAAGAGATGAATAATAATAATGTAAAAAAACTGACATAATCCTCTACGCAAGATGTGGAGTCACCAACTCACGAACTACTAAGGAATAACTACACATAATGGTCTGAAAGAAAGTAATAAATAACCGTCTGTCTCAGAACAATGAGACCACATCAATAACAAAAATAAATAGAGGAGACGCCGAGCCTGCAGACGCCTGCAAGCAACCTTGGTCTCGGAAGCACAGAAATACCACAAGTACTCTACTGCTGCTGCTCCTGCTCGAAACCTGGACCTGCGAAAAAACGCACAGAAGTGCAGTATCAGCACAATCCGACCCCATGTGCTGGTAAGTGCCTGGCCTATCCCGACGAAGTAGTGACAAGCCTAGGACCAGATACTCACATAAACTTGTGCAGTTCTATATAATGTATATACCACAAAATAACATAATTATCGATTAATACAACTAATAAAAGAGGTATCATGCTGGGGGAACACAATCAGTATCATATAATAAATCAGGAAAGAGAATCGGAGTGTAATAAAAGCAGCTATCACCAAAACAAGAAATTTAATAGTTGCACGGCATCACCCTTCGTGATTGTACTCTCATCCTCGCTAAATAATCAAATAAAAGTGCACGACATCACCCTTCGTGCTATTACTCTCATCTTCGCCAAATAAGCAAATAAAAGTGCATGGCATCACCCTTCATGCTTTTACTCTCATCCTCACATCCATGGCACGACATGATCCTTCGTGCATTGTTTAAATAACAACGACACAAAATGTTCCTTCGTGCATAATCAGTGAAACAAGGCACGGCATGATCCTTCGTGCATAATCAGTAAAACAAGGCACGACATGATCCTTCGTGCATAATTAGTAAAATAAGGCACGGCATGATCCTTCGTGCAAACATAAGTAAAAATGGTACGGCATCACCCTTCGTGCATTATCACTCTTCCTCACCCAATAACAATCACAGTTAAGGGCAAAAGAATGAAACAAATAATATGAACAGTCCCGGCAAGGGAAACAATAAATATCACAGTAAAGTCCCAGCAAGGGAAACAATAATCAACTTCACAATAAAGTCCCGGTAAGGGAAACAATAATCAGCTTCACAATAAACTCCCGGCAAGAGAAACAACAATCAACTTCACAATATATGTCAACAAACGACTCACGGTCATGCTAGATGCCAGATGCTTGTCACCACAGCCTATACACCGCACTCGATCACATTGCAATTAGCACATTCAATCTTATTCCCTCAAGCTAGGATAGATCAAACACTTACCTCAAGCCTTGAAGTCCAATTAACCTTCAACTATCACTTTACCTCGAATTTCAACCTTCAACTTGCTCGAATCTAATCACAATTTTTTCAATTACTTTAATAAATACTATGTAAATTGGTTTGGATGCTTAAAAATGATTTTCTCAAAGTATAACCCAAAATTTCCCAAAACACCCCAGGCCCACATGGTCGAAACTCAGGGTTCGGAACAAAATCTGGTTGCCCATTCCCTCACGAGTTCAATTATATGATTAGTTTCGAAATCGGACCTCAAATCGAGGTCTAATTCACCAATTCATGAAAAACCTAGGTTCTACCCAAAAACAACAATTTCAACCATGAAAACCTTTGATTTCTCTTGGAAAACATGTTTAATGATGTTAGGAATTGAAAGAATTAAGTAAAAAGTGACTTACAAGAGATTTGAAGTGATATTGCTCTTGGAGAATCGTGTATGGTGTGTAGGGTTTTGAAAGAATGGTGAAAAGGGGTTTAAAATTCGTTTAAGTATCAGATTGCACAGCTGCGGATATGAGAATTGCGAACCTTTGTTCACAATTGCAAACTTAGTAGGTTCTGACTGTGGCCCTTGCATTTGCGATAATCTGTTCGCATTTGCGAACTAGGCTTAAAACTGTGGCCCTCGCATTTGCGACTCTCTGATCGCATTTGCGAAGTTAAGGCATTTGGGAGCTGACTCGCATTTACGAGCTGTTGTTCGCATTTGCGAACAAAGGTCATTCCTGGGCCTCTTCGCAATTGCGAGGTCTTGTTCGCTTTTGCGAACTAAGGCAATTTCTGGGAGCTCTCGCAATTGCGAGATATTCTTCGCAATTGCGAAGATATCAGCTGGGGAAAAATAACAGCAGTGTTATTTGTCAAAATCTGCTCTAACGACCTATCAAATCTTCACCCGAGCCCTCGGGCTCCAAACCAAACATGCACACAACCTCAAAAACATACTACGAACTTACTCGCGCGATCAAATCGCCAATATAACATCGTTTTCATAGAATCAAGCCTCAAATTCATGATTTTCTTCCTTTAACTTCATAAACTTTCAAATTTGGAACTTATGGTTCAAAACACATCAAACGACGTTCAAATGTCGTCATACTTTGCAGAAAGTACTTAAATAATATTTAAGACTTGTACCAGGCGTCGGAACCAAAATACGAGCCCGATACCATGGTCTTTTAATTAATTTTCATTTAATAATTTCAGAAAAAAACAATTTAACAGAAAAATTCATATCTTGGGCTCTAGGCCTCAGAATTCAACTTCGGGTGCATGCCCGAGTCCCATATTTCCTACAGACCTTTCGGGACCGTCCGATCTCGGGTCCAGATCCGTTTACCAAAAATGTTGACCGAAGTCTACTATATTAATATTAATATCAAATTTCTTCAAATGTTCCATAGAATTCACGTATTCCAACACAAAATATTTTCGTGCCCGAACTATGCACATATATCGAGGCAAAATAAAATAAGGTTTTGAGGCCTCGAAAGTGCGGAACAGATGAGGAAAACAGGTGATGACCCTTTGGGTCGTCACATCCTCCACCTCTAAAACAACTTTTCCTCCTCGAACGGACAAGAGAAGGAAGTACCTAAGTCGGGGAACAAATGTGGGTAACAGTTCTGCATATCAGACTCGAACTCCTAGGTCGATGCCTCAGGAGGCTGACCTCTCCACTGAACACGCACAGAAGGAATACTCTTCGACCTCAACTGTCGAACCTGCCGGTTTAGAATGGCCACCGGCTCCTCCTCGTAAGATAAATCATTGTCCAATTGGACAGTACTGAAGTCTAACACATGTGTAGGATCGCCGTGGTACCTCCGAAGCATAGATACATGAAAAACTGAATGTACGGCTGATAAGCTAGGTGGCAGTGCTAGTCTTTAAGCCACCCCTCCCACTCGGTCCAGAATCTAAAATGGACCAATATACCTAGGACTAAGCTTGCCCTTCTTTCCGAACCTCATCACGCCCTTCATAGGCGATACCCGAAGCAATACCCGCTCACCAACCATGAAATCCACATCTCTAACCTTACGATCCGCATAAGTCTTCTGTCTGTACTAAGTTGAACGCAATCTCTCTTGGATAGTCTTGACGTTGTCTAAGGCCTCCTAAACTAAGTCTGTACCCAGAAACCGAGCCTCTTCCGGCTCAAACAATCCAACTGGATACTGACATCGCCTACCATACAATGCTTCATACGGAGCCATCTGAATGCTAGATTGGTAGTTGTTGTTGTAGGAGAACTCTGCTAATTGTAGAAACTGGTCCCACGAGCCTCCTAAATCAATGACACAGCCTCGGAGCATGTCTTCTATGATCTGAATAGTCCTCCCGGACTGACCGTCCATCTGAGGATAGAAAGTTGTACTCAACTGAACCTGGGTGCCTAACTCCTACTGGACCGCTCTATAGAAATGCGAGGTAAACTGCGTACCCCGATCTGAGATAATAGACACCGACACCCCGTGGAGGCGAACAATCTCCCTGATGTAAATCTCTGCTAGCTTCTTCGATGAGTAAGAGACAGATACTGGAATGAAGTGTGCTGACTTGGTCAGCCTATCAACAATGACCCAAACAGCATCAAATCTCCTCCGAGTCAAAGGAAGTCTAGTAACAAAGTCCATTGTAGTCCGCTCCTATTTCCGCTCGGGAAGCTCAATTCTCTGAAACACACCACCAGGCCTCTGATGTTCCTATTTGACCTGCTGACAATTCAAACACCGAGCGACATATGCAAAAATATCCTTTTTCATCCTACGCCACCAATAATGCTGCCGCAAGTCCTAATACATCTTCGCGACGCCCCGGTGAATAAAATACTGAGAAATATGGGCCTCCGCTAAGATCAACTCTCAAATCCTATCAACATTGGGCATGTAAACTCACCCCTGCAATCTCAACACCCCGTCATCACCTAAGGTTACATTCGTAGCACTTCCCCGCTGCACCCTGTCTCTCAGGACACACAAATGGGGATCATCGTACAGTCATTCACGGATATGCTCCAATAGGGAAGAACGAGCGACCGTGCAGGCTAACACCCTGCTAGGCTTAAAAATGTCTAGTCTCACGAACCGATTGGCTAAGGCCTGAACATCTAGAGCAAGTGGTCTCTGGCTGACCGGAATATAAGCGAGAATACCCATGCTGGCAGACTTTCTACTTAACGCATCAGCCACCACATTGGCCTTACGTGGGTGATATAAGATAGTAACATCATAGTCCTTCAGCAACTCTAATCATCTCCTCCGTCGCACATTCAACTCCTTTTTCTTAAATAAATACTGAAGACTTTTGTGATCAGTGTATACCTCGCACACCACACCATATAGATAATGCCTCTAGATTTGTTTTTAAGGCATGAACTACTGCTGCCAGCTCAAGGTCATGAACCGGATAATTCTTCTCATGGATTTTCAACTGTCTCAAAGCATAAGTAATAAACTTGCCATCCTTCCTCATTACTGCTCCAAGCCCAATATGGGATGCATCACAGTAAACTGTGTAAGGCCCTGAACCCGTGGGTAAAATTAACACTGGTGACGTAGTCTAAGCTGTCTTGAGCTTCTGAAAGCTCGCCTCACACTCATCTGACCACTTAAACTGGGCATCCTTCTACAAATCGACGGTAATAGCTTGCTAACCCCAAGAAACTCCGAATCTCGGTCACTGAAGCTGGTTGAGGCCAATTCTTGACTGCCTCAATCTTCTTTTGGGTCCATCTGAATGCCCTCTACTGACACGATATGACCCAGAAATGCAACTGTACTTAGCTAGAACTCATACTTTGGAAATATCTGCATATAGCTCACTATTTTTCAGAGTCTAGAGAGCCACTCTAAGATGTTGCGCATGCTCTTCCTGACTGCGGGAGCATATCAATACGTTATCCATGGGTACTATCACGAGCCAGTCTAACTAAGTCATGAACACCTCGTACTTATACACATAACCATGACTTTGGCCATAAGAGTCATCCCTAAATTACAACATTTTCAATTAACTACGTGTTATCAAATACCTTATTTCAAAGCTACCACGTTGCTTAGAATGAGGTATGGAGACCTCGTGATTTATTTTTTGAATTAATGAGTCATATTTCTCCGCACCTGGGTGCTCGTCTGAAAGGCTAAACTCAACGGTTTCAAAATAGAAATGGCTAAATATGAATAGAACCTATACCAGAATTGTCAAATAGTCCTAACAGGCATGACTCCTATTTACAAATGTAATACAAAAATATTGGTTTCATAAAAGAAGAATTTTAAACACATAAGCTCTTACAACCAGGACCTAGTCCTCATATGATACCCACCGCAGCTTGAAGCTCGGTTTAGAAATATTTCACATTATGCAAAAATTTGAGGACCTCATCCCCAACTCTAAATCACAAGTACTTGTACATTGTATCATCTGAATTTTTTTTTCATTTCCTTTCTTTCTTCCTTTCGATAATTGTCCCTCGAAGAAAATCATGACATAAAATGAACCCTCATAATGATAGGGCATACAATTAACGATTAAAATTAGTTATTCCAAGAATTATATCAAAACTCACTATAATAAGTAATATAAAGTCACTCTTAGCCTCATGGCTATTTTAGTAACTAACACCTAATAATAGGGGTGTCTATCCTCATGTAATAATCCAACGTGAGTATTCCCATAAGCAGATTTGATGATTATGATGCTCACTCATGAGTGGAGCATATTAAGAGGACTCGCCTAAAAGTTTCAAAAACCAATCAAATTAAGGAGAAATATCTTTTTTATAACTGTCGAAATTGTACATATGATGACACCACCTGGTGTAGTGACCTCACTCATACCATAAAAATTATATCGACGGTTGGGTCTCCACCTCTAGGATTTTCACCTCCACATCTAACATCCTGACCTCTACATCTGGCTGGCCATGTAAGATAAATATTAACTGCAATGGAGCGTGTAGCCTGAGTGCTTTCCTAAAATTACATTTCTCCAAAATTCCACATTCACAAAAATCATTTGAGGCTCAGCTTACTTATTGCAGGTGAAGACATATTCAGACACTATCATGGTGACCTGGTACAACCATTCAAATCGCATATAACATGCAGAGAATCTGGAAGGTGATGTCTTCAGAACATTTTCTTAAAATAGAGTTTAGTAGGTAGTGTTGCGTTGGCCGGCATGCCCTCTCGTAGGCTTGCCACAATTATCGACGCCCAATTTCCTCTTTTGCTATGTTGGCTTAACACTGCTGAGCTACCCCATTTACTCATATACTCTTCGTTATTCTCTGGGGGCAATTCTTACCCCCATGAAAAGAACCAACCTTAAATATGTATAAATTATTTGGAGGACCTTTCCATACCATATATATACATTCTAATATCTCACAATATTTGTCCTTCACAACTTAAATAAATCAATCGGACGTTAAGATCTGTTGAAATCTCACATGATTCATTAGGTGATCTCCTGATATAATTGCATCTTTCGTTAGAACCATAACCCGTGTGGTAAATACATTATCTTCCCACTACTTCTGTTTGCCATCCGAAGTACAGTAAAATCAACCTCCTCACATTTGACTATTCCCACGTTCTGTAACTCCTCACAATAGCGGTCAAGCACAATCTCGTGGGTTCTCAAAAGATGTACCGCTGAAGGTGGTAGCGAAGAGTTTGGTGAAACCTATCCGGCCTTTATAAGACTTTTTGAAGGCGTAGTTGATCTATCACCAGCCCATGCCATTGTTCGGCTGGAGAAGCGGTACGTGACTTCGCCATTCGTGGGAAGACAAGAGTAGAAATTCAACTTAACATTTGAAGAACGAATTCGCACGATAAGAAAGAACAAATGAGAAACTTTTTCCTAACTCAATAGACTCTAGAGGACGAGTACAAACGTCTCCGTACCCACCCCCCAAACTCTACTAAGCTTGTTCGTGAGTTGTGAGACCTATGTAACCTAGAGCTCTGATACAAACTTGTCACGACCCGGAGTTCCCCCACCATCGGGATCGTGATGGCGCCTACTCGTGGTAGCTAGGCAAGCTAACTCATTTACATTTTTCCTGTTCATACCATCATTTTTGTTCTCATATTTAATAGCAAGAATAATTACTCAAAATGTTAAATGTGGAAGTTTTTTGAATAAGAGATGAATAATAATAATGAAAATAAACTAACATAATCCTCTACCCAAGATATGGAGTCACCATCTCACGAACTACTAAGGAATAACTACACATAATTGTCTGAAAGAAAATAATGAACATTCGTCTGTCTCGGAACAATGAGACCACAGCAATAAACAAAATAAATAGAAGATACGCCGGGCCTGCGGACGCCTGCAAGCTACCTCGGTCTCGGAAGCACGGAAATCCCACAAGTACTCTACTGCTGGTGCTGCTCCTGCTTGGAACCTGGACCCGTGCAAAAACACACAGAAGTGCAATATCACCACAACCGACCCCATGTGCTGGTAAGTGCCTGGCCTATCCCGGCGAAGTAGTGACAAGCCTAGGACCGTACACCCCCATAAACCTGTGCAGTTCTATATATATATATATGTATACCACAAGATAACGAGAATCGATTAATTATGTTAGTGTTGCATTGGCCAGTCTGCCCTCTTCATAGGCTTGTCACAAACATCAACGACAAATTTCCTCTTTTGCTATGCTGGCTTAACAATACTGAGCTACTCTATTTATTCATATACTCTTCATTATTTCTTGGGGGCGATTCTTACCCCCTGCAAAGTACCAATCTTTAAATATGTATAGATTATTTGGGGGACCTTTCCGTACCATATATATATATATATATATATATATATATATATACACTCTAAGCCAAAGCTGACATAACACATGGCCATACAATCCATTCACTAATAGTGGAATTCCCCATATGATTCATTAGGTGATCTTTTGATACATCTGCATCTTCCGTTGAAACCACAACTGGTTTGGTAAATACATTATCTTTCCACAACTTCGATTTTCCATCCGAAGTACAATAAAATTAACCTCCTCACTTTTGACTATTTCCACGTTCTACAATACCTCGTAGCAGCGGTCAAGAAAATCTCGTGGATTCTTAAAATATGCACCGTTGTAGGTGGTAGCGAAGAGTTTGGTGACACCTATTCGATCTCCGCAAAACTTCTGAAGGCATCATTAATCTATCACCAGCCTTTGACATTGTGTAGCTTAAGAAGTGGTACGTGACTTTTTCCATTCGTGGGAAGACAAGAGTAGAAATCCAATTAACATTTGAAGAACAAATTCGCACGATAGGAAGGAATGAAGGTGAAATTTTCCTAACTCTGTAGCCTTTGGGGGATAAATACCGATGTCTCTATACCGATCCCTCAAACTCTGCTAGAGTTTCCATGAGTTGTGAGACCTGTGTAACCTAGAGCTCTAATACTAACTTGTCACTACCCAGATTTCCCACCATCGGGAGTCGTGATGGCACATACTAATGGAAGCTAGGCAAGCCAAATTTTACTTATCTATCCATTTATTTACAATTTCTTATTCAAAACATTTAGCAATAATAATAGAATTACAGCGGAATGAATTAATTTAGCGAAAGACTTAATAAATATTACTAGATGATATACCCAAATCCAAACATAAATCACTACCCAAGAACTGGTGTCACAATACTCACGAACGTCTAAGAATACTAGGCTTCATAAGAAGCCATCTGAATGCTCGATTGATATAGCTTTCATGGATTCATACAAATCAGTCCTGGCAAAAGAGCTATATATATCGTAAGGTTTTAGATATAGCTTTCATGGTTAGTGAGCGAGTACTGCTCTGAGTGTCGCCTATGATGGGCGTGATGAGATTTGGGAAGAAGCGCAAACTTAGCCCTAGGTTTATTAGCCCATTTGAGATTCTTGATTGTGTGGGAAAGGTGGCTTATAAACTTGCATTGCCACCTAGCTTGTGAGTCGTGCATCCAGTGTTTTATGTATCCATTCTCTGAAAATACCACGGCGATACATCGCACGTGTTAGATTTCAGCACACTCCAATTGGACAAGGATCTATCTTATGAGGAGGAACCGGTAGCTATTCTGGACCAGCAGGTTCAATAGTTGAGGTCTAAGAGTTTTCCTTCTGTGTGAGTTTAATGGAAAGGTCAGTCTCCCGAGGCATCGACCTGGGAGTTTGATTCTGACATGCGGAGCTGTTATCCTCATCTATTCCCTGACTCAGGTACTTCTTTCTTATGTCTGTTCGAGGACGAATATTTGTTTTAGAGGTGGAGAATGTGAAGACCCAAAGGGTTATCACTTGTTTTCTCTATTATTTCGAGCTTCCGAAGCTTTTAAAACCTCATTTATAGTTGCCTCGATTTGCTTGCATAGCCGAGCGCGAAGCTGAAAATTTTAATATGGAAATATATGAATTATGTGAACAATTTGAAGAATTTTGATATTTATATTGATATAGTTGGCTTGGGTCAATATTTCGGGTAAACGAACCCGGATGCGTGATTTGATTGTCCCGGAGGGTCCGTAGAAAAATATGGGACTTGAGTATGTGCCCGGAGTCGAAATAGGAGTTCCAGAACCCGGGTAAATGATATATATATTTTGAACTGTACAGGTTTATGTGGGTGTCTGGTCCTAGCCTTGTCAATACTTCGCCTGGATAGGCCAGACACTTACCAGTGTGAGCACGTGATTTTTGCCTAACATGAATTACTCCCACAAAATCAAAACAAAAATTGTCTATTTTTTTACGATGTGTGTTTTAGTGAATTTTCGTGTTATTTTTGGTAATTGTTTGCATTTGTATATGCATGATTATATATGTTAAATTGATAAAAAATACAAAAATATGTCGTGTTTACATTTCTATATAACTTTGAAATTAGGAGTAATTAATTTTATCTTACAAAATGAAAATCACAAAAAATAATTCATCTTTTTACATTTTTTAGCATTTAAATGCTTAATTATGTGATTTATGTTTAATTGATATTTAATTGTATGTAACGATGGTTAGTATAATTAGTATTAGTTAATTTGATTAGATTTTTTTAGTGTAGTTAGATTTTTTTTATAAATTAGGAGTTTAAATTAATTGAGAGGGAGGAAATAATTAAAACTTGGTTTGTAATTCGGATTGGGCCACACAATCAAAACCAAGACCAGGCCCAATACAATTATACCCCAACCTTATCTGCCCCAGCCCATTCCATTCGATCCAATTGATCCCAGCCGTTGGATTTGTTTAATCTAACGGCTGAGATTAATTCTCCATTTTTAACTTACCAAACAACCCCCAAACCCTTCTCTCAATTCAATTATCACCTTACCCTATTCCTCAGAGAACCAGCCGCCATCTCCTCTCCATACCGTCGCCTGAAATCGCCCATGGCGGCGGTAGGTCTCCGATGACTGCCAAAATCACACAAAAGCTTCCCCTCCCTCTTATCATCACGAATCCTCCCTTAGTTCTCTTCGAATCCCACCAGGGTCCTTCAAAATCTCGAAACCAAGGCCGCCGACCATGACCTCTCCCACCAGCAACACCGACGAAACTTCAACCAACAGCCGCAACACCACTCTTATCATCATTTCCGTCTCTATTTCATACCCAAACCATCAAGCCCCAAAACGAATTGCAAGAACCCTAAATTCCGATTTAGGGATTTATTTGTTTCGGATTTTTGAGAAGTTGGGGTCTAATAGACCTTAATTGATTTGTTTTCGCTTGAAAACATTTCAATTAAGGTCCATTCGATTCCAAATACGAAATTTCAAGTGGCCGGCCATTGCTTCGTTTCGAATTGTTCGGAGGTACTGTTTTACTCCCTTTCTTTCCTTGTTGTTTTATTCGTTTTGATTATGGTCGTTTCGTTTGTTGATATTTCTTCGGACAGATATCAATTCTCTGTTTTTTCTTCATCTCTTGGGACCGTTTTATTTGGTCGACTTGTTGTTTCTCTGATTTGTTTGTCATTCTTCGCTGTTTAACGATTGATTATGAATCGAATTCGATTCGTTGTTAATATCGTTAAGTTGTTTGATATTGAATTTATACATGCTGTCCGAAATTATGTATTATCACTGTTTGTCGATTATCGGTTATCGATTGTACATATCGTAATTGTATAATCGAATGATATAGAATATGTGTTTGCGTCGATTAGCGTCGTCGATTAGTTAGCTTCATTTTCCTTCTTTCCTCTGCTTTGGCCGAGAATCACTGTTAGTGAATTGTCAATTCTAAAATTCTGCTTTGTCTATTTGATTACCAATGTTGTTGAATACAGGTTCGCGTCGATTAGCGTCGTTGAACATTTAGTTTCGTTTTAGCTTCATTTTTTCTCTTTTCTCTTCTTTGGCCGAAACACTGTTTCATTGAATTGCCAATTCTAAAGTCTTGTTTTGTCTATTTGATTACCAATGTTGTTGAATACAGGTTCGCGTCGATTAGCGTCGTCGAACATTTAGTTTCGAATTTGTTTCATTCTTTTCTTCTCTTCTCTCGGCTTTGAGTGTTACAAATTTGTGAATTTGTTTGTCGGCTTTTTGTTGTCGATCATACATGTTGTGATTCGACTTAACGAATGTCGTCGTTTCAATTCGCAAATTTGTTGTTTGAAATTCCGGGCAGTGGTTCACTGTTTTGCTTGATTTAAAATTTTTCGGTTTGTTGTTTGTTTCAGAATGTTGAGTTGATTGTTGGATTGTTTGTTTTGAACCATTGTTGATTCTAAATTAGGTTGTGGATTGGATATAGCTGTTAGTCCATTTAAGTAGCCCTAAAATCAACCTTTAAAGTGCAATACACATGGAAATGAACTGTTAAAACTTGCTGGACAGCAGTGTATTTCATTAGTTTTGCACCTTTAGGATTTGATTAATTATAAATCCCACCTTTAGACAAATCAGGTTGGAATAATCAGAGAATGTGAGGATAATAATGAGTATTTTCAGCTTTGTTGAGTGCTTGGTCAGTTGTTAGAATCAGGATACACATGAGAGGGAATATACAATTGAAAAAGGTTTGAAAAAGGGGAATAATAGGTGCTGGACAGATCTGAAACTGAAGAAGAAAGGGTTGTTGCTTTGGATCTCTAGGCTATAAAACACAACAGAGAACTCACTGTTAAGGACACGTTTTGAGAACACACAAAAAAACACTAGAAGAGAGCAACAAAAAACAGACAGAGAGCACACACTGTTACATTCTGAAAACAGACAGAGAGCACACTGTTTTGAGATACAAAAACAAACAGAGAGAACCATTCTTGAAAAACAGTGATATACTCTCAAACATACCCTCTGGCAGTATATTTTCATTCACACACATACAGAGAGATTCAACAAAGACATACTCTCTGGAAAACACCAGAAACACACACTCACTGGCAGAACACTCACATTTAGAATTCCAAGTCGATTTTGAAACCATTCTGGGAATTTTTGGTGGCTGTTTTGATGCTGTTTTGGATTTGATTATCATTCAATCTTTGGTTAATTGAGTTTGGTTGGGGTTTCTTCCGTTTGAAAGTGTTGGTTACTGCTAGTTGCTGTTGGTGTTGCTGTTTTCTGTTAAGCTGTTACTGTCAGAATACTGCGATTGACCTTTTCTTCATCCTTTGAATTCCTATTTTTCAGGTACATAATTTGGATTTCGTTGTTGATATTAGATTCGAATTAATCTGGAAATAAGAATGTCTTGCTGACTTCACGCATTGGATCACTGTCTGTTAGCTTCAAATTTAGATCAAATCTTCCATATGTGTATATTAGCTTTTGTAAAGCATATTTGGATAACTAGAACCGCTACATGCTTTGATTTAAATCATGGGTTGAAATTAAGTCGTCGTTTTTGATTAGCATGTAAATCTATTTAATTTTAGTGCTATGTTGGAATCATTGTCACATGTTTGTAACAAACTAAATTTTAAATAAAGTTTGAGTTAGTTTTGCAATAAGCATGCTTTTATAAGTTTTGTAGCAACACTGGTTCGTAGCAAAACTTTAGTGTTGGGACAAATTTAATTCCCTCAAAAGCCTGTAATAATAGTGTTGGTTTCAAAGACAAAACTTTAGAGTTAACTTGGCAATTCGTGAATAAGTATCAACTGTCCTAATTTTACGAGTCACGCGCAAATAAATTCTCGATCTAGTTCGGCATTAGAGTTCAAAAGAATGTGTTAAAATCAGGATGCATACACTCGTATATCGATTAAGAGCTTTTATTTGAACCAAATGCAGTCTTTTTAAGAGTTTTTATTTGGCCCTAAGAAAATAAGTCATGGAATAAAGAATTATTTTGCATATGTTTAAATTAGAAAAAATGACAAAATTGTGCATATTTACATAAATTGAATTCTGTTTAATCTAGAAATCAATCTTTTTTTTTTTTTGTTTTGATAGTTTCAAAGTAATCCGGGTACCCCTTTTATTTTACCTATTTGTCAATATCCGAGCCTATGTTGTAATTAATCTTTCTTTTGGTATGGTTTCAAATTAACAGAGCGGTTTAAAGTTTAATTAGAGCATATAATTTATAAGCATGTAAAAATCAGGTATTTTTAGCCATTTATAATAATTGAAGCGACCGTGCTAGAACCACGGGATCCGGGGGTGCCTAACACCTTCCCTCGGGTCAACAGAATTTCTTACTTAGAATTTCTGGTTCGCGGACTTCATTTAGAAAGTCGAAATTTCCTCGATTCGGGATTTAAATAAATCGGTGACTTGGGACACCATAATTTATTCCAAGTGGCGACTCTGAAATAAATAAAATAATCCCGTTTCGAATATTGTCACTTAAATTGGAAAAACTCCTTGTACGTTTATCCCTCGGGGTAAGCGCGCCAAAAGGAGGTGTGACAGCTCTGGCGACTCTGCTGGGGAATAAAACTCAGGACTACCGGTTCGGGGTTTAAGAATTCGAGCTTTGAATAATTATTTTATTTGGCTTATTTATTATCTGATTTTATTACATGTTTATATTTTATATGCTAAATGTTGTTTTACCGCTTTGATATTTTGTGAACTGTATATAAATTGTGCCGATACCCATTTTTTTTTTTTTTTCTTTTTTTTCTTCTCTTCTGAGTCTTTTGAAATATAATACCGGGCATTTGCTGGACATAGCCCGTTTTTTCTCAAGATAGTCGTGGTGCTTGGCACCCGGTGAAGGATTTTGTAGTCACACATGTTTAGGCGGAGAGTTTTGTCAATTAAGCCGAAAGCCATGCTACCGGTGCACTGACACTCTTCGGCTCGAGTTGTCCGCTCGAGTTAAAGCCACTCTAGACACTTTTCCAACAGGATGATGACTTAGAATAACAAGACCTTATGCCGGATCCCCGATAGGAACGTTTATTTGCATCATGTGCATATTTGACTTAGGAGGCTCAACACAGGGGTTGGGCCTGTCTAGGACAGGTGTACCCGAAACAAAAAGACCAACTTGTTGCATCTTTTTGTGTGCATTTATTTGTTTCGATCTTACATGCCGACCGGTTTGTTAAAAAGAGGAAGAAGTGGAAAACGTCAGGGTATATAGTTAAAATAATTTTATGAAAATAGTTAGAAAAAAATGCAAAAAAAAAATTAAAAAAAAATAAAAAAAAAAAAAAAAAATTCCAAACTAAATTTTCTTAATTTTATGAAAATAGTTAATTCTTTGAAAATAAATTCTGAAAAATTGCAAAAATTCCAAACTAAATTTTCTTAATTTTATGAAAATAGTTAATTCTTTGAAAATAAATTCTGAAAAATTGCAAAAATTCCAAACTAAATTTTCTTAATTTTATGAAAATAGTTAATTCTTTGAAAATAAATTCTGAAAATTTGCAAAAAATTTCAAATAAATTTTCTTAATTTTATGAAAATAGTTTAGTTTCTTTGAAAATAAATTTCCAAATAAATTTTCTTAGTTCCTTTGAAAGTAATTTGTTTTAGAAATGCTGTTTAAAAAAAAATAGTTCGTTTTCTTTTCTTAAAATAATTTAGTTCTTTTATTTTCGAACTACGCAAGTTTGATTCTCACCAAAAATGAGATACGTAGGCAACCCATATCGGGCTCAACTAATACTGATTTTTTTTTTTAAAAAAAAAAAAAAAAAAAAAAAAATATATATAAAAAAAAATATATTAGAATTATGATTTTTGTTCTTAGTCGAGAGTTAGGAAATTTTGCAAAAATAGCCAAACGCCTCAAAAGGGGCGCCGGAGGACTAATTTTGCAAAACGGAATATAGATATCACACTGGTATCCTGTTATACAGCCTTCAAATCTTCTTCAAGTGTTGAAAGGCCGTATTAACAAGATTCGTTTTTTTTATATATAATAAAAAATAAAAAAAAAAAAAAAAAAAAAAATCTTAAATCCATTTTTTATCTTTTCTAGGATCAACATGACTTCCTCGCAACGAATCGGCCAGAAAAGGGTGAGAGACGAAATGCCACCTATGTTCATGGTCCAGGACAAAACCCCGGATCGGCTCCGTAAATGGTGGACTAGTTTTTCAGCTTGGGAAAGAAATCAAGTTCACAAGCACCTCAAATTTCTTCCGGACATCATGATGATAAAACCGGATAAAAATGTGATCAGAGCTTTAGTGAGTTTTTGGGACTCAACAAGCAATGTGTTCAAATTCCGGGATTGTGAAATGACACCCACTTTGGAAGAATTGGGCGGACTCACAGGGCTCGGAAGAGATTTGCACAAGATGAGACCTGCAGCTCCTAGGGAGATGAGTGTGAATAACTTCTTGAAAAAGCTATGTCTCCGGCGGGTTCCCCTCGGTTGTCTGGAGAACGGTTGGGTGCCACTAGATTATCTCTACGACAGATTTGGTGATAAAGAAGGGTTTAGGAAATTCTCAAACGTCGAATTTGTTAACCAGCTGAATTATGACGCCTGGGGAGATTTAAGAATCTATGCTTTCATGATCGCTTTTTTGGGAACCATGGTTTTTCCCGAACGTGGTGGACGCATCAGAATCCGTTTAGCTGCGGTGGTCTCATATCTACAGAGTAACGAGGAACACACTGTTCTTCCGATGATACTAGGAGACATCTTCCGGGCCTTAACTCGGTGCCAAGAAGGACAAGACTATTTTGAGGGTTGCAATATTTTATTACAAATGTGGTTTATAGAGCATCTCTACCATCACCCAATTGTGATAAACTTCAAAGCAGATTGGCTGAATTATATTCGCTGTCATACAAACAGAGCCGTCCGTTGTAACCTTCCAGAAGACTTGAGAACTTGGCAAGAACTCCTCAACTCTTTGAGAGCTGATCAACTTACCTGGAATTATTATTGGTTCCCTTCCGCCAAAATCATGCATATGTCGACATACCGCCCATTCTACATATTAATGGGTTTCAGGGGTTTCCAACCATATGCCCCGCTACGTGTCATGCGGCAACTGGGAAGAGAACAGAAAAAGGCCCCAATTGAGGATATGCGATCATTTGTATGGGAATTTGTGACAGAAGAGACCCCGAGGGAGACTTATGCACGGAAGGTTTGGTTCGGTAGTCGACTCTCCGACATCAACGAAATGGTTGCCGATCGGGAACGGGGAGAAGTGAGTCTCGCTTATCTTGAATGGTTCCGCAACCAACCAATACCAGAGCAAAGGTCAGAAAGGTCAGTGAAGTATGCCGTCGATTGGGAGAGAGAAATAGAAGCCAGAGTTAGAGAGGTTGAGCATGAAACAACACAGAATTTCCAATCTTGCATCAACACTTTAAAAGAAGACAAAGGAATCCTGGAAGCAGCCATGGACATACAACAGGCTGACTTCGATCGGGAAAGGGCCGGTTGGGAGCAGGAAAGAGAAGCGCTCCAAACTCGAATTCAAGAGATGCAATTGGCCGCAGAAAGGTCAAGGAGGAGTCGGAGTGATCAAATGCTGATAAACGATTTAGAAAGAAAAGCCTTTGAACACCAAGAAGACTTGGAGAAGGCAAAAGCGGCTTTGGTTGCAGTTCGAACAAAATGGAAGAGAGCGGCCCACCAAGAAGCACTCCGTCTACAACAAGTAGAGAAAGATTATGATGCGATCATCGTTGATTTGAGAAAAGCAAATGCCACTCTTAAAGAGCGAACTCTCAGGCAAGTCCAGGATGCTAAAGCAGATAGAAACCGTTGTCACAACTTGATGGCACGGATGGAAAGACAAATAGATAGGCTCTTGGACCATGTCTCCGGCAACTCTCAAGTATTAGGGGCAAAGAACAGGCACATAGGGCAGCTGCTCGGAGAAAAAGACATAATCAGAACCAGGATCAATGAGATTGGGCACTACATTACTATGAAGTGTTTGAACTGCGAACAAGTACCTCGGCCTGCCCTCTTTGCTTCAATCATGGAATGTGTCCACCAGGTCATGGCAGAATTGGGAAGTATACAGAAAGATCTCACCCCAAGAACTGCAGCAAGGCCAAACAGCGCCCCCCGGGCGCAAAGATTCGAGGCGTTGGAACATGCTTAGGAAAGTCTTTTGTTTTAGAGTCTGTTTGTCCTTTTACAAGTTTTTCTCCATTGTTGTATTTTGCAAGTGTTTCAAGTTTTAAGTTTGTTGAAATAAAATTCATGAACACTTCATCTTATGTTTATTGTTTCCAAACTACGCCCGGTATGATTCATGCGGGGACATGATACGTAGGCAATCCACGTAAGATTCGACCATCACTAAAAAAAAATAAAAAAATAAAAATAAAAATGAAAAAAAGGGGGGGGGGAAAGAAGTTAAGAGAAAAAGAAGATCGATACAAACCGGAATGACGCATCGCAAACGAATACATGTAGCAACATTGTCACATGTATAAGTGCATCACACCCAACGTGAGATTACTTATCTGTTATGTTGTTTCAGACTAACCGTTTGTTTGCCAAAATCCAGGTTTTAGTAAAAGTGGTTGACTTTGCGGTAATCTGGCACCACATTCGTACTTCACAAGGTCCAAAGGAAAAGTTCGGCAGCCTGAAAGTACTCATTCCTATTTTACTAGATCAAAAAAGAGTGCCGACATGTCTTCAGAAATGCCTTTAGCAACCATTCCCGTTTCAGAGGAAAGCTCATTGACAACCATCCCGGCTACCGAGTCGGCAGCTTTGGAAGAGAATAGAATGCTGCGTTGCCGCATGCTCGAGATGTTGGACGATTGGAACAACGGGAAAGAGCCCCCGAGTCTGGTCCCTGGGTTCCCTGAAATTCTTCTCAGGTCAAGCGGTATTACAAATACCCCCATCAATTACCCGCCTACTCTGTTCGGGTATTCCAATGCTACAAACCTCTCCGAATCACCCTCCACATCCCATCCTCGGGTAGCACCACATGATACATCTGCAAGAACGTCCGTTGAATTGCCAGTTCCAATCACAACGCACCCCACCGCACATGCTCCTTTCTTCGACTCCTCATCCTTTACATTCCCGGCACCACCGCTCACACGGGACCATACCCAGGTTACAGCCAATACATATTCTCAGACACCTCGATATGAGTTCCTTCCGAGCCAAAATCCAAAGACCCCCGAGCAGGATGAGATGGCAAAAAGAATGAGGAGTTTGGAACAAAGCCTTGAGAACATGCAAGGTCTGAGTGGACAGAAGAGTGTATCTTACGCCGATCTGTGCATGTTCCCGCACGTCCATTTGCCATCAGGTTTTAAGACACCAAAGTTCGAAAAGTACGACGGACATGGCGACCCCATTGCTCATTTGAAGAAATACCGCAATCAATTGAGGGGTGCCGGCGGCAGAGAAGAATTGTTGATGGCGTACTTCGGAGAAAGTTTGGTCGGAATAGCGTCCGAATGGTATATGGATCAAGACATATCCCGATGGCACATCTGGGATGATCTGGCCAGAGATTTTGTAAAACAATTCCAATACAACATCGATATTGCGCCGGACAGAAATTCTCTATCGAACTTAAAAAAGAAGCCCTCAGAAAGCTTCAGAGAATATGCCATCAAGTGGCGAGAGCAAGCGTCCAGGGTGAAACCCCCATGGACGAAATTGAAATGGTCACGACTTTTCTCCAAGCTCAAGAGCCCGATTACTTTCAAAATATGATGTCGGCAATGGGAAAACCTTTTGCCGAAGCTATCAAGATCGGAGAGATGGTAGAAAATGGCTTGAAAACAGGGCGAATTTTGAGCCAAGCGGCCATTCGGGCAACTTCCCAAGCCATTCAAGGCGGGTCTGGAGGGATGCCCCGAAGCAAGAAGAAAGAAGAATCTGCTATGGCAGCGGTAGAAGACAGGAGATATCGAACCTCAAGGCAGGTATTCTCCGACAGGGCCCCCCAACATTATTATCCACATCACGGCATGGCTTATGCTCCTCCGCCTCCACCCTATGCAGTCATGAACATTCAACCTCGGGCACGGCCACAGCCACCAGCCAACAGGAATCCACCTCCATTCCAGAGAAACCAACCTCCTTACCCAAACCAGTATAATCCACGGCCAAATAACGCTCGCCACCGTGAGCAACCCAAAACGAGCTTTACACCGATTGGGGAGCCGTATTCCACTCTTTTCCCAAAACTCAGGCAAGAAAACCTATTGCGGCCTGTTCCGCAGAACAGGCAGAATCCAGACTCTCCTGCCTACCAGAGGGGGATATACTGTGCGTATCATTCAGGTGTTGAAGGACACAGTACTGACAATTGTTGGACGTTAAAGAAGGCAATGCAAGAATTGATCAATCAAGGGAGGATCGTCTTCGCAGATGAAGACATCCCAAATGTGACAAACAACCCATTACCAGCCCACAACAACGGACCGGTGATTGGGATGATTTGTGACGACAAAGAATTTGACCCAGCTTTGAAAGCGATAATCGCCATCGCCAACATAGAGAAGCGTCCTGAGGCTACCCCGAAACAAGAGAAAATGGGGAAAAAGGTTGAAGCTCTTGAAACCAAATCCGAAAAGACGATTGAATTGAAAGCATCGTCTCGGAAGGGCGGAGTCCTTTACCTCCCACGAGGTAGAGTGGAAAAACCATTGTCCATAAGTGCCCCCAAGAAGTTCCATTTAAAGAGAGAAACATCAATGTATGTACCAAAGGGAACTTATGTGGCTCGAAAACCAGATGAACCTGTGGTTATTGCACGCGTGCAACAAAAACCAATGATAGATCCATCCGCAGTACCCTGGAGCTACCAACGAATGCTTGTTATGCGCAAAGGGAAAGAGATCGTGGGAAATTCATCTGAGAGTGTCTTAGGACAGAAGTACTTAAACACACAGGAGGTAAATAACGCCACACAAAGGCGTTTCCCGTCGAAAAAACCTGTAAGTGCTGAAGAGGCAGAGGTCTTTTTTCAAAAGATGCAAATGCCTGATTACGAGATGATAGACCAACTGCGTAAATGCCCAGAGCAGGTGTCGATGTTGTCCCTTCTAATGAAGTCTACCGAACATCAAAAGGTTTTGCTAAAAGCTTTGAATGAGGCATACGTGCCTATTGAGACTTCATCCGAACAACTTGAAAGAATGACAGAAAGATTCTTCGCGATCAATCAGATTTCCTTCAGTAAAGCTGATTTGCCTTTGGAGGGTGCCGCCCACAACAAAGCTTTGCATTTGATTGTCAAAAGCGAAGGCTACTATATGAAGAGGGTCATGGTTGACGGGGGTTCGGGGGTAGACATATGCCCACTTTCCACTCTAGGCCGCATAGGAATCGGAGCTGAAAGGATTCGGCCTAACAACATATGTGTGCGAGATTTTGACGGTGTGAAAAGAGATACTGTCTGGAGAGATTGATGTAATTATGACCATCGGTCCGGTGGACTTCGAAGTGACATTCCAAGTCTTGGATATGGACACTTCTTACAATTTTCTTCTAGGGAGACCATGGATTCATGCGGCCGGAGCTGTGCCCTCTACCCTCCATCGGATGTTGAAATTTGAGCACAAGGGACAAGAGATCGTGGTCCACGGGGAAGATGAGCAATCAATTTACCGAGATCCATCCATACCTTGCTTGGAAGCGGAAGCGGAAGCGGGAAGCGAAAACATTGTCTATCAAGCTTTCGAGATTGTGTTGGCGGATCAACACGAAGAAGGGAACCCTCTCCCCCAACCTTTTTTGTCTAATGCCTCCATCATGGTGGCAAAAGAAATGATTAAACATGGCTTCCAGCCAGGAAAAGGTTTGGGAAAGTCCCTACAAGGAGTGCCGAAGCTGATAACTTTACCTGTAGCTGAAAAGTTTTTCGGAGTGGGCTTTCGCCCAACCCCTGAAGATGAAAGATGGGCCAAAAAGAGAAAGGAGAAAGGATGGGTTTTGCCGCAACCATTGCCGCATCTGTACCAAACTTTTGTCCGACCAAGGTACAGTGAAGAAGAAGAAGACGAGGTCTTTACAGCGGAGGAAATTGAAGACATATGTGGGGCCATGAGGCAAATGCTCTATGATGTTAATATGGTCCAATCGGGAGAAGGAACAAGCACCGCCGAGGTGCTGTACGTGGGCCCTGAAGCTAAATTGCAAAATTGGAAAGCCACACCCTTCCCAATCAGGCGGGAGTTCTGGTAGATTTGTCCTGTCGTTTTTCCTTCATCACAAGTTACTTCAGGATGTAGCTTGGATGTTTTTCTTTGCTTTCTTGTATTTTTTTATTTCCCCAATGTAATTTTGTTTGTTTTCAGAAAATTCCAAGAAAATAAAATAAATATTTCCTTACTTTTGCACTCTTTCTAATTTTGTTATTTATTCTTCCTTTTCAGTCCTAATAATGCGGCTTTAAATAACATGACATGCTTGCGGAACTCATGCTCAAATCCGAACACGACACCTAATCTGGAAATAATGAACCAAGAACCGGAATACGATGAAGATGAGGCTTTTAGGGAAATAAATCGAGAATTGGAACATTTCGAGAATAAACCTAAGCCAAATTTGAATGACACCGAACCGGTTAATTTGGGAACTGATGAAGAGGTCCGAGAGACCAAGATAAGCATCCACACGGATGAGAAAACACGAGATGCAATAATCCAACTCTTGTTTGAATTTAAAGACGTGTTTGCTTGGTCTTACGATGACATGCCAGGATTAGGAGCTGATCTAGTGGTGCATAAATTACCAATCTACCCTGACTGTCGCCCAGTGCAACAAAAGCAGAGAAAGTTCAAGACTGACATCAGTGATAAAATCAAAGAAGAAATCACTAAGCAGTTGAAAACAGGGGTAATTCGAGTGGTACAATACACCACGTGGTTGGCTAATGTTGTGCTCGTGCCAAAGAAAGACGGAAAAACTCGAGTATGTGTTGACTACCGAGATTTGAATAAAGCGAGTCCTAAAGATAACTTTCCTTTACCGAACATCCACATCCTTGTTGATAATTGTGCCAAACATGAGATACAGTCGTTTGTGGATTGTTATGCGGGATATCATCAAGTGTTAATGGATGAAGAGGACGCCGAGAAGACTGCTTTTACCACACCTTGGGGGACTTACTGTTACAGAGTCATGCCATTCGGCTTGAAAAATGCAGGAGCGACGTACATGAGAGCTATGACTGCCATTTTCCACGACATGATGCATCAGGAAATAGAGGTGTACGTGGACGATGTGATCATCAAATCCAGAACTCAAGGCGATCATGTGCGAGACTTGAGGAAATTCTTTGAGAGGTTGCGGAAGTACGATTTGAAACTCAATCCGGCCAAATGCGCTTTTGGAGTCCCGTCAGGTAAACTTTTGGGTTTCATAGTCAGTAGAAGAGGTATTGAATTAGATCCCACAAAGATAAAATCCATCCGGGATTTACCTCCCCCCAGAACAAAGAAAGATGTAATGAGTCTTCTAGGCCGACTGAACTACATCAGTAGGTTCATCGCTCAGCTGACTTCCACATGTGAACCCATATTCAAGTTGTTGAAGAAAGATGCTACAATCAAATGGACAACTGAATGCCAAGAAGCTTTTGACAAGATCAAAGAATATTTGTCAAACCCTCCAGTCTTAGTCCCGCCAGAGCCAGGGAGACCTCTTTTCTTGTATTTAACGGTCTTGGAAAACTCTTTTGGTTGTGTTCTCGGACAACGTGATGCGGCAGAGAAGAAAGAGCAAGCAATTTACTACCTGAGCAAGAAATTCACTAGTTATGAGGTCAAGTACACTTTGCTGGAAAGAACGTGTTGTGCTTTAACTTGGGTCGCTCCGAAATTGAGACACTACCTCCAAGCCCATACGACTCACCTCATTACTCGGTTGGATCCTTTGAAGTATATATTCCAGAAACCGATGCCCACCGGAAGATTGGCAAAGTGGCAAATCCTGCTCACTGAGTTTGACATAGTCTATGTCACTCGCACGGCAATGAAGGCCCAAGCATTGGCATACCATTTGGCCGAGAACCCGATCGATGAAGAGTATCAACCATTGAATACCTACTTTCCTGATGAAGAGGTAAATACGACAGAAGTTGTTTCGGAGGACAGCCATGCTTGGAAAATGTTTTTCGATGGGGCAGTAAATGCTAAAGGTGTAAGGATTGGGTCAATCTTGATCTCTCCTGCTGGTCAGCATTATCCGGCCACGGCTAGGCTCCGTTTCTTCTGCACAAACAATACGGCTGAGTATGAAGCTTGTATCATGGGTATGAACATGGCAATCGATCAAGGTGTCGAAGATTTGTTGATCATGGGAGATTCCGATTTAATTATCAAACAATCTCAAGGTGAATGGGAAACTCGGGACGTTAAACTCCTCCCTTATCGACAACACGTGAATATTCTTGGCAAGCGATTTGCATCGATAGAGTTCAGGTATATCCCACGATGTCACAATGAACTGGCTGATGCACTTGCCACTCTAGCTTCAATGCTACCTTATCCGGGCAACGCCCATGTCAATCCCTTGGAAATTCAAATCAGAGAAAGCCACGGTTATTGCAATGCGATCAAAGAAGGACCAAGCGTCAAGCCATGGTATTACGATATCAGGAGATTTCTGAAAACGCAAGAATACCCAGAACATGCTACTGGAGATCAAAAGAGGACCATTAGGCGACATGCAGGTGGTTTCTTTTTGAGCGGCGAGGTCATGTATAAAAGAACCCCGGATCTTAACCTCTTAAGGTGTGTTGATGCCGAAGAAGCAGGAAGAATCATGCACGAAGTACACGCAGGAGTATGCGGGCCTCATATGAATGGGTATGTCTTAGCCAAGAAAATCCTTCGAGCAGGTTATTATTGGATGACCATGGAGAAAGATTGTTTCGGTTTTGTCCGAAAATGCCATCAATGTCAGGTACATGGAGATCTGATTCATGCACCTCCAACTGAGCTGCATCCTATGTCAGCGTCGTGGCCATTTGTTGCTTGGGGAATGGATGTTGTCACACCTCTTTTTTACGCACCCGCAAGGATGCAAAGAGTTTTTCCAATTAAAGGACAATCGAGATGGGATTTATTTTAATTATTTCAGAGTCGCCACTTGGGAGATTTTATGGTGTCCCAAGTCACCGGTTAAATCCCGAATCGAGGAAAAGAATGACTCTATTTAACAGTCCGCGAACCAGAAATCCGGATAAGGAATTCTATTAACCCGGGAGAAGGTATTAGGCATTCCCGAATTCCGTGGTTCTAGCACGTTCGCTCAACTGTCGTGTTTGGCTTATCTATCTGCTTTTGCAATTATGTACTTAATGCAAGTTAATACCCTTTTACCGCTTTTATTATTGGTTGTGATTTACGAAAGAGAAAGTTGCTTAAAAATATGCTTTCGAATCACGTCACATGAAACGCACCCGGATCCTCAACATATTCTTATTCAACATTTCGGGGTTTGGATTTGGGTCACATGAAATGCACACCCGTATTTAAAAAGGTAAAGCTAAAATATGCGCCCGGATCGACTACTTATTTACACTGTTGGGAAAGGCGTGATATTCGTTAAGAAACGACGCATCTCGAAATCTAAGTATTTATATGTACATCTATGACGGCTATGTGATTAGTGTAACTATTTGGGCGAGGCGTACCTTTGATTCAAATCTAAAGCGAACTACATCCCACTGTATCTTACTTAAGAGTTGATTCCAAATTACTTAAAACTTGCTACGAACCACACCGCATGAAATGCGCCTGTGGTTCCTGACACGCTTTGTTCATTCTTGCCCAAAATTGGGGTCGGGTCACATGAAATGCACCCCCGACTTTTTTTAATCTAATTACGTCATTCCGTTGAGTAACAACTCCCTAGCTAATCTTGCTTTTAACATAAGGTCTATCATTTAACAGGTTTGGAGATTATACACATGAGTAGAGAAGATTGAACAAAGATACAACATGACTAATTCGGGTTTACGTGCATATCTAATGATAGTGTATCTTTGGTCTAGCTACATTTTCCGTAACAAAACTAGCAATACAAATTTAATTGAAGAACAACAGAATGTAATTAAACATAAGAACTATAAACGACTACATGTTTCAATAGACTTTATGCACAAGCTTCAAACTTCATTCTTTTCGAACCAAGGAACTACAATAACAGAGGTGTGTACCTGGAATGCGGAAGAACAAGGAAGAGTGAGCAATGGCAATGCAGCAACAGCAACAAGAACAGTAACAGGAACAACAACCAAAGACCAATAATAACCACAGTAAACCAACAACAATCAACAATATACCAAACAGCCACAACAACCAATGCAATCAAATAGACCAATAGCCCCAACAACCAGTGACAACCAATGGACCAGCAGTCACTTAGACCAACAACCAGCAGCAACCCAACAACAATGAGACAATAGCAACAACCAAACCAGGCAGCAACCAAATAGACCAACCAGCAACACACTAGCACTGAACTGGCAGCAATACCCAAAAAATAGAAGAACCAGCACTGTGTTGGACCAAACAGCAACACAGACACAACAACAACACACAAATGACCACCAGTAGCAACCTCAACACAGCGACAGCATACACTCAAGACCAGCAACACCAGCAATTAACACAGACAGCCACGAATTAGAGTCTAGCCACAACACAATAACCAACCGACCCAATAATGCTTCAACAGAAACACAGGAGTTACCACAGCCCTCAACCACTGAACCAACCACAACAATGGTACAACACCAACCACACAAGAACAACAAACAACCAAATGGCCAAAAACACTCAACTGTTGAACCAAAGCACACGAGACAGTAGCCAAAATCAATGAAACAGTGACTTTGTATGTGTATATCAAAAATATCTCTGCTCCTATCTTTTCTCCAACTATTACTCTCCAGTGTTCTCTCTAATGTGTGTGTATGAATATCCCTATCAATGTATATTCCAGCTTCTTTTATAGCCTGGAAACCTCTCCATATTCAAGCCTACTGCCCCCCCCCCCTTTTAGCACATGGGTACTTTAGTTTTTAAATCATTTCCCCCCATACTTGTTCTGAATTTTCAGCTGACACAGCACTTATCAGACTTAAAACATAACTCTTTTGGCCCTGATATTCACTGACTTCCCACTCTCCAAACAAAACAGTGTGCTCCTCCACTTGCATCCACCAACAAATCCCTTTTCATTATAAAACTATCTTATTAAACTATATCAATACCATGCTGAATCAGGCATGCCTGACTATCACATGGCCTCTACTTAGTTCAAACAATCCAATTCAAAGTTGTCAAAACCAAAGGAATGTGGCTAATCGAGCAGTGATTTCTGAGGGACCTGATATCGAGCATTACGGATACACTGTTCTACCCAGCAGACTCATACACTAATCGACGACGTTCGTCTAATCGATTACGACACATATAACTGATAGTAAACAATCGACCTACGAGTTCGCTTCATGGCAGAATCATGGGAATAATAAATCGAATTCACTATTCGACGACCTTACTAGATTAAACACAGAATGTAATCATAACCATAATAACGAATTGAATCAACAACAATAACATGAACTGACCAAATAAAAGGGTCTGTTGAGATGGACAGAAAATTCCGAGAAATTCGCAAAAATAAACAAACTGAGTAAAACATGCAAAGATACAAGAATTAAGTATATGGAATGGAAGAAGGGAAACGAATACCTCAGAAATCAAAAATGACCCAGGTTCGAACTTGGCTCGTCTGCTTTGAGGTCGAATAGACCTTAATCGAAGTGTTCTCACACGAGAACACATCGAATAAAGTCCATTAGACCCCGAAATTCCGGTTAATTTGGCCTAATTCGTCATTTTCAATTTTAGGGTTCTTGCGGGTGGGATTTGGGGCTTTTGCATTTTTGGTTAGATTCGAGGCAAACCAATGTCATTGGGGGTGTGGGGGAGGTGTGAGGAGACCGTGGTGTGAATTTGGGGTAATTTGGCATAGGTTCGAGTTTGACTCGAATCTTCAAATGAAGATTCGAGGAGCTCCGGCATGATTCGAGGTTAATGGAGGCTGGGATCGTGATGGGGGAGGTAAGGGGAAGGTTTTGGCGTTGGTTTGGGTTTGATTGGCCTACCGGAACCGCCGTGAGGCGATTTCCGGCAGGCGGAATACGGCGGAGGCGGGCGGCGTTACACTAGGCTTTGAGAGCTCCTGAGGGACGAAGCAGGGGGGGGGTCCGGCTTGGGGGCGGGCGGGGTATGGAAATGAGTTTATATATGTTTTGAGTAGTTAAATCCTGATCGTTGGATCAAACTTGATCAACGATCAGGATCTTCTCACTTAAACCAAACGGTGTCGTTTGGTCGAGTCATAGGCTGAATGTGTATTAGAATTAAAGGATTAATCTGGGCCGTTGGATAATAAGATCCAACGGTCCAGATCAAGTGTTATACAGGCTGAGGCTGGACGGGTATTTGGGCTGGGTTAGAAGAAATCCGTTTGGGCCTGGCTTTTAGACTGAATTTGGCCCAGATCGGATATTATATGTGTATGTGTATATATATATATATATATGTATATATATACATATATATATATATACACACATATGTATATACTAACCTATAACACCGCTATTTTTTACTACAATTAACGTGCACAATTACATATTGCCTAAAACGTAAATCACATGACTTCGATATCAAACACTAAAAATGCAAAACTTAGCATATATTTTTTGTATTTTTAATTTAAATAAATAAACGTGCACACAAAAAGATAAGATAACACAAAATCACAAAAGTCATACCCAACATGAAACTATTTTTATTTTTGAATTTTCTGGGAGTACTTCTCAAATAAGGCAAAAATCACGTGCTCACAGCTGCCCCTCTTTGCGCGTAAACACGCAGAGTTTTCGTGCAAAGATAAATGAGCGGATATAAGCGATTTTTTCCCATTCGAGCACTCCGTATGAAGCATTTTGGAAAAGTTTTGACCGAACCTTGCTTCAAAGGTCTCCTACATATCCCCGGCTAAAAGGGAATCAGGTCAATGTAGTTCGGGAAGTTCTGGTAGCTGGGACTACCATGACTGTTGCGATCTCGCTGTTACTGTTGTTGCCGCTGTTACTGCTGTTACCACCGCTTAGCTGATTTCCTTGTTACACCGCGCTAAGCAACAAAAACAAGAAGCTAGACTAAGTTACAGTACTACAAGTTCTTATCTATCCTTTTTAACTTGATCTTGTCGCGCTCCTTGCCATCTTGTCTGACTTGGCGTTCCTTCTGATGCTTCGTCCCTTCTTACGAACTTGGATTCATGCCGGAGATTTCTGTTACATTCTACCGCTTTCCTCTACCCAATTAAAACAGATCGCCACTCCATTCTCCAGGCGGGCTCCCTGACTTCAACTACTACTTCAAAATTAAATCGCCACTCCATTCTTCAGGCGGGCTTCCTGACTTCAACTACAACTTCAAAAATTAAATCGCCACTCCATTCTCCAGGCGGGCTCCCTGACTTCAACTACAACTTCAAAATTAAATCACCACTCCATTCTTCAGGCGGGCTCCCTGACTTCAACTACAACTTCAAAATTAAAATCGCCACTCCATTCTCCAGGCGGGCTCCCTGATTTCAACTACTACTTCAAAATTAAATCGCCACTCCATTCTCCAGGCGGGCTCCCTGACTTCAACTACTACTTCAAAATAAAATCGCCACTCCATTCTCCAGGCGGGCTCCCTGACTTCAACTACAACTTCAAAATTAAATCGCCACTCCATTCTCCAGGTGGGCTCCCTGACTTCAATTACAACTCCAAAATTAAATCGCCACTCCATTCTCCAGGCGGGCTTCCTGACTTCAACTACAACTCCAAAATAAAATCGCCACTCCATTCTCCAGGCGGGCTCCCTGACTTCAACTACAACTTTAAAATTAAATCGCCACTCCATTCTTCAGGCGGGCTCCCTGACTTCAACTACAACTTCAAAATTAAATCGCCACTCCATTCTCCAGGCGGGCTCCCTGACTTCAATTGCAACTTCAAAATTAAATCGCCACTCCATTCTCCAGGCGGGCTCCCTGACTTCAACTACAACTTCAAAATTAAATCGCCACTCCATTCTCCAGGCGGGCTTCCCGACTTCAACTACAACTTCAAAATTAAATCGCCACTCCATTCTCCAGGCGGGCTCCCGACTTCAACAACATCTTTTGAAAATAAACGCCATTCCTCTCTTCAGGCGGGCTCCCTGACTTCAACTACAACTTTAAAATTAAATCGCCACTCCATTCTTCAGGCGGGCTCCCTGACTTCAACAACCAACTTCAATAATAAATCGCCACTCTATTCTTCAGGCGGGCTCCCTGACTTCAGCTACTACTTCAAAATAAAATCGCCGCTCCATTCTCCAGGCGGGCTCCCTGACTTCAATTACAACTTCAAAGTTAAATCGCCACTCTATTCTCGAGGCGGGCACCCTGACTTCAACTACTACTTCAAAATAAAATCGCCACTCCATTCTCCAGGCGGGCTCCCTGACTTCAACTACAACTTCAAAATTAAATCGCCACTCCATTCTCCAGGCGGGCTCCCTGACTTCAATTGCAACTTCAAAATTAAATCGCCACTCCATTCTCCAAGCGGGCTCCCTGACTTCAACTACTACTTCAAAATTAAATCGCCACTCCATTCTCCTTCCTTCGCCTCTTGTAATATTTTCTTCTTCCTGCGTTGCCTCTCGGACCACCTTCTCTTCTGAATTATCCTGTCTTGGAATTTCTTTCCCCTGGTCGCATTACTTTTCTTCTGGCTGCCGGGGATATTTTTGGAACTGTTTACTCGCCCGCTGGTGGTGGTGCTGCTGAGGAAGTATTCTTTGTTTCCTTCACCCCTCATTCTCTTCCTTCGTCCCCTACCTCTTCTGGGACTCACGCTTTTGTTTCCTTGATCGAATTATAGGATGTAATACTGCTGGGGGAATCTCGAAGCCATTTTTTCTTTTTCCCACAACTGCTGGGGATGATACCGGGCTCAAAGATCATTCCGTCTTGTGTTGCTTTCTACACTTATCCTCCGAGTCTTGCTTTCCAGAAAATTTTCGCAACAGGAGAAAATTTTCTGCCCCGGTGTGATAAACTTCTGGACGGTATGCTTTTCTGCCATCGGACCCTTTTTCCTGCTTTAAATCAAAGAAAAATTGTTAGTTTCAAAATGCCGCGAGTGGTCGTGCCACTCTTGTTGAAGCCATTCTCTTTCAACTGCTTGGCCTTTCTCGAACTTTGAGGACGACGTTGACGCTTGTTTGGGAAGATGCTTTTTACACGGACGACCTCTCATTTTTTCCTTTTATTCCACTCTTTGGTTTGGTCCGACTCTTTTTAGCCGGTGATCTGTTGCGTGAAATCATCTTTCGGACATGCCACATGTGTCCATCATACTCCATAATTCTTGCGAACCTTCCACTCACCCTGTCATCCCAATCTCACTATCATAACGACTTCTGTCTCATTGCCTTGTTCCATGCCTATTCACTTTCAATATACTGCTTTGGGAGACTTGGTAGTAAGCTTTGAAAAATCAATTTTCGAAAAATGAAAGAAAAGAAAAGAATACCGACCGCAAATGACAAAAGAAGAGAAAAACTTTTCTGAACTCAAAAATAGGAAAACTTATCTGAATGTGTGCCTGATCCAATGTTATGCCGCGCCTTTGAGATTAAACTACCCAGTCTATTCATGTCAATCACTTTCTGATACCGCGTCCTGCTAGAGGTAAACGGATGTCCCAACCTTGTCTCACGCAGACATCTTGTAACCATTTTATCCTGCCACCTCATAGTGCCCTTCAAAGGGTTTTCACTAATGAGATTCTCTCATTTCTCTCTATCTCCCGTCGCCTTAAGGTGCCCGTAAAGGTTTTCACCGTAAGACTCTCTCATTTTACTTCTCTCAACTTCCTTCGCCTTAAGGTGCCCGCGAGGGTTTTCACCGTTAAGACTCTCTCATTTATGCTTTCTTTCCTCGCGGCGGGGTATCACCCCTGAGATTCCCTCTAGAGCGTTATCCCCTTTCGGCTTGTGCATCCCGAATTCAATCGAGGGTCGGGATGTCACTCTTGGCTTTCATTCACATGCCTTGGCACTTCTCAAATACTGATCGAGAGGTCTTTCTGGTTCTTGATATGGTTTCTGCGTGTGAGGCTGAAGAAAGGGGTTTAGCCTCAACGGTTAGCTTATTACAACTTTCGGAATCCACACTATCTTTCCAACGAAACAATGACTTCTGCCCCAGTTTTGTTGCTTGGGGGATTTTTTTTTGATTTTTATTTTATTATGACCGAGCCGTGTGGCGCCTACGTATCCTTCTTGAGGAATCAGGTCGAACGTAGTTCACTTTTTCTTGTATTACTTCTTTGTTTCTTTTCTATTCTGTTACACATCTTCCTTGATGATTCCGAAAGAGGGTATATGAAAGAACAATTAAGGCTCAAATGGGGAAACAAAGGTTAAAGTGTTTGGGTAGTAGAAAAATTGCCTCTGTCATTTCATTCTCCGAAAAATGCCAAATACACACAAACGAAACCAAGCGTTGACAAATGCATTAAAGAATTACACATAATATCTCTTAACTGCATCAGAATTGATAGCCATATCGGTGCATCTTCCCTCGACATCAGTCAGACATAGAGCGCCGTTGGATAATACTCTAGTCACCACAAAAGGTCCCTGCCAATTTGGAGCGAACTTGCCTTTCGCCTCGGCCTGATGTGGTAGAACTCTCTTCAGCACATGCTGTCCCACTTCAAATCTCCTGGGACGCACCTTCTTGTTATATGCTCTCGCCATTCTCTTTTGATACAATTGGCCGTGACATACCGCTGTCAATCTCTTTTCATCGATCAAGCTCAATTGCTCTAATCGGGTTTTGACCCACTCGTCGTCATCAATCTCAGCTTCAGCGACAATTCGGAGGGATGGAATCTCAACTTCTGCGGGTATTACTGCTTCAGTCCCGTATACTAACAAGTAAGGAGTTGCACCTACCGAAGTCCGGACGGTAGTGCGATAACCCAACAGCGCAAATGGTAACTTTTCATGCCACCGCCTAGACCCTTCTATCATCTTCCTCAATATCTTCTTTATGTTCTTGTTTGCCGCCTCGACCGCACCATTTGCTTTTGGGCGATACGGTGTGGAATTTCGGTGTGTAATCTTGAACTGTTGACATACCTCTTTCATCAATCCACTGTTAAGATTTGCACCGTTATCCGTAATGATCATCTTTGGAATTCCAAACCTACAAATGATGTGGGAGTGTACGAAGTCCACCACCGCCTTCTTGGTCACTGATTTGAATGTTTTGGCCTCCACCCACTTGGTAAAATAATCAATCGTTACCAGAATGAACCTGTGACCGTTGGAAGCTGCAGGCTCAATAGGTCCAATAACATCCATACCCCATGCGACAAACGGCCATGGTGCGGACATTGTATGCAATTCAGTCGGCGGAGAATGAATCAAATCTCCGTGTATCTGACACTGATGGCATCTTCGCACGAAACTTATACAATCCCGCTCCATAGTGAGCCAATAGTATCCTGCTCGAAGAATCTTCTTTGCCAATACGTATCCGCTCATGTGTGGTCCGCAAACTCCCGAGTGTATATCCGTCATCACTGTTGTGGCTTGACTTGCATCTATACATCTCAACAATCCCAAATCTGGGGTTCTTTTGTAAAGCACCCCTCCACTAAGGAAAAATCCGTTTGCCAACCGCCGAATAGCTCGCTTTTGATCTCCAGTTGCTTGCTCTGGGTATACTCCTAACCTGAGGTATTCCTTGACATCATGAAACCATGGCTCACCATCCACCTCTTCCTCTATCACATTACAATAAGCATGTTGATCCCGGACATGGATATGTAACGGATCGACACGAACCTTGTCCGGGTGATGTAGCATTGATGCTAAAGTAGCCAACGCGTCGGCAACCTCATTATGCATCCTTGGGATGTGCCTGAACTCTACCGATCGAAAGCGTTTGGTCAAATCATGCAAACACCGACGATATGGGATAAGCTTTAAATCTCTGGTTTCCCATTCTCCCTGAATCTGATGTACCAGAAGGTCCGAGTCCCCCAAGACCAAGACGTCCTGTACATCCATGTCCACCGCTAATCGCAATCCCAAGATACATGCCTCGTACTCAGCCATATTGTTGGTGCAATGAAAACGCAGTTGAGCAGTAACAGGATAATGATGTCCTGTTTCAGATACGAGCACAGCCCCTACTCCGACTCCTTTTGCGTTTGCCGCTCCATCGAAGAAGAGCTTCCATCCTGGATCCTTGGTTGGTTCTAACCCCTCAATTTGCAATACCTCTTCGTCTGGAAAATACGTCCTCAAAGGTTCGTATTTGTCATCAACGGGATTTTCAGCTAAGTGATCGGCCATGGCTTGAGCTTTCATA
This sequence comes from Nicotiana noctiflora, assembly GCA_032618575.1. Lineage (NCBI taxonomy): Eukaryota > Viridiplantae > Streptophyta > Magnoliopsida > Solanales > Solanaceae > Nicotiana > Nicotiana noctiflora. The sequence continues at coordinate 71,123 of JASVEL010004227.1, forward strand.
GCCGTCCTTGTCACGTATATGATGTCGAACTCCGTAAGTAATATTTGCCATTTTGCTAACCTCCCCGTAGGCATAGGTTTCTGGAAAATATACTTCAACGGATCCAGACGCGAAATGAGGTAAGTGGTGTAAGAAGACAAGTAGTGTTTCAGCTTTTGGGCTACCCAAGTCAGGGCGCAACATGTCTTTTCTAGATGAGTGTACTTGACCTCGTGGACTGTGAACTTCTTACCGAGGTAGTAAATGGCCCGTTCCTTCCTGCCAGTAAGATCATGCTGCCCCAGTACGCAGCCAAACGAATTCTCCAAGACCGTCAGATAAAGAATCAGGGGTCTACCTGGCTCAGGCGGAACTAGTACGGGTGGATTTGACAGATACCCTTTGATCCGGTCAAACGCTTCCTGACATTCTGCCGTCCATTCTATCGCCGCATCTTTTTTCAATAGACGGAATATGGGTTCACAAGTTGCCGTGAGCTGGGCAATAAACCTACTGATGTAATTCAACCTTCCCAACAGACTCATTACCTCTGTTTTATTCTTCGGCGGGGCTAACTCCTGAATGGACTTGATTTTGGATGGGTCCAACTCAATGCCCCGTCGGCTGACGATGAATCCTAGCAGCTTTCCTGATGGAACTCCGAATGCGCATTTGGCCGGATTAAGCTTGATGTCGTACCTTCGGAGTCTTTGAAAGAACTTCCCGAGGTCAGCAACATGGTCTTCTTGACGCCTAGATTTTATGATCACATCATCCACGTACACCTCAATTTCCTTGTGTATCATGTCATGGAATACCGTAGTCATCGCCCTCATATACGTTGCCCCTGCATTCTTCAAACCGAACGGCATCACTCGGTAGCAATAAGTCCCCCACGGCGTGATAAAAGCCGTCTTTTCTGCGTCCTCTTCATCCATCAAAATCTGATGATATCCCGCATAACAGTCCACAAAGGATCCGATTTCGCGTCCGGCGCAATTATCAATCGGGATATGGATATTGGGAAGCGGGAAATTATCCTTAGGACTCGCCTTGTTGAGATTGCGATAGTCCACACATACTCTGATCTTTCCGTCTTTCTTTGGCACCGGTACTACGTTAGCCAACCATTCAGGGTATCGAGTGACACGAATGACTTTCGCCTGCAACTGCTTGGTTACCTCCTCCTTAATCTTCACACTCATCTCCGTCTTGAATTTCCGCAGCTTTTGCTTGACGGGAGGATATGCCGGATCAGTGGGTAATCTATGAACCACTAGATCAGTGCTGAGTCCCGGCATGTCGTCGTATGACCATGCGAAAATATCTTTAAACTCCATGAGCGTTTTGATCAGTTCTTCTCTCAGATTGGATTCAATATGGACACTTATCCGGGTCTCTTTGACGTCATCCGTATTCCCTAGATTAACGGCCTCAGTATCATTTAAATTTGGTTTGGGTTTTTCCTCGAAGTGACTTAATTCTTCACCGATTTCTTCTACGGCTTCATCATCGCCGTACTCCGACTCACTCTCGTCACTTCTTATTTCATGTGTTATTATTTCCAAACCCGATTGACTTTCTAGACTGGGTTGATTAATCTTTAAGCACGCCATATCATAAAATCAGTTGCAAGAAGGCTGTTCAGAAAAGTAAAAAGAAGAAAAGATAAACAAAATTAGACGCGAAGGAACCACATTTCATTAATGGGAATTGTACAAAGGGAAAACAAACCGCAAACTTAAATCAAAAATGAACAAAACAACGGGATTTTACTCCGGGGACAAACCCCCAATACAAAATTTCGAAAGAAAAACAATCCAAGACAAACTACCAAGACTCCTTCCGGACAGGGAGAGGAGTAGCCTTCCAGTTATTCAGTTTTGCCTTTGGTCCCACAAATTGTATCTCGGCATGACTGGATCCCTCACCATCTTCGAGCATACATACATCTGTGAATAGGTTTTCGAACTTCCTGAAGAACTCTTCGTCTGGCCTGACCGTAGGACCGGGAATCTTTGGCGCCGGATGTCCTCTTGCTCCGGACCTGACAAAAGATTGGGAAAGGCGTGGAACAGGCTTTGGGAGCACCCATGTTTTCTGCTTGCTCCTCTTTGCTCGCCGGATGTCCTCTGAGGTTGGCTGGAATCCCAAGCCGAAGGTTCCCAAGTTTTCGACCACCGATACCGGTTGTATGATTCCTTGCAGAGATGCACCTAGCCCTTTACCGGGTACGAAACCATGTCGCAACATTTCATGCGCCACCATGACATCCGCGGTAATTGTTCTGTCGCCGGGAATACATTCCCCTTCCGGAACTCGGTGGGCGGACACCACATCGCAGACCTGATATACCCACGGCCCAACATCTTCTTCTGTTTCAACAAAGGGAATGATGGTGCCTGATTGTGGATCGTTCTCTCCATGGACGACGATCTCCTCTTGATCCCACTCGAACTTAACGAGTTGGTGTAAGCTGGATGGAACTGCTCTTGCGGCATGAATCCATGGTCGCCCTATTAGGAGGTTATATGACACCACCATGTCCAGCACCTGGAATTCCATGGTGAACTCCACTGGCCCAATTGTCAAGATTAGCACTATGTCACCAACCGATGCTTTGCCTCCTCCGTCAAATCCTCGAACACATACCCTGTTCTCGCGTACCCTGCCGATGTCTACTTTTAATTTGCCCAGTGTAGAGAGAGGACAAATGTTAGCACTGGAACCATTATCGACAAGGACTTTGGTAACCACCGCCTCTTCACACTTCACCGTAAGATATAAAGCCCTGTTATGCTCAGTGCCTTCCTCAGGCAACTCGTCATTGGTGAAGGTGATCCGATTTGCTTCGAAGATCCGATTGGTGATCTTCTCCAAATGGCTCACTGAGATTTTATCCGGTACATGTGCCTCATTCAGGACTTTCATCAATGCTTGCCGATGTTCTTCCGAATGTATCAGCAAGGATAGCAATGATATTTGCGCCGGAGTCTTCTTCAACTGCTCTAAGACGGAGTAGTCGTGCAGCTTCATCTTTTTCAAGAATTCTTCTGCTTCTTCATCAGTGACCGGCTTTTTCAATACCGCCGGAGTGGTCTTCCTCAATTCCGCAGGGGCAAAACATCTCCCCGAGCGGGTCAACCCTTGGGCTTCACAAACTTCCTCTTTCACTTCCTTTCCTTTGTAGGTCGTTGTAATCCGAGCATAATTCCATGGAACAGCCCGGCTATCGGTTATTGGCAACTGTGTTGCTGGCTGGATGATGAAAGGATCCATTCGAACGCCTGCTACTGTCAAGATGGGCTTGATTGCTGCCCCTGGTACAACTATCTTGGCTTCCCCCGGCTTCACCGGTACTTCGTTCACACTTTCCTTTCCTGCTTCCGACTCTCCTGGTATGTTTTTCTTGCAACTGGGCGACTCATCAAAGCTTGGCCCTTTTCTCGTTCCTGCCCCGCTAGACCTAATCATCATTACAGTCTGAGAGGCTTTCTCCTTTCCTTCCTCCGCCCGTACCAACTCGATCATATTGGTCTCATGATGAGCTGGGAGCGGGTTTTGGTTGATGTTGGGCTCTGTTGGAGTCCGGACCTCGATCCTGCGGGTGTCAATGAGCTCCTGGATGGCCGTCTTCAGCCTCCAACACTTTTCTGTATCATGTCCCGGACATCCCGAGCAGTAGGCACAATTTACGGAGTGGTCCAGGTTCTTCGGAGGAGGTTTTGGCAGCTTAGCTTCAACCGGATTCAACAACCCCACTTGCTTTAACCGGTGGAACAGACTAGTGTAAGATTCTCCCAAGGGAGTGAAAGTCTTTGGCCTCGGCGCCCTGTCGCCCCTGAATGCCTGGTTCGGACGGAAACTCGCGCCCGAGGGGTTTCTGTAAGCTCTTGGGGGTGGATGATTATTCTGGGGGTTTGGCGCACGCCACGGTGCATGAGCGGGAGGTGCGGAATAGGACTGTGCGTGGTGGACAGTGAAATGGGGGTCCGGTGCGGGATAGTAATGTTGTGGGTGGCTATATGGGTTGTGAGAGTAATTTTGGTGGTGAGGTTGGGGTGGGCTATATTGTGGTGCGGGGCCTCTATTTCTGAACCATGCCCCGGACTCGACGGCCGCAACTTCCTCTCTCCTCTTTTTCCCCAGTACTCCTCCAGTACCACTTTGGATAGCCTGAGTGGTGGCTTTCAGTGCCGAGTAACTCATGATCTTGTTGGCCTTCAAACCCTCCTCGATCATACCCCCCATTTTTATCACCTCGGTGAATGATTTGCCTACGGACGTTACCAGATGTCCGAAGTAGGTGGGCTCTAATGTCTGCAAGAAGTAGTCCACCATCTCGCTTTCTCTCATCGGTGGATCCACCCTGGCCGCCTGTTCCCTCCATCGGAAACCAAATTCCCTGAAGCTTTCAGCAGGCTTCTTCTCTAATTTTAGCAATGATAGGCGGTCGGGGATTATCTCAAGATTGTATTGGAACTGGCCGATAAAAGCTTGAGCCAGATCATCCCACGTAAACCATCTACTGGGATCCTGTCTAGTGTACCACTCCAACGCCGATCCTCCCGGACTCTGGCCGAAGTAGGCTATCAGAAGCTCGTCCCGTCCTCCGGCCCCTCTCATTTTACTGCAAAACCCCCGCAGGTGGGCCACTGGGTCACCATGCCCCTCGTATAGGTCGAATTTGGGCATTTTAAATCCTGCTGGCAACTGGACGTCCGGAAATGGACACAGATCCTTATAGGCGACGCTGACCTGGTTGCCTAAACCGTGCATGTTCCTGAAGGACTGCTCCAGGCTTTTAACTTTTCTGGCAACTTCCTCGTGTTCCGAACTTTGGAAGTGTTTTTCCGGTTCTGCCGGATTATCCCAATGAGGTGTATGTGATTGTGGTTCAGGAGCCCTGAAAGTAGGCTCTGGAGGATAGTAAGAGTTGTCATGGATCTGAACATATGGCTCGCTGGCCGGCCTTTGCAGAGGAGCAGGTGGAGGTGCTACAAAAACGGGGGTGACTGGAGGAGGATTTGGTTTGGCTGGTGGAATGAGGGTGGCATATGGATTTTCCCCCTGAAAGTATGGATAGCTCGGGGCGCTTGTTGAAGGATCGACGGGCGGATGTTCCGGAGCTGAGGCGAGAGTAGGGCGGTTTGGTGAAGACTGTTCCCTGGCCCAGGCCAGGTGCATCTCTGTTATCTGTTGTTTTAACCGGTCTACCTCTTCTTTCATGATTTGTAGCTCGGATTTTTCTTCCTCAAGACTCTTGCCAGAACTCGACATGCTTACTGTAACTGGTCCTTTGGATCTAGTACGGTAGTGATGGCTGGCCAGGATATTCCGTCAAACCAACTGCTAAACTTTCCGGAATACGCAACAAACTTGTTAGTTCACCGAGTTTGACAGATATGTTATAGCACGTTGGATGCAATGCACCTAACCAAATAACCCTTTCTACGTGTACTCTTTAACATGCGTCATTCCGGCCCTTTTTCTTTTCTTTTTCTTTTTCTTTTTCCCCTTTTTTTTTTTTTTTTTTTTTTTTCGACTATCTTTGCAAGCCTTATTGTTATTTAACCTTTGGATTCTTTTTCTTTCTTTTTAGTGGTGGTCGAATCTTATGTGGATTGCCTACGTATCACGACCCCGCGTGAATCAGACCGAGCGTAGTTCTTGTAACAAGATTGTGGCAAAATTCAGTAACTTTTATATCAAATAAAACCGTGTAGTTACAAAACACGTCTTACAAAATCATCAAAACAAAAGAAAAATGCTTGACTTGGGAAAGTAAAGATAAAAATGCCAACTAGCTTGACTCAACATTTCAGAATACATTTTCAATCAAAATCTAATGCCCTAAAATCCCTGGGGGCCCGCGAGGCATCATTCGGCCTTGCCGCAAGCCTCGGTGTGAGGTCCTTGTGCAGTTCCCTCAACTCTTCCATGATCCGATGAACATAACCCATAATTGAAGCGAAAAGGTCGGCGCGGGGCATTCGTTCACAAGCTAGGCACTTCATGGTGACATAGTGCCCGATTTCTCCAATTCTATCCTTGATCATGTCCCTTTCTCCGAGTAGCCGCTCTATTTGCTGGTTTTTCGCCCCCAATCTTCGAGCATTGTTGGTGACTTGATCTAGGAGCCTATCCACTTGTCCTTGCAGTCGGGCCATCAAATTGTGGCAGCGGTCGAGGTCCGCTCTGGCATCTTGGGCTTGCTTGAAAACCCGCTCCCTAAGGACAACATTTGCTTCCCTCAGGCTAGTGATGATATCGGTGTAATCTTCTTCTACTTGCTTTAGGTGAAGTGCATGTTGATGTGCCTCCTTTTTCCAGCTAGCACGGATCCTCGTTATTTGGGCTTTTGACTCGTCCAATCCTCTTTGGATGTCGGTGACTTGGCTTCTCAAACCCCTTATCAATTTTTCGTCGGCCCGACTCCTCGACTGTCTGTCAGCATCTCTTTTCATTTGCTGGATTTGAGCTCTCAAGAAGTCATTTTCTTGTACCAACTTCTTTTTATCTCCTTCGTCGGTGGCAGCTTGCATGTTCTTCTCGAATTGGAGGTCCCGGACCTGCTGTTCTATCCTGCCAATCTTCGTCCTGTATCCCTCCTCCTTTGCTAACCAATCCCATTGTTCCCGTGAATCTTCTGTGAACTGTTGGACATGGGCTCTTTTAGAACATTTCCAACGAATCTGAAATCTTTTCCCGAACCACACGTTGTACTTCGGATCCACCTCTCCCTTAGATAGTTCCCGGACCATGGTTTTAGGCTCAAGGAACCGACATTCGTGCCACGGCCTTCTAACCTTCTCTTCGGGGAAGACAACTCCCGGGCTCAACTCAATGGCGTACTTCCTTAGGTCTTGATCGGTAGGAATAACCCGAAACCTCCCTAGTTGACGTAATACACGGTGAGGGACATATGGTTGAACACTGCGGATCCCCATCAGAAGGATATAACACTCCTCGGCTGCCATATATATTACTTCAGTATCGGGTAACCACCCGAATGCCCATTCAATCCGATCGGCTTCTATTGAGCTCAGTCGTGCAAGCCATGCCTCGACGCCTTCAGGGAATACAGCACCCATCATCCGTTCTTCGAAACCCCTGATACAGTTTTTCCCGGTCAACCCATGGTTCATGTATTGTGTTCGGTGATGGAGGTGTTCTTGCATCCATAGTTGAAGTAACAGATTGCAACCTTGGAAGAAATTGCCCCCTTCTCGGCATACGGTCAAAGCTCGATAGATTTCGGACAAAACCAAAGGGACCACAGTGCTGGTAGCCTTTTTGATTGCAACATCGGCTATTCCTACCAGACTTATCTCTATTTTCTTATCTTCACGCGGACAAATCACAACCCCCAAGAATGTCGTTAGGAATGCTAGAATTCGTCTGGCCTCCCACTTGGTTCTATTCCCTGCGTGAGTCAGTCCAAGGTTTGATTCTTCAAAACCCCGAGGAGTGCCGTACCGTTGATATAAGAATTGAAGATCGCAATACCCTTTCAACAGATCATCATTTTTCACCTTCCGACTAATGCTCAGTAAATCCAGAAACCCATGTGGAGATACCGGCCTTGGTGAGAGCAGGTATTGTCCTCTTAATTTCCCATTTAGTCCTGCATAGCCCGCAATTTCCTCTAATGTGGGCGTCAGTTCGAAGTCAACAAAACGGAACACATTGCGGGTCGGATCCCAGAAAGATACCAGTGCCTTGATGATGTCTTCCCTTGGCTCAATATTCAATAGATCAACCAAGCCTCCCAAAATTCTCCCTACGACCTTTTTGCTACTGTCTTCCAAATCGTTCCACCATATACGGAGCTGCTGAGGGACCTCACTAAAGATTGAAAATGATTTATTCTGATTCGTGCTCATCCTGCACATTTATTAAGGTGATTTAAATAAGAAAACAACTTTGTTTTGCTAAAAAATAAAAAAAATCCAGTTTTCAATCACGGCCTTTCAACGTCTCGGGGACGAAGGCTTTTAAGGCTGTGGGGTAAATTGATCGAAATCAAAATTGACCCAAAGGTGGCCGTTTATATGAAATTAGCCTTCCGGCGTCCCTTTCGGGAACATTCGGCTATTTTTTAAAAACAGCGTCACCGACTTATTTGGTACAAAGGTTAGTTTTGATTTTTCGGCCATTTTTTCAAAAGGTGAAGTTGGACCTGATGGAGGTTGCCTACGTATCTCACATCCAATGAGAATCAAACCCACGTAGTTCGGTTTTGACGAAACAAACGGCATTATTTATTTATTCACTTTACTAAAGGAAAACAAATAAGCTATTTCTATCTTAAGAGTAAAACACACACATTTTTTTTTTTTTTTTTTTTTTTTTTAATCTCTAAAAGCCGGTCAGCATGCAAGTCTATAACGGATAAATGCGCAAGACAAACAGGATGCAGCAGGATAGTCTGTTCATTTCAGGTCACCTGTCCTAGACGGACCCAACCCCTGTGTTGAGTCCCCTAAGCCAAAATGCGACATGATGCAAATAAACGTTTCCTACTAGGGATCCGGCATGAAGCTTTGTTATTCTAGGTTTAAAAACCTGGGTTTATCTGTTCTAGACTTGGCTTACCCGAGCGGACAGCTCGAGCCGAGGAGGAGGCAGCAACCCGGGAATACAGAAGCTTCACCGGTTTTGCAACTTATCCAAACCTCGTTCTAAAATGGGAATTAGACACTATACTGAAAAGAAGTCACACGAAGTGCACCCTTCTTCATGATTTAGAAGACTCAGAGAGGAGATTGGTTCCGGCACAATTTATATGTACAGTTCACACAATATCAAAGCAGTAAAAACAACATTTTGCACATTGATGCCAACGTGTAAAAAAATCAGATAATAAAATATGCTAAATACAACAGTTATTCCGAGCTCGAATTCTAAAGAGATCCCCAGCAGAGTCGCCAGAGCTGTCACACCTCTTTTTTACGCACCCGCAAGGATGCAAAGAGTTTTTCCAATTAAAGGACAATCGAGATGGGATTTATTTTAATTACTTCAGAGTCGCCACTTGGGAGATTTTATGGTGTCCCAAGTCACCGGTTAAATCCCGAATCGAGGAAAAGAATGACTCTATTTAACGGTCCGCGAACCAGAAATCCGGATAAGGAATTCTATTAACCCGGGATAAGGTATTAGGCATTCCCGAATTCCGTGGTTCTAGCACGGTCGCTCAACTGTCGTGTTTGGCTTATCTATCTGCTTTTTACAATTATGTACTTAGTGCAAGTTAATATCCCTTTTACCGCTTTTATTATTGGTTGTGATTTACGAAAGAGAAAGTTGCTTAAAAATATGCTTTCGAGTCACGTCACATGAAATGCACCCGGATCCTCAACATATTCTTATTCAACATTTCGGGGTTTGGATTTGGGTCACATGAAATGCACACCCGTATTTAAAAAGGTAAAGCTAAAATATGCGCCTGGATCGACTACTTATTTACACTGTTGGGAAAGGCGTGATATTCGTTAAGAAACGACGCATCTCGAAATCTAAGTATTTATATGTACATCTATGACGGCTATGTGATTAGTGTAACTATTTGGGCGAGGCGTACCTTTGATTCAAATCTAAAGCGAACTACATCCCACTGTATCTTACTTAAGAGTTGATTCCAAATTACTTAAAACTTGCTACGAACCACACCGCATGAAATGCGCCTGTGGTTCCTGACACGCTTTGTTCATTCTTGCCCAAAATTGGGGTCGGGTCACATGAAATGCACCCCCGACTTTTTTTAATCTAATTACGTCATTCCGTTGAGTAACAACTCCCTAGCTAATCTTGCTTTTAACATAAGGTCTATCATTTAACAGGTTTGGAGATTATACACATGAGTAGAGAAGATTGAACAAAGATACAACATGACTAATTCGGGTTTACGTGCATATCTAATGATAGTGTATCTTTGGTCTAGCTACATTTTCCGTAACAAAACTAGCAATACAAATTTAATTGAAGAACAACAGAATGTAATTAAACATAAGAACTATAAACGACTACATGTTTCAATAGACTTTATGCACAAGCTTCAAACTTCCTTCTTTTCGAACCAAGGAACTACAATAACAGAGGTGTGTACCTGGAATGCGGAAGAACAAGGAAGAGTGAGCAATGGCAATGCAGCAACAGCAACAAGAACAGTAACAGGAACAACAACCAAAGACCAATAATAACCACAGTAAACCAACAGCAATCAACAATATACCAAACAGCCACAACAACCAATGCAATCAAATAGACCAATAGCCCCAACAACCAGTGACAACCAATGGACCAGCAGTCACTTAGACCAACAACCAGCAGCAACCCAACAACAATGAGACAATAGCAACAACCAAACCAGGCAGCAACCAAATAGACCAACCAGCAACACACTAGCACTGAACTGGCAGCAATACCCAAAAAATAGAAGAACCAGCACTGTGTTGGACCAAACAGCAACACAGACACAACAACAACACACAAATGACCACCAGTAGCAACCTCAACACAGCGACAGCATACACTCAAGACCAGCAACACCAGCAATTAACACAGACAGCCACGAATTAGAGTCTAGCCACAACACAATAACCAACCGACCCAATAATGCTTCAACAGAAACACAGGAGTTACCACAGCCCTCAACCACTGAACCAACCACAACAATGGCACAGCACCAACCACACAAGAACAACAAACAGCCAAATGGCCAAAAACACTCAGCTATTGAATCAAAGCACATGAGACAGTAGCCAAAAATCAATGAAACAGTGACTTTGTATGTGTATATCAAAAATATCTCTGCTCCTATCTTTTCTCCAACTATTACTCTCCAGTGTTCTCTCTAATGTGTGTGTATGAATATCCCTATCAATGTATATTCCAGCTTCTTTTATAGCCTGGAAACCTCTCCATATTCAAGCCTACTGCCCCCCCCTTTAGCACATGGGTACTTTAGTTTTTAAATCATTTCCCCCCATACTTGTTCTGAATTTTCAGCTGACACAGCACTTATCAGACTTAAAACATAACTCTTTTGGCCCTGATATTCACTGACTTCCCACTCTCCAAACAAAACAGTGTGCTCCTCCACTTGCATCCACCAACAAATCCCTTTTCATTATAAAACTATCTTATTAAACTATATCAATACCATGCTGAATCAGGCATGCCTGACTATCACATGGCCTCTACTTAGTTCAAACAATCCAATTCAAAGTTGTCAAAACCAAAGAAATGTGGCTAATCGAGCAGTGATTTCTGAGGGACCTGATATCGAGCATTACGGATACACTGTTCTACCCAGCAGACTCATACACTAATCGACGACGTTCGTCTAATCGATTACGACACATATAACTGATAGTAAACAATCGACCTACGAGTTCGCTTCATGGCAGAATCATGGGAATAATAAATCGAATTCACTATTCGACGACCTTACTAGATTAAACACAGAATGTAATCATAACCATAATAACGAATTGAATCAACAACAATAACATGAACCGACCAAATAAAAGGGTCTGTTGAGATGGACAGAAAATTCCGAAAACTTCGCAAAAATAAACAAACTGAGTAAAACATGCAAAGATACAAGAATTAAGTATATGGAATGGAAGAAGGGAAACGAATACCTCAGAAATCGAAAAATGACCCAGGTTCGAACTTGGCTCGTCTGCTTTGAGGTCGAATAGACCTTAATCGAAGTGTTCTCACACGAGAACACATCGAATAAAGTCCATTAGACCCCGAAATTCCGGTTAATTTGGCCTAATTCGTCATTTTCAATTTTAGGGTTCTTGCGGGTGGGATTTGGGGCTTTTGCATTTTTGGTTAGATTCGAGGCAAACCAATGTCATTGGGGGTGTGGGGGAGGTGTGAGGAGACTGTGGTGTGAATTTGGGGTGATTTGGCATAGGTTCGAGTTTGACTCGAATCTTCAAATGAAGATTCGAGGAGCTCCGGCATGATTCGAGGTTAGTGGAGGCTGGGTTCGTGATGGGGGAGGTAAGGGGAAGGTTTTGGCGTTGGTTTGGGTTTGATTGGCCTACCGGAACCGCCGTGAGGCGATTTCCGGCAGGCGGAGTACGGCGGAGGAGGGCGGCGTTACACCGGGCTTTGAGAGCTTCTGTTGGGAGACGAAGGGAGAGGGGGGGTCTGGCTTGGGGGGGCGGGGTATGGAAATGGGTTTATATACGTTTTGAGTAGTTAAATCCCGATCGTTGGATCAAACTTGATCAACGATCAGGATCTTCTCACTTAAACCAAACGGTGTCGTTTGGTCGAGTCATAGGCTGAATGTGTATTAGAATTAAAGGATTAATCTGGGCCGTTGGATAATAAAATCCAACGGTCCAGATCAAGTGTTATACAGGCTGAGGCTGGACGGGTATTTGGGCTAGGTTAGAAGAAATCCGTTTGGGCCTGGCTTTTAGACTGAATTTGGCCCAGATCGGATATTATATGTGTATGTGTATATATATATATATATGTATATATATACATATATATATATATATACACACATATGTATATACTAACCTATAACACCGCTATTTTTTACTACAATTAACGTGCACAATTACATATTGCCTAAAACGTAAATCACATGACTTCGATATCAAACACTAAAAATGCAAAACTTAGCATATATTTTTTGTATTTTTAATTTAAATAAATAAACGTGCACACAAAAAGATAAGATAACACAAAATCACAAAAGTCATACCCAACATGAAACTATTTTTATTTTTGAATTTTCTGGGAGTACTTCTCACCGTGGCCATTTGTCGCTTGGGGAATGGATGTCATCGGCCCGATTGAGCCGAAAGCCTCGAATGGACACCGATTCATACTAGTGGCTATCGATTACTTCACGAAATGGGTTGAAGCCATCACTCTCAAATCAGTCACTAAGAAAGTTGTGGTGGATTTTGTACACTCAAATCTTATCTGTCGTTTTGGTATACCTGCAACTATCATCACAGACAATGCTGCGAACCTGAATAGTCATTTGATGGAAGAAATATGCGAGCAATTCAAAATAACGCATAGGAACTCCACCCCTTATCGGCCCAAAGCCAATGGTGCCGTGGAAGCAGCAAACAAAAACATTAAGAAGATTTTGAGAAAGACAATCCAAAGTTCTAGACAATGGCATGAACAATTACCGTTCGCTTTATTGGGATACCGTACTACAGTACGCACATCGGTGGGAGCAACTCCATACCTGCTAGTCTATGGAACTGAGGCTGTGATACCGGCAGAGGTAGAAATCCCTTCGCTTCGTACAATTGTTGAAGCAGAGATTGAAGACAGCGAGTGGGTTAAGACTCGTTTGGAGCAATTAAATTTGATCGATGAAAAGCGAATGGCTGCGGTCTGTCATGGACAACTGTACCAACAGAGAATGGCTCGTGCTTACAACAAGAAAGTACGACCGAGAAATTTCGAAGTAGGTCAGTTGGTTTTAAGACGCATTCTTCCACATCATGAGGAAGCGAAAGGAAAATTCGCTCCTAATTGGAAAGGACCATACATCATTAGGAAGATACTGCCAAGAGGGGCATTATACTTGGGAGACATGGAAGGAAAAGATCCTGAAACGGCTGTGAATGCAGATGCTGTGAAAAGGTATTATGTCTGAACTTGCTTCAATGAGGTCCTCACAAGTCGAAATGATTGAAGGCTTTTATTCCCGCTACCCAAACACTACCAACCCTTTTGTAAACCCTTTGAGCCGGTTACCTTCTTTTGGCTACCTTCTTTGGAATCCAAACCAAACCAAACCAAAAAAAAAAAAAAAAAAAAAAAACCAAAAACCAAACAAAACAAAGTTCCTGAACTACGTTCTGACTTGATTCCGAAAGGATACGTAGGCAACCTCTCCCTGAGGTTCAGTCACACCAAATCAAAAATCCCGATTTCCCCAAAAATGAAACTGGGGCAGATGATATTTTTGATTCGGTTTAAGATCCGTCAAGATGATTCCAAAGTTGTAATTTTGTTTACAATTCTTGTTACCCGAACCAAGTACAATTCCTTCAAGATCGATTGGAAGTTGTGAAAACATCATTGTTGCGATCCGGGTTTCCTGGAATGAAAAGAAATAAAATGAGAAAGTCTTATTGGTGAAAACCTTCGGGCACCATAAGACGATGGAAGTTGATAAATAAAATGAGAGAGTCTTATTGGTGAAAACCTTCGGGCACCATAAGACGATGGAAGTAGAGAAATACAAAATGAGAGAGCCTGTTGGTAAAAACTCGCAAAGAGTGCTATCTGGCGATGGTAAGAAGAGAAATGAGAGAGGTCGATTGGCGAAAACCCGCAAAGGGCGCTATCAACCAAAAAGTTTGTTTCACCACGAGAGGTCTCGGCACGGCTCCTTAGCTCGGAAATATAGACCCGTTTTGGTTCATAAGAAAATGGGAGTTTTGTGACGATCAAGCATCTAGTCCGAGGAGCATGTCATGTTGGTTAAAGTCAGCGTATACCTCAGATAAGTCCTTCTTTTCTCCCTCGAAAGGGACTCCTCTATCTTCGATACGTTTTTCCATTCTTTGATTCATTCTTCTTCTTTGAATCCCTTTCGGTTTAATTTTAATTCTGAAAATATTACAAAGGAAGGTGACAGGACCGATTTTACAGGACTCCGCCTGGTAAAGAAGAAAAGAAAAACAGCCTCAGTGGTGTATTGTTACAATCCACGATTGGATCGTAATGATCGATTGTTTCCAAAGGAAAAGAGTTTTAGAAAGGAAATGGAAATCAAAGGCTAAGGTCTTAGAAGAGACGGAATAAGGCAGAAGGATGAAACCTACATGGAAAATCCCCATGGAATTCTGGGAATGAACCCGGTCAGTTTGAAAGGAAGTCACCCCAAAGACAATTGGTAGCGAACTTCTCAATGAAAATGGGGAAACAATCAAGCAATGAAGATAACCAAGGCCGCAAAGCCAACCACTTTTTTCAACTGATAAAATGTTCTTTGTTGAAAGCAGGTCTGTTTAATTGTGCAAGAAGAAGGTACCACTCAAATAAGTGAAATACGCAAGCTTTGAAATGGCTTTGGAACAAGGAAAACACATAAAAAGGTAAGTTTCTTTTAGAGATTTATCCTATGCATTTGTTGATGTTTAAAAGAACGCCTAAAAGAAGGCAAAAAAAAAAAAATGAAAGAAAAGAAAATGAAAACTCCAAAAAAAAGAGAATCAAATCATATCGAGTCCAATATCCGTTTGGACCCGGTCGAAAAACCGAGGGTCTTTCCGGTCGAAAGCCGTGAAAATTTTATCCCTGGTCGAAAACCGAGGATCTCCCGGTCGAAAAGCTGCGGAGCCATTTACTTTTACCCGGCCAAAAAACCGAGGATCCGACGGCCAAAAAACCGTTAGAATTTGTTTGAATTCGGCCGAAAGCCGTGAAACTTTTATCCCGGTCAGAAAACCGAGGATCTCCCAATCAGAAAACTGCGGAACCATTTACTTTTACCCCGGCCAAAAAACCGAGGATCTGACGACCAAAAAACCGTTAGATATTGTTTGAATTCCGGCCGAAAGCCGTGAAACTTTTATCCCGGTCAGAAAACCGAGGATCTCCCAATCAGAAAACTGCGGAGCCATTTACTTTTACCCCGGCCAAAAAACCGAGGATCCGACGGCCAAAAACCGTTAGATATTGTTTGAATTCCGGCCAGAAAGCCGTGAAACTTTTATCCCGGTCAGAAAACCGAGGATCTCCCGAGTCAGAAAACTGCGGAGCCATTTACTTTTACCCGGCCAAAAACCGAGGATCTGACGGCCAAAAAATCGTTAGATATTGTTTGAATTCCGGCCAGAAAGCCGTGAAACTTTTATCCCCGGTCAGAAAACCGAGGATCTCCCCAGTCAAAAACTGCGGAGCCATTTACTTTTACCCCGGCCAAAAAACCGAGGATCTGACGGCCAAAAACCCGTTAGATATTGTTTGAATTCCGGCCAGAAAGCCGTGAAACTTTTATCCCGGTCGAGAAACCGAGGATCTCCCAGTCAGAAAACTGCGGAGCCATTTACTTTTACCCCGGCCAAAAAACCGAGGATCCGACGGCCAAAAAACCGTTAGATATTGTTTGAATTCGGCCAGAAAGCCGTGAAACTTTTATTCCGGTCGGAAAACCGAGGATCTCCCGGTCAGAAAAGCTACGGAGCCATTTACTTTTACCCGGCCAAAAAACCGAGGATCCGACGGCCAAAAAACCGTTAGAATTTGTTTGAATTCCGGCCGGAAAGCCGTGAAACTTTTATCCCGGTCAGAAAACCGAGGATCTCCCCGGTCGAAAAACTGCGGAGCCATTTACTTTTACCCCGGCCAAAAAACCGAGGATCCGACGGCCAAAAAAAAAAAAACCGTTAGATATTGTTTGAATTCCGGCCGGAAAGCCGTGAAACTTTTATCCCGGTCAGAAAACCGAGGATCTCCCAGTCAGGAAAACTGCGGAGCCATTTACTTTTACCCCGGCCAAAAAACCGAGGATCCGACGGCCAAAAACCGTTAGATATTGTTTGAATTCCGGCCAGAAAGCTGTGAAACTCTTCCACAAAATCCCGGCCAGAAAGCCGTTGAACGTTTGTGAAACCATGATTTTCTTACCCAAAGAGTCTTTTTAAATCACTTTCTGTGTCACAACTAACTCACGAAATTTTCCTAGCAAAACTGGGGCAGAAAAATTTCGTTCGTTTGTTTGTTTTGTTGTCTAAATAGGTTTGACCTCGAGACGCAAGGATCGAGATAACCTACAAATGGAACATCAATCCAGAGTGAAGAAAAGAAGAAAAGAACCAAAGAAAAGAGTTCAAATGTTGGAGTAAACAAAGGCACGATTGCTCAGAAGATGATTGAAGTAACAAGCTCCGCCGACTCCGTTTCACTCAATGTCACAGAAATAAACGAGCACGTACAGCTTGCGGAGCATCAAGATTCAGATCGAAGTCTACAGCAAATCAGCTAAGATTCAAGATCAAGTTTTCAAGAGAATCATAGATAGGAATCTTGTAACTCATAGTTTGATAGCATAGCTAGTTCGACTTTAATTTCTTTTGGTGTAATAAGGAGATCAGTAAGCAGTAAGCAGCAACATGCAGCAACGATATCAACAGTAACAGCAAAGTGTCAGTCCACGGTAGTCCCAGCTACCAAAACTTCCCGAACTACATTGACCTGATTCCTGTTTAGCCCAGGATATGTAGGAAGCCTCCGAGGCAAAGGCTCGGTCAAAACTCTTTCAAAATGCTTCCCACGGAGTATCCAAACGGGCAAAAATCGCTCGTATTTGCTCATTTATCTTTGCACGAAAAACTCTTCATGGTTTTCCGCGCAAAGAGGGGCAGCTGTGAGCACGTGATTTTTGCCTAACATGAATTACTCCCACAAAATCAAAACAAAAATTGTCTATTTTTTTACGATGTGTGTTTTAGTGAATTTTCGTGTTATTTTTGGTAATTGTTTGCATTTGTATATGCATGATTATATATGTTAAATTGATAAAAAATACAAAAATATGTCGTGTTTACATTTCTATATAACTTTGAAATTAGGAGTAATTAATTTTATCTTACAAAATGAAAATCACAAAAAATAATTCATCTTTTTACATTTTTTAGCATTTAAATGCTTAATTATGTGATTTATGTTTAATTGATATTTAATTGTATGTAACGATGGTTAGTATAATTAGTATTAGTTAATTTGATTAGATTTTTTTAGTGTAGTTAGATTTTTTTTATAAATTAGGAGTTTAAATTAATTGAGAGGGAGGAAATAATTAAAACTTGGTTTGTAATTCGGATTAGGCCACACAATCAAAACCAAGACCAGGCCCAATACAATTATACCCCAACCTTATCTGCCCCAGCCCATTCCATTCGATCCAATTGATCCCAGTCGTTGGATTTGTTTAATCTAACGGCTGAGATTAATTCTCCATTTTTAACTTACCAAACAACCCCCCAAACCCTTCTCTCAATTCAATTATCACCTTACCCTATTCCTCAGAGAACCAGCCACCATCTCCTCTCCATACCGTCGCCTGAAATCGCCCATGGCGGCGGTAGGTCTCCGATGACTGCCAAAATCACACAAAAGCTTCCCCTCCCTCTTATCATCACGAATCCTCCCTTAGTTCTCTTCGAATCCCACCAGGGTCCTTCAAAATCTCGAAACCAAGGCCGCCGACCATGACCTCTCCCACCAGCAACACCGACGAAACTTCAACCAACAGCCGCAACACCACTCTTATCATCATTTCCGTCTCTATTTCATACCCAAACCATCAAGCCCCAAAACGAATTGCAAGAACCCTAAATTCCGATTTAGGGATTTATTTGTTTCGGATTTTTGAGAAGTTGGGGTCTAATAGACCTTAATTGATTTGTTTTCGCTTGAAAACATTTCAATTAAGGTCCATTCGATTCCAAATACGAAATTTCAAGTGGCCGGCCATTGCTTCGTTTCGAATTGTTCGGAGGTACTATTTTACTCCCTTTCTTTCCTTGTTGTTTTATTCGTTTTGATTATGGTCGTTTCGTTTGTTGATATTTCTTCGGACAGATATCAATTCTCTGTTTTTTCTTCATCTCTTGGGACCGTTTTATTTGGTCGACTTGTTGTTTCTCTGATTTGTTTGTCATTCTTCGCTGTTTAACGATTGATTATGAATCGAATTCGATTCGTTGTTAATATCGTTAAGTTGTTTGATATTGAATTTATACATGCTGTCCGAAATTGTGTATTATCACTGTTTGTCGATTATCGGTTATCGATTGTACATATCGTAATTGTATAATCGAATGATATAGAATATGTGTTTGCGTCGATTAGCGTCGTCGATTAGTTAGCTTCATTTTCCTTCTTTCCTCTGCTTTGGCCGAGAATCACTGTTAGTGAATTGTCAATTCTAAAATTCTGCTTTGTCTATTTGATTACCAATGTTGTTGAATACAGGTTCGCGTCGATTAGCGTCGTTGAACATTTAGTTTCGTATTAGCTTCATTTTTTCTCTTTTCTCTTCTTTGGCCGAAACACTGTTTCATTGAATTGCCAATTCTAAAGTCTTGTTTTGTCTATTTGATTACCAATGTTGTTGAATACAGGTTCGCGTCGATTAGCGTCGTCGAACATTTAGTTTCGAATTTGTTTCATTCTTTTCTTCTCTTCTCTCGGCTTTGAGTGTTACAAATTTGTGAATTTGTTTGTCGGCTTTTTGTTGTCGATCATACATGTTGTGATTCGACTTAACGAATGTCGTCGTTTCAATTCGCAAATTTGTTGTTTGAAATTCCGGGCAGTGGTTCACTGTTTTGCTTGATTTAAAATTTTTCGGTTTGTTGTTTGTTTCAGAATGTTGAGTTGATTGTTGGATTGTTTGTTTTGAACCATTGTTGATTCTAAATTAGGTTGTGGATTGGATATAGCTGTTAGTCCATTTAAGTAGCCCTAAAATCAACCTTTAAAGTGCAATACACATGGAAATGAGCTGTTAAAACTTGCTGGACAGCAGTGTATTTCATTAGTTTGCACCTTTAGGATTTGATTAATTATAAATCCCACCTTTAGACAAATCAGGGTGGAATAATCAGAGAATGTGAGGATAATAATGAGTATTTTCAGCTTTGTTGAGTGCTTGGTCAGTTGTTAGAATCAGGATACACATGAGAGGGAATATACAATTGAAAAAGGTTTGAAAAAGGGGAATAATAGGTGCTGGACAGATCTGAAACTGAAGAAGAAAGGGTTGTTGCTTTGGATCTCTAGGCTATAAAACACAACAGAGAACTCACTGTTAAGGACACGTTTTGAGAACACACAAAAAAACACTAGAAGAGAGCAACAAAAAACAGACAGAGAGCACACACTGTTACATTCTGAAAACAGACAGAGAGCACACTGTTTTGAGATACAAAAACAAACAGAGAGAACCATTCTTGAAAAACAGTGATATACTCTCAAACATACCCTCTGGCAGTATATTTTCATTCACACACATACAGAGAGATTCAACAAAGACATACTCTCTGGAAAACACCAGAAACACACACTCACTGGCAGAACACTCACATTTAGAATTCCAAGTCGATTTTGAAACCATTCTGGGAATTTTTGGTGGCTGTTTTGATGCCGTTTTGGATTTGATTATCATTCAATCTTTGGTTAGCTGAGTTTGGTTGGGGTTTCTTCCGTTTGAAAGTGTTGGTTACTGCTAGTTGCTGTTGGTGTTGCTGTTTTCTGTTAAGCTGTTACTGTCAGAATACTGCGATTGACCTTTTCTTCATCCTTTGAATTCCTATTTTTCAGGTACATAATTTGGATTTCGTTGTTGATATTAGATTCGAATTAATCTGGAAATAAGAATGTCTTGCTGACTTCACGCATTGGATCACTGTCTGTTAGCTTCAAATTTAGATCAAATCTTCCATATGTGTATATTAGCTTTTGTAAAGCATATTTGGATAACTAGAACCGCTACATGCTTTGATTTAAATCATGGGTTGAAATTAAGTCGCCGTTTTTGATTAGCATGTAAATCTATTTAATTTTAGTGCTATGTTGGAATCATTGTCACATGTTTGTAACAAACTAAATTTTAAATAAAGTTTGAGTTAGTTTTGCAATAAGCATGCTTTTATAAGTTTTGTAGCAACACTGGTTCGTAGCAAAACTTTAGTGTTGGGACAAATTTAATTCCCTCAAAAGCCTGTAATAATAGTGTTGGTTTCAAAGACAAAACTTTAGAGTTAACTTGGCAATTCGTGAATAAGTATCAACTGTCCTAATTTTACGAGTCACGCGCAAATAAATTCTCGATCTAGTTCGGCATTAGAGTTCAAAAGAATGTGTTAAAATCAGGATGCATACACTCGTATATCGATTAAGAGCTTTTATTTGAACCAAATGCAGTCTTTTTAAGAGTTTTTATTTGGCCCTAAGAAAATAAGTCATGGAATAAAGAATTATTTTGCATATGTTTAAATTAGAAAAAATGACAAAATTGTGCATATTTACATAAATTGAATTCTTGTTTAATCTAGAAATCAATCTTTTTTTTTTTTGTTTTGATAGTTTCAAAGTAATCCGGGTACCCTTTTATTTCACCTATTTGTCAAAATCCGAGCCTATGTTGTAATTAATCTTTCTTTTGGTATGGTTTCAAATTAAGAGAGCGGTTTAAAGTTTAATTAGAGCATATAATTTATAAGCATGTAAAAATCAGGTATTTTTAGCCATTTATAATAATTGAAGCGACCGTGCTAGAACCACGGGATCCGGGGGTGCCTAACACCTTCCCTCGGGTCAACGGAATTCCTTACTTAGAATTTCTGGTTCGCAGACTTCATTTTGGAAAGTCGAAATTTCCTCGATTCGGGATTTAAATAAATCGGTGACTTGGGACACCATAATTTATTCCAAGTGGCGACTCTGAAATAAATAAAATAATCCCGTTTCGAATATTGTCACTTAAATTGGAAAAACTCCCTTGTACGTTTATCCCTCGGGGTAAGCGCGCCAAAAGGAGGTGTGACAACCAGCACATGGGGTTGGTTGTGCTGATTCTACACTCTGTGCTATTTTTGCACAGATATAGGTTTCGGACAGCAGCAACATCAGTAGTGCCCGACCACCGAGACATCGAGGTAGCCTAGTAGGTAGTGTTGCGTTGGCCAGTCTGCCCTCTTTATAGGCTTGTCACAAACATCAACGACAAATTTCCTCTTTTGCTATGCTGGCTTAACAATACTGAGCTACTCCATTTATTCATATACTCTTCATTATTTCTTGGGGGCGATTCTTACCCCCTGCAAAGTACCAATCTTTAAATATGTATAGATTATTTGGGGGACCTTTCCGTACCATATATATATATATATATATATATATATATATATATATATATACTCTAAGCCAAAGCTGACATAACACATGGCCATACAATCCATTCACTAATAGTGGAATTCCTCATATGATTCATTAGGTGATCTTTTGATACATCTGCATCTTCCGTTGAAACCACAACTGGTTTGGTAAATACATTATCTTTCCACAACTTCGATTTTCCATCCGAAGCACAATAAAATTAACCCCCTCACTTTTGACTATTTCCATGTTCTACAATACCTCGTAGCAGCGGTCAAGAAAATCTCGTGGATTCTCAAAATATGCACCGTTGCAGGTGGTAGCGAAGTTTGGTGACACCTATTCGATCTCCGCAAACCTTCTGAAGGCGTCGTTGATCTATCACCAGCCTTTGACATTTTTTAGCTTCAGAAGTGGTACGTGACTTTTCCCATTCATGGGAAGACAAGAGTAGAAATCCAATTAACATTTGAAGAACAAATTCGCACGATAGGAAGGAATGAAGGTGAAATTTTCCTTACTCTGTAGCCTCTGGGGGATAAATACCGATGTCTCTATACCGATCCCTCAGACTCTGCTAGAGTTTTCATGAGTTGTGAGACCTGTGTAACCTAGAGCTCTAATACAAACTTGTCACGACCCAGATTTCCCACCGTCGGGAGTCGTGATGGCACCTTCTAATGAAAGCTAGGCAAGCCAAATTTTACTTATCTATCTATTTATTTACAATTTCTTATCAAAACATTTAGCAATAATAATAGAATTACAGCGGAATGAATTAATTTAGCGAAAGACTTAATAAATATTATTATATGATATACCAAAATCCAAACATAAATCACTACCCAAGAACTGGTGTCACAATACTCACGAACTTCTAAGAATACTAGGCTTCATAAGAAGCCATCTGAATGCTCGATTGATATAGCTTTCATGGATTCATACAACTCAGTCCAGGCAAAAGAGCTATATAGATCGTAAGGTTTTAGATATAGCTTTCATGGTTAATGAGTGAGTATTGCTCTGAGTGTCGCCTATGATGGGCGTGATGAGATTTGGGAAGAAGCGCAAACTTAGCCCTAGGTTTATTAGCCCATTTGAGATTCTTGATTGTGTGGGAAAGGTGGCTTATAAACTTGCATTTCCACCTAGCTTGTGAGTCGTACATCCAGTGTTTTATGTTTCCATTCTCTGAAAATACCACGGCGATCCATCACATGTGTTAGATTTCAGCACACTCCAATTGGACAAGGATCTATCTTATGAGGAGGAACCGGTAGCTATTCTGGACCAGCAGGTTCAATAGTTGAGGTCTAAGAGTTTTCCTTCTGTACGAGTTTAATGGAAAGGTCAGTCTCCCGAGGCATCGACCTGGGAGTTTGATTCTGACATGCGGAGCTGTTATCCTCATCTATTCCCTGACTCAGGTACTTCTTTCTTATGTCTGTTCGAGGACGAACATTTGTTTTAGAGGTGGAGAATGTGAAGACCCAAAGGGTTATCACTTGTTTTCTCTGTTATTTCGAGCTTCCGAAGCTTTTAAAACCTCATTTATAGTTGCCTCGATTTGCTTGCATAGCCGAGCGCGAAGCTGAAAATTTTAATATGGAAATATATGAATTATGTGAACAATTTGAAGAATTTTGATATTTATATTGATATAGTTGGCTTGGGTCAATATTTCGGGTAAACGAACCCGGATGCATGATTTGATTGTCCCGGAGGGTCCGTAGAAAAATATGGGACTCGGGTATGTGCCCGGAGTCGAAATAGGAGTTCCAGAACCCGGGTAAATGATATATATATTTTGAACTGTACAGGTTTATGTGGGTGTCTGGTCCTAACCTTGTAACTACTTCGCATGGATAGTCCAGACACTTACCAGCACATGGGGTTGGTTGTGCTGATTCTACACTCTGTGCTATTTTTGCACAGATATAGGTTTCGGACAGCAGCAGCATCAGAAGTGCCCGACCACCGAGACATCGAGGTAGCCTAGCAGGTAGTGTTGCGTTGGCCAGTCTGCCCTCTTTATAGGCTTGTCACAAACATCAACGACAAATTTCCTCTTTTGCTATGCTGGCTTAACAATACTGAGCTACTCCATTTATTCATATACTCTTCATTATTTCTTGGGGGGCGATTCATACCCCCTGCAAAGTACCAATCTTTAAATATGTATAGATTATTTGGGGGACCTTTCCGTACCATATATATATATATACTCTAAGCCAAAGCTGACATAACACATGGCCATACAATCAATTCACTAATAGTGGAATTCCTCATATGATTCATTAGTTGATCTTTTGATACATCTGCATCTTCCGTTGAAACCACAACTGGTTTGGTAAATACATTATCTTTCCACAACTTCGATTTTCCATCCGAAGGACAATAAAATTAACCCCCTCACTTTTGACTATTTCTATGTTCTACAATACCTCGTAGCAGCGGTCAAGAAAATCTCGTGGATTCTCAAAATATGCACCGTTGCAGGTGGTAGCGAAGTTTGGTGACACCTATTCGATCTCCGCAAAACTTCTAAAGGCGTCGTTGATCTATCACCAGCCTTTGACATTTTTTAGCTTAAGAAGTGGTACGTGACTTTTCCCATTCATGGGAAGACAAGAGTAGAAATCCAATTAACATTTGAAGAACAAATTCGCACGATAGGAAGGAATGAAGGTGAAATTTTCCTAACTCTGTAGCCTCTGGGGATAATACCGATGTCTCTATACCGATCCCTCAGACTCTGCTAGAGTTTTCATGAGTTGTGAGACCTGTGTAACCTAGAGCTCTAATACAAACTTGTCACGACCCAGATTTCCCACCGTCGGGAGTCGTGATGGCACCTACTAATGAAAGCTAGGCAAGCTAAATTTTACTTATCTATCCATTTATTTACAATTTCTTATCAAAACATTTAGCAATAATAATAGAATTACAGCGGAATGAATTAATTTAGCGAAAGACTTAATAAATATTATTATATGATATACCGAAATCCAAACATAAATCACTACCCAAGAACTGGTGTCACAATACTCACGAACTTCTAAGAATACTAGGCTTCATAAGAAGCCATCTGAATGCTCGATTGATATAGCTTTCATGGATTCATACAACTCAGTCCAAGCAAAAGAGCTATATAGATCGTAAGGTTTTAGATATAGCTTTCATGGTTAATGAGCGAGTATTGCTCTGAGTGTCGCCTATGATGGGCGTGATGAGATTTGGGAAGAAGCGCAAACGTAGCCCTAGGTTTATTAGCCCATTTGAGATTCTTGATTGTGTGGGAAAGGTGGCTTATAAACTTGCATTGCCACCTAGTTTGTGAGTCGTGCATCTAGTGTTTTATGTATCCATTCTCTGAAAATACCACGGCGATCCATCACATGTGTTAGATTTCAGCACACTCCAATTGGACAAGGATCTATCTTATGAGGAGGAACCGGTAGCTATTCTGGACCAGCAGGTTCAATAGTTGAGGTCGAAGAGTTTTCCTTCTATGCAAGTTTAATGAAAATGTCAGTCTCCTGATGCATCGACCTGGGAGTTTGATTATGACATGCGGAGCTGTTATCCTCATCTATTCCCTGACTCAGGTACTTCTTTCTTATGTCTGTTCGAGGACGAACATTTATTTTAGAGGTGGAAAATGTGAAGACCCAAAGGGTTATCACTTGTTTTCTATGTTATTTCGAGCTTCCAAAGCTTTTAAAACCTTATTTATAGTTGCCTCGATTTGCTTGCATAGCCGAGCGCGAAGATGAAAATTTTAATATGGAAATATATGAATTATGTGAACAATTTGAAAAATTTTGATATTTATATTGATATAGTTGACTTGGGTCAATATTTCGGGTAAACGAACCCAGATGCATGATTTGATTGTCCCGGAGGGTCCGTAGAAAAATATGGGACTCGGGTATGTGCCCGGAGTCGAAATCGGAGTTCCAGAACCCGGGTAAATGATATATATATTTTGAAATGTACAGGTTTATGTGGGTGTCTGTTCCTAGCCTTGACACTACTTCGCCTGGATAGGCCAGACACTTACCAGCACATGGAGTTGGTTGTGCTGATTCTACACTTTGTGCTATTTTTGCACAGATATAGGTTTCGGACAGCAGCAACATCAGTAGTGCGAGTGTTGGTATTCCGACCACCGAGACATCGAGGTAGCCTAGCAGGCATCCACAGGACCCATTACCTCTTCTATCTTTACTTTTCAGTCTGTTATCTCATGTATTCAAGACAAACAGATTTATATTTCTTTCAGACGGTTATAGAAGTTCGTGAATATTGTGACACCAGTTCTTGGGTAGTGATGTATGTTTGGATTTCGGTATGGCATCTAATAATATTTATTAAGTCTTCCGCTAAATTAATTTATTCTGCTGTAATTCTATTATTATTGCTACATATTTTGAAATAAGAAACCGTAAACAAATGGATAGATAAGTAAAAGTTGGCTTGTCTAGCTTCCATTAGTAGGCGCCATCATGACTCCCGATGGTGGGAAATGCGGGTCGTGACAACCTTCAAGGAAGTAATGTTTTCCTCAGAGGCATAATATTGGAAAGAAGCTATCAATAGTGAAATAGTATCATATTAAGCAACCATACCTAGGAATTGGTTGATCTTCCTCCAGGTAATAGAACATTGGATTCTAAATAGATTTTCAAGAAGAAAATGAAATATGATGGTACTATTGACAAATACAAGGCAAGACTTTCTGTCAAAGGATTTAGACAGCGAGAAGGTCTTGACTATTTTGACACACACTCGCCGGTAACAAGAATTACATCCATTTGGATGCTAATAGCATTAGACGCCTTATATGATGTTCAAATCCATCAAATGGATGTAAAAACAACATTCTTAAATGGTGATTTAGAGGAAGAAATTAACATGGACCAACCTGAAGGGTTTGTGGTTCCGTAAAAAGAAAAGAAGGTGTATTGACTTGTTAAGTCCCTTTATGGACTAAAACAAGCACTTAAGTAATGGCATACGAAATTTGACCAAACAATATTGTCAAATGGATTTAAGATTAATGAATGTGATAAATGTATTTACATTAAGAACGTTCCAAATCATATAGTAATTATTTGCTTACATGTTGATGATATGCTAATAATGAGTAAAAACATTGCCGACATTCAAGCTACTAAGCGTATGCTTGCTAGTAAGTTTGATATGAAAGACTTAGGAGTTGCCGATGTAATTCTAGAAATTAAAATCCATAGGACTCCTCAGGGTCTAGCTTTGTCTCAATCACATCACGTGAAAATGGTACTTGAAAAATTTAAGCACTTGGAGTTTAAAAGTGTAAGAACTCCAATTGACTTAAATCGTCATCTTATAAATAATAAAGGTGAAAGTACGTCTCAATTGGAGTATGATCGTGTGTTGGGAAGCTTAATATACATCATGAACTGCACCGGACCTGATATAGCTTGTTCAATAAGTAAACTTAGTTGATTCACAAGTAATCTAAACAAACATCACTAGGTGGTAATGAAACGAGTTCTCGGATATTTATACCCAAGCCTAAGCTTTACACTATAATAAATATCTTGCGGTTATCGAAAGATATAGTGATGCAAATTGGATAACATGCTCAACAGAAACAAAGTCCACAAGTGGATATGTTTTTACTGTTGGTGGAGGAGCAGTATCTTGGAAGTCTTCCAAACAGACGTGCATCGCTCGCTCTACAATGGAATCAGAGTTTATAACTTTGGATAAAGCCGGTGAAGAAGCTGAATAGCTTCAAAATTTCTTAGAAGATATTTTGTTCTTGCCAAAACCTTTGGCTCTTATTTGCATACATTGCAATAGTAAGGCTGCAATAGGACGAGCAGGGAGCATTATGTATAATGGAAAGTCTAGTCATATACGACGAAGATATAACACCTTAGACAACTACTTTCTAGTGGAATTATCACTATTGATTATGTAAGGTCAAAGGATAATGTGGTGGATCCGCTTACAAAAGGCTTAACTAAAGAGAGAGTTGAGAAAACATCTAACAGAATGGGACAATGGCCGAGGACAAGTCAACATGGCAGTAACTCTATCTAGAATTTTGGATGTTCTGAGATCTAGGTTCTAGGAGGTCAAACAAAGTTGTGATTGACCCGTTCAACATTATCAAATTAAAATCTTTGGTCCCTTCTCATGATGAAGATAATCTTTAGTAACAAGGATAGAACTTTACACATTCTTTAATGATTACCTAAGTTTGATGTGGTAATTATCAAATAGTATCAATATAAAGGATTACACGTTTAGGAATCACCTATGTAAGTGTGAAGTGGAAGCCGCTTCAATGAGAATTCTGTAAGGCCAATTCTCTACACACTTATGAAACCAGGATTTGTTCATGGCTGAAACGAACACAACAATGAGAACCAAAAGACGGTTAATGGTTGGTTGTGTAACATATGGTTGTCTAGGTATACACTAAAGTTCGACGGTTCAAAGATATCAAATCTACCGATTGACCGAGTATATTTGTGACGACCCAAAGGGTCATCACTTATTTTATTAATTATTTCGAGATTCTGAGGCCTCGAAAACCTCATTCTATGTTGCCTCGATTTACGTACACAATCCGAGCATGTAGCCGGAAAGATTTTGTGATAGAAAATATGAATTCTATGAGAAACTTGGATAAAAATGATATTAATATTGATATGGTTGACTTCGGTCAACATTTTTGGTAAACGGATCCGGACCCGAGATTGGATGGTCCCGAGAGGTCCGTAGGAAAATATGGGACTTGGACATGCATCCGGAGTCGAATTCGAGGCCTAGAGCCCAAGTTATGAATTTTTCTATGAAATAGTTTTTGATGTAATTGTTAAAGGAAATGAATTAATTGACCTTGGTATCGGGCTCGTATTTTGGTTCCGACGCCCGGTACAAGTCTTAAATATTATATATGTGATTTCTATAAAGTTTGGTGACATTCGGATGTCGTATGAGATGTTTTGGACCTTGAGTCCCAAGTTTGAAAGCTTTGAAAACCAAAAGTATGAAAATCATGAATTTGAGGCTTGATTTGATAAAAACGATGTGATATTGGCGATGTGATCGCACGAACAAGTTCATAATGTGTTTTTGAGGTTGTGTACATGTTTGGTTTGGAGCCGGGGGCTCGGGTAAAGATTTGATAGGCCGTTGGATTAAATTCTGAAATGTTGCACTGCTGGTTTTTCACCCAGCTGTTGGCTTCGCAATTGCGAAGTATTTCTCGCAATTGCGAAGGGGGCAGTACAAGGCAGGGCTCGCAAATGCGAACCCTGATCGCAAATGCGAAGCCCCTCATGACCCAGCCTTATTCGCAAATGCGAACATCCCCTTGTCCTGCCTATGTTCGCAAATGCGAACAATAGTTCGCAAATGCGAACAATGCCCTTACTGCCTGTGTTCGCAAATGCGAACATTAGTTCGCAAATGCGAACACTGCCCTTTCCAGCCAGCCTAGTTCGCAATTGCGAACATATGTTCGCAATTGCGAAGCCCCAGATTTGCCTTGGCTTCGCAAATGCGAACAAAAGTTCGCAAATGCGAACTTCCCAGCATTAGCTTATTTTTCAAACTCCAGAAATTGGTCGGGGTTCGCAATTGCGAACCCATGTTCGCAAATGCGAACATAGAGACCTGTAAAACACGATTTTGAGTTCATTTCTTCACTTTTTACAAAACAAAAACACCCATTTGCGATTCTTCACGGATTCCTTCTTCATCAAAACAATTGTAAGTCACTTTTTACTTAATTCTTTCAATTCCTAACATCATTAAACATGTTTTCAATAGAAATCAAAGGTTTTCATGGTAGAATTTCTTGTTTTTGATAGAATATAGGGTTTTTCATAAATTGGGAAATTGGACCTCGAATTGAGGTCCGATTTTGAAACAAATCATATACATGAACTCGTGAGGGGATGGGTAACCGGATTTTGGTCCGAACCCCGAGTTCCGACCATGTGGGCCCGGGGTTGAAATTCACTATTCCGGGCAGAATGTTGTAAAAGTTGTATTTGGTCTTAAGAATTAGTTTGTTGAGCAGTATTGATGATACTAAATCAATTGTGTATAGATACGATTGGATTGGAGCCAAATTTGAAAGAAAAAGACATTTCCACTGATTGAATTGTCCATAAACATTCGAGGTAAGTGTTTGTTCTATCCTAGCTTGAGGGAATAGGATTATGTGTTATGTGTTATGTGATCGAGTGCGGTGTATGGGCTGTGGTGACGAGCATCCATACACTGGCGTCTAGTATGACCGTGAGTCATTGAAAATGCTTATTTTGAGATATATTTACAGATGAATTGTTGAACCTTTGTCGGGTTGTAGAATTGTTATGGTTCTCCCTTGTTGGGACTTGTTGTGAAGATAATTATTGATTGCCCTTGTTGGGACGGTTTATGAATTACTGTTTCTTTCTTTGCCCTTAACCGTGATTGTTATTTGGGTGAGGAAGAGTGATAATGCACGAAGGGTGATGCCGTGCCATGTTTTATTATTTATGCACGAAGGTTAATGTCGTGCCATGTTTTATTGATTATGCACGAAGGATCATGTTGTGCCTCTGTTATTGAACCATGTACGAAGGATCATGCCGTACTATGGATGTGAGGATGAGAGTAAAAGCATGAAGGGTGATGCCGTGTACTTTATTTGCTTATTTGGTGAGGATGAGAATAAAAGCACGAAGGGTGATGCCGTGCAACTGCTTGCTATTCCTTGACTTGATATTACTTGTGTTTCCATTCTACTTTGTTTTTCCTTGTGAATTTATTAACTGTTGTTAATTGTTGAATTCTTTGAGATATTCCTTATTGTGTTTTTACCTGGTTATTTCTTGTTATTCTATGGTATACATATATATTGAATTGCACAGGTTTATGTGGGTGTCTGGTCCTAGGCTTGTCACTACTTCGCCGGGATAGGCCGGGCACTTACCGGCACATGGGGTCGGTTTTGCTGATACTACACTTCTGTGCGTTTTTTCACAGGTCCAGGTTACGATCAGGAGCAGCAGCAGTAAATCGATTGCGTGGGAGTTGATCACATTTGAGACCAAGGTAGCTTGCAGACGTCCGCAAGCCCGGCGTCTCTCTCTTTATTTATATTACTAGTTGTAGTCTCTTTGTTCCGAGACAAACAGAATTATGTTACATTTCTTTCAAACTTTTATGTGTAGTATTCAGTAGTAGTTCGTGAGTTGGTGACTCCATGTCTTGGGTAGAGGATTCCAGTATGATTTTTACCTTGTAACTAGTTATTTCTAATTCGATAAAGTATTCCGCACTTAAATTATGAAATTGTGTTAAAAACAGGTTAGTATGAATACAGTGGCTTGCCTAGCTACCACGAGTAGGCGTCATCACGATCCCGATGTTGGGGGAAAAATCCGGGTCGTGAAAAGTTGGTATTAGAGCTCTTGGTTACATAGGTCTCACCACTCACGAACAAGCTTAATAGAGTTTGAGAGGTAGGTACGGAGACGTCCGTACTTGTCCTCCAGAGTCTATTGAGTTAGGAAAGAGTCTCTCATTTGTTCTTTCTTGTCGTGCGACTTGATCCTCAATTACTGATTGAATTTCTATTTTGTCCTTTCGCAGATGGTGAGGACACGCGCTTCTTCGTCCGCTGACCAGCAGCCCGAGCCCCAGGCAGCTCCCGTGAGGGGCAGGGGCCAAGGCCGTATCGGAGGCCGTGGTAGGGGTAGAGCTCAGCCCCAGGCAGCTACCCCAGAGGTGGAGCCTCATATTGAGATTGACGAGGAGGTTCCAGTCCCAGCAGCTCCAGTGGGCCCAGCTCAGGTCCCAGAAGAGGCTTTATTTACCCCGGATCTCGGGATGCTTTGGTCAGAATAGCAGGGTTTATGGACAGCATTGCTAGAGCGGGCTTATTATCAGTTGCACCAGCCGCTTCTCAGGCTGGAGGAGGGGCCCAGACTCCTATTGCTCGTACTCCGGAGCCAGTAGCTCCTCAGCCTCAGGCACCAGTGGTTCAGCCAGCTGTGGCCACTCAGTCAGGTACCACAGCTCATGCAGGTGATGGAGCGGCCATGACTTCTGATTCGTTATGGAGGCTTGATCGGTTCTCTAAGCTATTTACCACTACATTCGGCGGAGCCACATCAGAGGATCCTCAGGACTTCTTATTCAGTTGCCATGAGATTCTCAAGACTATGGGGATTGTGGAGTCAAATGGAGTTGACTTCTGTACATTCAGGCTTGCAGGATCCGCCAAGACTTGGTGGAGAGATTATTGCTTGACTCGACCGGCAGGGTCCCCAGCTTTATCATGGGATCAGTTTGCGGAACTATTTATGGAGAAGTTTCTCCCTGCTACTCAGCGGGATGTACTTCGGAGGCAGTTTGAGCGCCTCCATCAGGGCACTATGACGGTCACACAGTACGAGACGAGGTTTGTTGATTTGGCTCGTCATGCAGTGGTGATACTTCCCACAGAGCGGGAGAGGGTCCGCAGGTTTATAGATGGGCTTAATCGGCCAATTAGACTCCAGATGGCTGTGGGCGTGGGGAGTGACATATTATTTCAGGAGGCAGCAAATGCAGCACGCAGAGTTGAGATGGCTCTTGCTATGGGGAGGCGGTTATTCTTCAGACAATAGGCCTCGTCATTCAGGCAGGTTTAGTGGTTCTTCCTCTGGTGGGAGAGAATCCTTTGATAGAGGCCAGTCTTCCAGGCCTTTTCATTCCGCCCTTCAGGCTTCACAGGGTGGACCAGGTGATCGTGGTTTTCGGGGGCATTATTCAGACCAGCCTCCTATTAATGCTCAGCCTCTTCAGAGTGTTCGTGGAGGCCATTCAGGTCGTCAGGGCCAGCAGCCCTATCAGTCTAAGAGTTGCTACGGTTGTGGTGACCCAGGTCATTTTATCAGGTATTGCCCTCGAGCAGCGGGCAACTCTCAGTAGCGGGGGCCCTCGTCCCATAATTCAGGCCCCAGCTGACCCTCAGCCTGCCCAGCCAGCCAGAGGCGGGGGTAGAGATTATAGAGGTGGAGGTCGAGATCGTAGAGGTGGAGACCGTCCAGAGAAAGGTAGAGGTCAGCCAGTTGATGGTCGTCCTAGAGACGCAGCTCAGAGGGGAGGTGCAGATCCCCGATTCTATGCTTTACCAGCCAGGCCAGAGGCAGAGGCATCAGATGCCATGATTACAGGTACTATTCTTGTGTGTGGCAGAGGTGCTTCAGTATTATTTGACCCTGGATCAACATATTCCTATGTGTCTTCCTACTTCGCACCGTATTTGGCCGTGCCCAGCTATGCTCTGGATATTCCAGTTTATGTGGCTACACCGGTGGGTGACTCCATTGTAGTCGATCGGGTGCATCGTTCGTGCGTAGTTATATTTGGGGGTCTTGAGACCCGTGTTGATCTGTTGCTTTTGGATATGGTAGATTTTGATGTCATATTGGGGATGGATTGGTTGTCCCCATACCATGCTATTCTTGATTGCCATGCTAAGACTGTGACCTTAGCCTTGCCAGAATCACCCCGATTAGAGCGGAAGGGTACCTCAAGCCACTCCGTTCGCACTGTTATTTCCTATGTTAAGGCTCGACGTATGGTCGAGAAGGGGTGTCTAGCTTATCTGGCTTATGTTCGTGATTCCAGCGCAGAAGTTCCTTCCATTGAGTCAGTCCCTATTGCACGGGAGTTTCTTGAGGTTTTTCCTTCAGACCTGCCGGGCATGCCACCCGACAGGGATATTGATTTCTGTATTGATCTGGCACCCGACACTCAGCCCATCTCTATTTCACCCTATCGTATGGCCCCCGCGGAGCTAAAAGAGTTGAAAAACCAGTTGCAGGACCTTCTTGAGAAGGGCTTTATCAGGCCCAGTGTTTCCCCCTGGGGAGCACCCTGTATTATTTGTAAAGAAGAAGGATGGCTCGATGCGGATGTGTATTGATTACCGGCAGTTAAACAAGGTGACTATCAAAAATAAATATCCACTTCCGCGAATTGATGATTTATTTGACCAGCTTCAGGGTGCCAAGGTATTCTCTAAGATAGACTTGAGGTCAGGCTACCATCAGCTGAAGATCAGGGCGGCCGACATTCCTAAGACAACCTTTCGCTCTAGATATGGGCATTATGAGTTCTTGGTCATGTCCTTCGGGTTGACCAATGCCCCCGCAGCATTCATGGAGTTGATGAATCGGGTATTCAGGCCTTACTTAGATCTCCTGGTGTACTCCCGCAGCCAGGAAGAGCACGAGCAGCACCTCAGAGTGGTTCTTCAGACTCTGAAAGATAACCGACTATATGCCAAATTTTCTAAATGTGAGTTCTGGCTGAGTTCGGTAGCATTTCTGGGTCACATTGTATCAGTGGAAGGTATTCAGGTAGACCCAAAGAAGATTGAGGCGGTCCAGAATTGGCCTCGACCAGCTTCAGTGACTGAGATCCGGAGTTTCTTGGGATTAGCAGGTTACTACCGTCGTTTTGTAGAGAGGTTTTCTTCTATTGCGGCCCGATGACCAGGTTGACCCGAAAGGGTGTCCAGTTCCGGTGGTCGAGAGGAGTGTGAGGCGAGCTTTCGAAAGCTCAAGACGGCCTCGACCACCGCACCGGTGTTGATACTACCTACAGGTGCGGGACCTTATATCAATTTGTTGTGACGCATCTCGTACGGGGCATGGAGCGGTATTGATGCGGGATGGTAAGGTTATCGCTTATGCTTCGAGGCGATTAAAGATACATGAGAAGAATTATCCGGTTCGATGATCTTGAGTTAGCGGCGGTGGTTCATGCCTTAAAGATCGGAGGCATTATCTATATGGTGTGACATGTGAGGTGTATACGGATCACAAGAGTTTACGATACTTGTTCAAGCAGAAGGAGTTGAATCTACGACGGCGGAGATGGTTATAGTTGCTAAAAGACTATGATGTTACTATCTTATATCACCCGGGTAAGGCCAATGTGGTGGCCGATGCTTTGAGTAGAAAGTATGCTAGCATGGGTAGTCTTGCATACATTCCGGTCAGTCAGAGACCATTAGCTCTAGATGTCCGGGCCTTAGCCAACCGGTTCGTGAGATTAGACATTTCTGAGCCTAGCAGGGTGTTAGCCTGCACGGTCGCTCGTTCTTCTTTATTAGAGCGTATCCGTGAGAGGAAATTTGATGATCCTCATTTGTGTGAGTTGAGAGATACAGTACAGCGGGGAGGTGCCACACAGGTAAATCTAGATGATGATGGGGTATTGAAATTGCGGGGTCGAGTTTGTGTGCCCAATGTCGAAGGGATTCGAGAGTTGATCTTAGCGGAGGCCCACAGTTCGCGGTATTCTATTCACCCAGGCGCCGCGAAGATGTACCGGGACTTACGGCAACACTATTGGTGGTGCAGAATGAAGAAAGATATCGTTGCGTATGTCGCTTCGGTGTCTATATTGTCAGCGGGTGAAATATGAGCACTAGAGACCTGGTGGTGTATTCCGGAGGATTGAAATTCCCGAGTGGAAATGGGAGCGGATCACTATGGACTAAGTTACTGGACTTCCTTTGACTCGGAGGAAATTTGATGCTATTTGTGTCATTGTTGATAGGCTGACCAAATCAGCACACTTTATTCCAGTAAATGTCTCCTACTCGTCGGAGAGGTTAGCGGAGGTTTACATTAGGGAGATTGTTCGTCTCCATGGAGTGCCAGTATCTATTATCTCTGATCAGGGTACGCAGTTTACCTCGCGGTTCTGGAGAGCGGTCCAGCAGGAGTTAGGCACTCGGGTTCAGTTGAGTACAGCATTTCATCCTCAGACGGATGGCCAGTCCGAGAGGACTATTCAGATTCTAGAGGACATGCTTCGAGCATGTGTTATTGATTTCGGAGGCTCGTGGGACCAGTTTCTGCCATTAGCAGAGTTCGCCTACAATAACAGTTACCAGTCTAGCATCCAGATAGCTCCGTATGAGGCGTTATATGGTAGGCGATGTCGATCACCAGTTGGATGGTTTGAACAGGGAGAGGCTCGGTTGTTGGGTACAGACTTAGTTCAGGAGGCCTTAGATAAGGTCAAGACTATTCAGGAAAGATTGCGTTCAGCTCAGTCCAGACAAAAGACTTATGCGGATAGTAAGGTTCGAGATGCAGATTTCATGGTTGGTGAACGAGTATTGCTCCGGGTGTCGCCTATGAAGGGCGTGATGAGGTTCGGAAAGAAGGGCAAGCTCAGCCCTAGGTATATTGGTCCATTTGAGATTCTAGACGAGTGGGAGGGGTGGCTTACAGATTAGCTTTGCCGCCTAGCTTATCAGCCGTGCATCCAGTTTTTCACATATCTATGCTTCGGAGATACCACGGCGATCCCACACATGTGTTAGACTTCAGTACTGTCCAATTGGACAATGATCTATCTTACGAGGAGGAGCCGGTGGCTATTCTAGACCGGCAGGTTCGACAGTTGAGGTCGAAGAGTTATCCTTCT